>VZRW01008560.1:0-246088 GCA_013398125.1 Aegotheles bennettii
TCGACCTGCTGGTTCCAGTATTATCTCACCTAGAAAGTGCTGTCATGGTGCAGATGTGATTTCATGATAACTTGTACTGATGACACAATATTTATTCACAAATTAATTATGTCCTCAACCAAGATACTACAAATAAGGATACTAAAATTGTGTGATGGTCAGGGTCTCCTGCGCAAGCACATGAGAGCTCAAAGGTTATAGATGCATAGAACTATCTTCTGTTTAAACATTACTGAAATAATGTAATGCTGCAGTGCAGCCTGGGTCAAGCTGCTGTTGTCTGATTACTGGGTGGTCTTTCCTAATACTCCTTTGAAATTCCTTTGTTGGAGAGATAAGCTCCTTAATAGACTTGTACAGGAGACAACAATACTCCTGGCCATGTGAAACCTTATGGTAGCTGTGACAAAATTCACAGTGATAGATTAAAGAAACACAACAACAAGAAGCAAGCCCATAATTCATTCCTAAATGGCACAGGCAGAGCCTCCAATGGCTTCACCATGTACTTTAAGGGAGAAGTTTAAGTTCAGGCCAAGGCCAGTACCTTTTCATGTCCTCCTTGGCCTTCCTTTGGCCAAAATGAGCCACAGTACTCATCTGCACTGCCACAACAGTCTTGGTGAAAATCATCCTCTGTAAGAAAAAAAATAAATGTATTTTTATATCACTAGATAAGACAAAGCTCTGGAAAGGAAGGAGCTGGGTTTTGTTCTCTCTCCCATCAAGATCCTGCGCAACTCCAGGCAGGTAATTTTTTCCCTTCTGTCCTAGTTATAAATAGGTGGTTAGTTGTCTCCTACCTTCCAGAAGAGTTAGGATGATAAATGCAGAATCTTCAGATGCAGTGCTGCTGGAAATAATTGTATAGATATGAGGTGGGGAAAAAAGTAGAAATAAAGAAATAACAGACACAAGAACAACAGTGAAGGGTATTTTAAACACTCCAGGATGTGTTCTTCAGAAAACAGAAAGAAGTTCGTTTTCTTGTGTGGGCATGGTTGAGCATTGAGAATGAGACCCAGGGATCCAAAGTACTCGTGTTTTCTAAGCAACATTTACTCAAGTAGTGTGTCCCTCAGACTCCTGAAGAGCAGTGACCTGAGAACAAAAATGTACTCCCATATCCCAGGAAGCAGTGGAGTGATGGAAATAAACATCTGTATTATACTTCTTAATGTACAGCACACAGAGGATAAGCAAAACATATACTTAATTATTATGTCACTGTTTCTTTCAGCTAATTCCACTTCCACTCAGCAAAAGACAGCCAAGTGTACTTAAAATCACCATACAGGGAGGATTTGCTTTTAGATGTTAAATTTGTAGATATAAAATATACACAGATACAATATCACAACTCTGAGCCTGTGTGTTTGTAAATAGATAAAGTTTGAGTATAGATACATATGTGTTTGTGTATAGATATCTTTCTATTTCTTACTTTCTCTATATATATACGCACATATAGGTGCATATATGCTCAGCATTAATAGTGGATGAATTATTTACAGGTATTTATGTCATCTGGGGTGAAAAAAGAGGTCTATTGAAACTGCACAAAATTGCAGCAGCTGGGTGTGTCACATATGTACACACATGCAGTATAAACGGTTCAAATTGTCTCCACATATTCCATATGTGTGATACATGTACGAACCCATAAACACGTATTAAAATATAAACATACCTTCATAAAGATGTTTACTGTGGTTTTCTTTGTTGTCTAATTTTATTTTTTTTTATTTTGGCTCACTGAAATGGGTTTCCAAGTCGCTTTGCTGAAATAATGAAGACTGACAATGTGTTTGGAGACAAATGAATAAACCAGTAATTACACTGGCCAAAAAATAGCACAATAAAAGAATAAAGAAAACAATAATATTCTACATTTACAAAATGGGAGGGAGAAGGAACTCAAGTCTGTTATTTAATCATGACATGCTCTTTTTGTATTTTATTTGTAAGGCTCTGAATGCTCTTTTCTTTCTATACCAGTGAGCTCATTATTTTAATTCCTCATAGATTTCTCTGAACAATTTTAGCTAAGTAAAAACACAATGTAATTCTTCAATGGCTGTAACAGTAAGAAGCTGCTCAAATTAAAGATCAATAAAAAGTACAGAAAAAATCTGTATGAAAATAAATAAATAAAGGAGAAGATGGCAAATGCTTGCAATTAGACAGGATGAAAAATCTAAAAAGAAATTAAATTTACTTGTAATACATTTCCCATTCTTTTCTTCATGAAAATTACTACTGAAGTAGGTTTTTTTCTGTAATTTAAATGTTAAGCTGCCAGATGTGTGTCTCATGCTTGAAGAGTTGAAGCTTTGCATTATTTAGCATATTAAGATTCACAGAATTTAAAAAAGGGCTCCTTTATTGCCTGGAGGTTCTAATTAAGTAAACCTTAGCCTGGTACATTTAAAACTTGCAATACAAGAGATTTTGCTTCCTTTTTTTTCTCTGCAGCCAAGTCTCATCAATATAATAAATATGGAAAATACTTAAGATGATATAATTTTTCTTTGGCTTGAGGAATTAAACCTATCTATTATTCTAAGAAGTTTTTAATAGAGGCCAGCAATCAGAAAGACATTTAAAGACTCCAGTCTACTTTTTAATCATAGGAGTTGCTGTTAGTTAGTGGGGGAAAACGTGTCTTATAAAACCAAGCTATGTAAAAATTGTTTCTTCCACATGCACAAAACAAAGCAGTTCTGAGAAAAAACCAGAAATCACACAGTTCTTTATTATTAAATTGCATCTTACTTTTTTATAACTTGTTATAATTGACCACAGAAAACTAATAAAGCATTAATTAGCTGAGCTATCAGCAATTTGGTCATTGAAGAAGTTGGGATGGCTGCATCAGAAACTGTAATAACATAAAAATTCCTTTGACATGCTGTACCCATAAATCATACCTTAAATACAGTTATTTTTGCCATTTTAGAAAATGTCAAATGTGTCAACTTTGTCCAGATATAGCACTTAGCAGTGACTATTTTAGTAAATTGACTCAAAATACATTTTGTTCCCTGACAGGGGAACATAATACCATTCAAGATAAAAATTAACAAATTGAGAAGAAAATAGCACCAAGTAAGAATTATCAAAGACAGGTACTATAGCCATGATAAAGGTACAATGACAGGTGTAAACTCTCTTTAATATGTTTATTTGGAAGTCAACAAATATGCATAAGAGCAAGAAAATGTGATTACCTCAGAGTCTGGAAAAGACATTAAAATTTTTAATCCAGTACTATAAATCTGTGATCAGGTATAAATAAGAAGTCCAGCAGAATAGTTTTAATGCTGTATACCTGCATAAGACAAATGGGAAAAAATGGGTGGCATTTTCTCCTACCATTTTGGAATGGGAATGATAACAGTAATGCCTGGATTTGGGAAAGAATGGTGAGACGAAGGTTATTTCCAGATCTTGACAATGCTGAGAGCAATCTTATTCTTTGGTGATATTAAATCCCAGTAAAACAGTTTAGATACTATATAGCTCACACCTGATATGGGTCACCTGCACCAAGTCTCTGAGGTCACCTAGGACCTAGATTTTTAAAACAGGGTGGAAAGAAGTTGGAAACCAAAATGTTAGTGCTACTCCATTACCTTTCTCAGCATCATCTTTTTTAGGGCAATAGCTGGGAGTAGTAGCAGAACCTTTAATAATAGGGGGTGTCCTACTGTTTCTTAACCCATGTAGAGCATAATGTAACCTTTTTTATCTTCTCAATTCACTCTGGAAGTTATCTTCTTTGGTTATGTCTTCTATAACAACTACTGTGGTGCAATAGGAATGGATCTGTAGAATGACACCAGTGATTCAGAGGACATCACTAAATATTGGGGACCTGTGTGTTGAAGGAGTTTAGTGTGGTGTCATTCAGGTGTGGGGCAGGAGACAAAGAAATCACCAGAGTTTGTTGTCTTGTGAGTAGATACAAGCAAAAATGTATTTCACCTAATTCAAAACTATGGATGCTTTTGGACATGTGTTTATAGTTCAGGTAGACTCTTTATTATACCAGATCTGTTTTTTAAATCCTCAGTAAATTACAGACTTATTTCTTTGAGTATACTGATGATGCAAAACCATGCCCTTTGCATCTGACCTTGCTTTGATAAAAGTTTTAGCAATTCAGTACCTTTCAAAATCAGGCCACTTCTCTAACAACTGCATTTTTTCAGGGTATTTATAAGAGACCCTCTTGAATTAAAAATGTGTGCTCTAAAATGCTTCGTTTGGCATTGGATCTCTGCCAAACTCCACAAAATTAATTTGAATAAAAATTCAACATGGTAGTGTTAGATATAGATAAGAATTAATGATGGGGATAGGGGCAAGAGGGAAAAAGGAATAGCTGCCTACCTGTACAGCTAATAATTGAAATTTGAGACGTACATTCTAAAGTTGGAAACATCCATATGTTGGCAAAGGAAATAAAAGAGCAAAAAAATTACAAAGCAGCCAAAAGAAAATGTCAAATATCATTAAATCTTATTTTAAACAACTTTTGTTCATACAGGTTACTTGTGTTTTAAATACTGTACTCTAAGCTGCTAATTTGGGGCAAATGAATTAAAAGAACAAATATAAAAGTTGGAAAAAATTTCTCAGTCAAGGTTGTGATTACATTCTTGGAAAGACCAATACCTAGAAAAGACATGTTAATGAAGTGTTAGTCTTATTAGGAGGTGTACTGAGAACCCTTTAAAGACGGGAAATTTTTATTACTTTTTCTGTAACATGCTTAACCTTTTATCACCAACACCATTTAACAAAAATTGATACCAGCTCTGTATTCTGATTCTTAAGCATCTGTGTTAGTCAACATCAATACTCAGTGTTTATGAATCCTGAGTAAGCAATGCCATACTAGCTCCAATCTCTATTTGTGCACGATTAACGTGAGAGCAACAAATGTAACTAGAATAATAGATGCATAGCACTAGCCTTCTTGGGCAGTCAACAGAGAAGGACAGCTACAAAGAAATGGTTTGTGTACTATACTTCCTGGGTTGCTGTAAAAGGAAATGTGGTGTGTCAACTGGCTTCAAATCAACATCCAAAATTCTGCTGCATAATTTCAGGGAGCCCACAGACTTGAAGACAACTAAAAACTTCCGTTTACACAGATAAGACGTAACTATCAGACCTCAGGTAGCTATCTTTTATTTAATATTTTTCAGTTCAATGTCTAAACACGACATATAGCCTCCTGGTAAAGAAGGAGAGTCACTCTTTTCCTTCAAAAGGAGGGATTCATTTATTTTCACTTGTGCTTTCAGCTTTCTCTACACACTGGCCAAGGGAGTGAGAATCACCCTTTACCTAAAAGGAAAGCTGCCCCTCGCCTCGTTGGTGTAGGGTAGGAGAATCCTGAGCAATGGGTACAACTGTAGATCTCAGGTTGGCTCCTGATGGCCAATCTGCCAATTTACCCTAACCATCTGTACCATGACTGGGAGGACTGGCTGGCCTGGCTGGCACCCAGGACATGGGCACGGGTGCAAGCACGAAAGTGAGCATGGGCAGCAGCAGTTTCTGTGTACAGATATTTTCCTATCCTGGGACAGAGAGCACAATTCACTATCCAGGTTATGAAGTGGGGATGGCTGGCTACAACTTTGGTACTATCAGATTCCTGTCCCGCAGTAAATCTGCCTCTGGCCATCATGATATCTGAATTTAGAATAGGACCTACAGGTTGTGTTACTGAGTTCCCAGACATGTATGTTTTACCTGCGATTTTTTTAAAAAAGAACAAAACAAAACAAAGAAAAACCAAACACCAGTGCAAATTGCAAGGCTTTGCCTTCAAAAGAAACCCCACGTCCCAGAAGCAAATACAGACAGGCACTCTTATGTAATTTAGCTCAGCACAATTAACAAAGAATATTGCTATAAACATGCTGTAGGAAGAAAAAGTACTTCCCAAGCACCTAACAGCAACATGTTGTGATCCATGGATATAAACGACCAAATAAAACGAAAGGATGTAAAAATGTCACGGAAACACCAGCCGTAATCTAATGTTGTCAGTGCGCTCCACACACACCTTGTAATTACTAACACATTTGGCCCCTAATACTTCTTAGACAGAGGAGCCCACCACTTCTGTACCTTTCTCGCCTAAGCTGCTTTTGATCCCTCACAACTGGTTTAAACTCTCCCATCTCTTCCTTTGCCTGGTGTAATAAGGATGCGGTGATACCGCACAGCGAGGGGGAAGGGAGATGAGGGTATTTACACACATGCCAAGCAGATCTATTAGCAAACTTTCAGTAAATTAAATAACGCAATAAAAGTCCTAACCTGCTGGAAGCGTTTTAAGCTCTTCTCTTTTCCTCCCAGCTTCTTCTGACACACACGCTTCTCCTCCTTTCACGGCATTAAACTGCTTTTCCACTTCCTTTAGAACAGTGGGAATACTTCCCTTATGGGTGTCAGGATCTTTCGGGGAGGTCAGAGGTTGCCCTGCAGAGGAAATGACAAGCTGTGAAATGTAAAAGAACAATTCCTTCCACATGTTTCCTTGCTCAAGGAGCAGTGAGGGGTTGTCGGCTAGCATCACGACGGGATGGGCCAGGCCTTTGCCTTGCAGTCCTGTCAAAACTAATTTACAATTAAAGACCTGCGCAACTGTTTAAAGCTTTACAACTCCAGTGAGCTTCAAGGGCTGCCGAAGCCAAGTGGTACAAACCAAGCTTATTTTTAACAGCCAGGAAGGCAGACAGAAGGAAGACAAACTGAAAAAAATGTTCTGAATTATACCAGATAAATTGCATACCTGAAAGTTACCTTTCTGTGTAATATTTATTTCCAGTATAAGCTCATTGCTTGGAAACTGAAACAATTTCAACTGCTCTAACTTTTCATCTGATTAACACATGCGGCACATGAGCCATACGTGTTGCTTTTCGACAGCAAACCTTGTAGGGGCAAGGAAAAATAAAGTTTAGGGGGAAAATCAGCTATTGGTTCATTGTAAGAAAATCAGTGTCTTTAAAACCATAGTCAAAAGTGGAAGGGCTGCCACTTTCAAAAAAGACAGTTACACTGACATTTTGCACGTGTGTATCCTCTCTTCTGTGAACACTAAAGTCAAAGGGGATCTTGCTGTGAATTTCACAGTGAGAAAGATTGCTCTCTTGAGCAATTTGTATATTTAGTATTTTGTATGGATTTTCACACCCATGAAGTTTTCATGCATTTAGAAGACTGTATTATTTAGGTCCAAGCCTATCAAGGCAACGTTTCCAGTAGTTGCATCAAATTTTCCTACCTATACTAGTTCTGTTAGAGTTGTTACCACCTTCCACACAACCATGGCTAATGAATTCCATGGAGAAATTGTAATTTATTTATTGACAGGGACTGTTGATCCCTTAATGGGGCAACAGATCAACAACAGAAGCTTTTCTTAAAAAAAAAACAAAACACAAAGTGGTCTTGAAAGCAGAAGTTGTCTTCTTCCATGAACCTCTTATGGAATATCACTTCAAAAGAATGGAGAGAAGATATGGTTTGGACTAAAAGACACACTAGATTTGATAATGTCCATCTGTGACCTATGAAGAAGGTAGAATGGGGGGTATTATGTTGCATTCCCCTGCATTGCACTCTGGAAGAGAGATCCTGTGCAGCAGGGAAGAGCCTTACCTAGCCCAACAAAGACCTGTGGTTTAAAAGAATAATGTAACCTGAAGTTAATAGAAATCATATCAAGGTTTTGTCTTGAACTTCGAAAACCAAGACAAATTTGAAGCAAAGGTTAAAACACCGTCTCCTAACCTGCCGTATTTTGCTTATGTGTTGCAGCACCACATATGGTATCGATATGTAAGATCACTCACTATTTAGACTACTGCAGTAGAGCAAGTTACAGAGCACCAGTCTTCGTTTAGACTGTTCTTGCTTTCTCTGGTTTGTGTCTCAACCTTAATGTCACTTTAACAGAACACCCTCTCCCCTCCACCCCCCCAGCTTTTGGTGTTTTAACAGATATAATATAGCATTTATAGAGCATATCAATGTGCGACAGCTTGCCACAGATCATAAACACATTTTTCTGTTGGAAATGTTGAAGTCGTGATTTTCACCACGTGATCTCCAGTTCCCTAAGGTTTGCTTCTTTAATTGTAAATAGACAGAAAGTCATCAAGCTAGCGTTTAATAAACTTTTAATTTGAAATGGATTACCACATGTTGTGTTTGTTTACCCATTATTAAATCTCTTAGCAACATATCACCAGCAGAAACAGCATACTGTAGCACTGCATAGATACATTAAAAAACAAACCCATGGGGGATATTAGCAGCTAATAATATCTTTAAAGAAGGCTCCAAGAAAAATAAATAAATATAAACAATATCAAAAATTACTGCTAGAAATTTTGTTAGTGCAAAACTGTTTGGCATGGAAATCGTAGATCTTCCATGATCAGCTTATCAGCATATTTCAGAGGTCTGCACACAAAATAGGACATACACTAATGCTTTTTCTCAGTTGCTATAAATACATCTCTCTGGACTTCCCAAACTGAGTACAACGAGTTTTTCCGTGTGTTTCCAAAAGTGTGACCTACTTAGTTGCAGCCTCTATGTGTATGTGTGTGTCCGTGTAAAGACTGATGGTAGGGCCAAACAATGGTAAAGACAAGTTTGATTTAAGAGTTTGTCCTTAACTCTTCCTTGTTGAAAAAATTTGGCTGCAACTCTACCTTTTGGATCTGCTATGCATGGTTTTGTGCTGCATCTAGAAGCACCTTAGCAGATATGTAGAAGATATGTGGCAGCAAAAAGGACCTTACTCCTCAGTACAATGTGCATTTACGCCTCTGTGCTTCTGATATCAGGGTGGACACAAAAGGCTATTGATCACAGTGCAGTTGTTGCTTAGCCTAAAAGTGTCACAGGGCAAACCTCATTTTCTTTATCTCCTAAACCATCACTCACTGTCTGAAAAATACTTCTACTGGGCTCTTTTCATGTTATGCTTCCTGAGATGCCCATTTGCCACACTAAATGATTATTGCTTATCTACTCTCTTTCTTTCCCTCCAATATCTTCCTCTCTCTCCTATCATGTCTTCTGCTGTGCATCACTGCTGCTGTTCTCAAATGCCAAGGAACCTCTGTCCTGAAGAACTAAACCTCTGTTTCAGATCTGCACATAATACAGAGGCACCACAACCTATGGGTTGTCTTCATCCTTCAGTTAAACAAAAGGAAGTATAGGAATATCTGTATACCAAAATAGATTTATTTTTGTCCATGGCAGCCGGATCCCACATGCTGAAAAAGAAAAACCAATGGCAGTGTCCTCACATTTTTCTCATTCCTGGATTTCTAACAGAAAAGGAACAATTTGCAATATAGTCAATTATGTCTTCAATGTAGCTACATCAGGAGACTCAGAGGCCAGGGAGGATGCTCAGTCTAAAAGTAACATTCAGCGATTTTTAAAGAAAGCTTCTGGGGAGGTCTGCTGCACAAAAGCAAATGATAATTAGCCTTTCTATGGGTTCCCACTTGATTGAATCTTAATGGAACTTCATAGGAGTAGCATAAGGCTTGCCTCTGATGCCAGAACTCTCTCCCTGCCAAATTTGAAGTCCCTGTTCTAGCCCAGGGAGGTGCTAGAGTTCTTCCAGAAAGAATTAAACAAAAAAGTATCTTTTCCTTTATTTCTTCTTTTTTCCTTCCTATAAGCTTAGTGTCATAAGCAGCTGAACTGTTATCGATGCGACTTTCCAAGCATTTATCAACCTCAAGCAGAGGTCAGCTTGGAAAGTTTCATCCTCAGCAATGAGGCTGGATTAACTTGCTCACAACCGAAAACGAAGTTAAACAATATTAATAAAAAGAATCACAGTATTCCTGCTATAACATATGTTGAACCAGTATCTGAAGGAGGAAACACTAGCTTAACAAGAACAAAATGATTAGCCAACATTGAAATGAAACTATGGTTTGCTTCAATGAAAGCCTGAATATAGACATGAAAGTTTGAATCCATCACCTTGTGGTGCAGCCTGTTCAGCCTTCTCTGAGACACCATTTTTTTCAGCAACACTTGAATTCATGAGAAGTTCAGGCGAGAGATGAAGGTGTGTATCACACTTACTTTGCTTATCTGAATCCTGTGGTAGTTTAATTATCTATTAAGAAAAAAAATACATTAACATAAGCAGTTCAGTATCCCACAGAGCCAGAACATAATTGCTTGTATGTTTTTGTGAACTGTAGAGATCTGAGATGTTGCTATGAAGATCTTAGGAAGTTCTTGTTTCTCTGTTTACAACAGAGAAACTACAGGTTTTTTACATTTACTACAGTTTTTTTTCCCATTAGTTTCCCACGTACAACTTCCCCATGCTTACAGACTAAATCCAACATCCTAGTAAATGGGGGTGATTCACAATCCAAATTCAGAATCACCTGGGGAAGGATACATTCTCTGTATCATTAAATCATTCCAGCTCATACATTGATTTGAAAGCCTAATTTTGCAGCTCTGAGGTCTTCCCTCTCCCCAGTTTCAACCAATTTTGACTCCCCTGTTATTTTTTACCATAGCTCTACTGATGTTTCTGATATCTCTTTCATAGCATATCTTAAGTATATTTTTGGTATAAATTCTTACATCTCTACATGATTCTGAAGTTATTTTTACTTTCTTTTACTCTTGGTAGACTCAAAAACAAAATTGCCTGGAAAACATCACTGGAAGAAAACTAATAACTACACTTTCTATTTAGTAAACTCACATGTTAAAATTAAGGTGCTTCCAGAATTCATCTCATTTGATGTTTTTTTCCTGAGCCAGACATGACTATAAAAAAGGTGTAAGTTTGAGGTCTTGTTAAGATTCTGAATGAGAGAATCTCTCTCGTTTACAATAACACCCATAATTTGCAAGTCCAGAAACAAAGCTCCCACTGAAGGGGAGTTCTTAGTTCAGGCTGATTTTCACCAAAAACATTTGAAAAAGTCATATCTGAATTACGTCCAAGAACTATTCAAAACTAAGGTTCCTACTACAACAGAGCCTTGCTTGCTAGCTGAGGATCCCAGACTTACAAATACAACAATATCACAAACGACATTATTTTATTTTGTAGCCAAGTGAAAGCAACTCTGAGATTCACTAAAACTGTGGAGGAAATTAACATGTGCAAGTGGCAGGCTAAAACTCAGAACTTTAACTTTTGATCCAATTTTTTAACTTGGCACCCAAACAATAATTTAATATTTAAAAATAATCTTAAAATTTGGCTGTAAAAAACTCACCAATTTCATGTAAAATTTGGAGATTAATGTGATTTTCATTTTCCTTATATGCCTACTGGCTAGGTTGATAAGCTGCTTTTTGGAAAGACAGTATTGATTTTAAGGCTAACAGAAGGGAAGTGGAATCTTTTCTGAGGAACAGTGATTAAACCAACAGACATATTTTTTAAAAAACACAAACCTGAAAGTAGAAATTGCATAGCCAATTATCCAAGTCTTGAGAAATAAAATTTTCAATTTTTTTGAATCGGTCAACTTTGGAGTCATAATGGCCTCTGAGGAAGGGACATTTAAATTTACCCTCCAAAGTATTAAAATTGTTGTCACACAAGGGAAAAGCTCCCCATCCCACTTCTCGATCAATCCAAGTACAGGTCCCACGAAGAAGAAAGAGTTCAAAGAGGAGAACCATGCCTAGCTTCACAGCTTTCCTAGGTGGTAGAACCTAGTAAAGGAGGAAAAGATTTATTAGTTATAAAAGCTTGACAAGGGAATCCACTTCCTTTTATCACATAAAGCTCTACAAACTTCATACCTCTGAATGAATTTTCCACGCTAAAACAATTAATAGTTTTTCTCTTTCCTCTAAATTACATATTTGAACAATTTTCCACTCCGACAGAAAATGCTGTGCTTGTTTTTTCATGCTAATTTTGTGATTTCTTTTCCTCTGGCTTTCTGAAAACATCCCTTTTCTGCCTTTATTTACCAGGGGTGGAAAAACATTGCCACTAGAAAAATTTTAGACAGAGTAACGAACAAATTTGGGAATCTGAGGTGTCCCTGTGCAGCCTTCCTAAGATTCACCACTGGGTTCTTCTTGCAGCAACTTTGGAGAGTTCATCCAAATACCCAGTGAGAACACTTGCAGGCTTGTTCCTCACTGAGTCATAAGTTCTTCTCCACCCAGTTCTGGGAATTATATTGGTACACAATAGCCTTCCTCCTTCAAATTAAAGCGGGGAAACTCTTCTTGCAAAATATGTGAACCTCAGAGTAGGGTCAAAAAGGATTTTGAGGTAACACTCAGCATACCAAAGACCAGCAAATACTGTTTATACTTTTCATAAGATAACTAGAGATATTCTTCTGAGCAGCTTAGAGCGGTGGAAGAGGGTTACCAACGCCTTAGGGCCCTGAAGCAATTGTGTTCCCATGGCAAAGACTTGAAAATCAGGGGTGAAGAAACAGCCTGAAGTAACGAATTTATGTAAATCCCCCTGCAAGGTTTGCTGTGTGAAGCAGTGCAAGGTCATGGAGAAAAGGGTAGAGAAGGAAGCAGGGCAAAGACAAAATGAAAGTAATTTTGTTCTATGCCACAATTTTAACTGTTTTCTTTAATAAATGTGGGGGTTGACCCAGGTCCTGTTGAACAGCTCTAATACAT
This sequence comes from Aegotheles bennettii, assembly GCA_013398125.1. Lineage (NCBI taxonomy): Eukaryota > Metazoa > Chordata > Aves > Caprimulgiformes > Aegothelidae > Aegotheles > Aegotheles bennettii. Next base: position 12,709 of record VZRW01008560.1, read on the forward strand.
TCAAAGGAGCAAATAAAACAAAAAGCAGACAAAAACTAGAACGTGGAAGGTGACTACCATCATACCCTGGCTAACAGCTTTGAAAGGTAATCAGCTGGGGACAAAGGTAGCACATACATCAGCTACACCTCTCCCACAGCAAAACATCCTCTTCACCACTGTCCCTGCACATTCTCCTGAATTATAGGGAACTGGGACTGCCTAATCTCTTAAATAAACAATCTTGGATGCTTCTCTAATAGAGAGACTGTTCTGTTATCTGAATGTTTTCCACCTTTTATTCTTTTCATTTCAGTCTTCAAAGTTCATAACAGCAAATACCTTGGCACATTTGCCTTGCAGAGACTCCTGCTAATCCTTACCTTGCCTTCCAGCCAAGGCAGAGAAAGAGGAGCCTTTTCTCTTTCTCTCCTCCCTGCAAATTGACAGGTACCCGTAGAAAGCCACAATATTCAAGGATATCCTCTGACTCTGAGTGTCCTATAGGTTATTTCCTCAGCACTTTTTGAAACCAAGAATAAGATCTCCAAATAGAAGACATTCATCCAAACTGCTCACCCACTATTAAAAGCCTAAAATGCCAAAGTCTTCTTAAATTAGCAAGGATTTCCTCAATCAGATGGCATTCTGCAGCTGATAACCAGGCACAAATCTACTGATTCAAACATTTCTGCACATAAGTACACACCTCAGCACACGTCTTTATTGACTGATTTTTTTAAATGCCAACATAATTTTTTTATACCCCTTATTGAATGGTAGGCAAGATAATAAGCCCACCTCAGGTACAGCCAAGCTTTTTCTCTCTCTTATTCTGAAGCAGCCAAGGGAGTTACCCATACCAATAACTGCTACATTAGGAGATGATACATGTTCATAGTTGTGCTTTATTCTATAATTTTTTGAAGAGGTGAATATAAATTATTATTTTAATAATATGCCTTCCTGTTTCAAGTTATATATTGTGATTAGATAACGGCAAGGGAGAGGAAGACATTTAAGTAAATCTTTTAAAACTATAAATATTGTCATTATTATGTAGGTGTACTTTATATTAATTATGTAAATATATTCTAAGACTTAGTGTAGGCTTAAAATGAAACAGAAGCATCTGTTGAAAAATGCCATAACCCTGTGGCAGCTGCTATTAAACCATTAACAGTATCAGGTTTCATTTAAACCAGATTTACCATTTTCTATAACAGCCCGTGGGAAAGCTAAAAACATTAGGCACAAATTACTGACAAAAGAGATCCTTAATCAAGCCATACATTTCATTTGGCTAGCTGGGTGCTAGATAGTAACCTCTGTGCTACAAATTAAAGGTGGTGGTTACAAGGCCATGATCAAAGACAATTACCTGCATTATTGAACAATCTCAAAGCATAAGCAGCTGAAATCACTGCCATATCACAACGTCCCTTTTGGCTTCTCCCTTGTTTTCCAGACTTACTATTTTTTTTAGAATCACACAGCAGTGTGTGTGACACACTCTTCTGCCAACCTACCTGCAAACAGACAGTGGTCAAGCAGTGGGTATAAAGGTAATTGTGACTATTAAAAATTCATTTCTTTGTTTTCTTTTCACAGTTATTCTTCATTTGCTATAAGCTCCCAACCTGGACTTAGATTGCAAACTCACTCTTTGGGACTTGGAAGCCTCCCTTTGCTTATAGCTACAGGAGCTGGATGTTTCAGCCATGCCATAATCCAAACACATCTTGCCAAAACATATAATAAGAAAAACAAGGATTTTGTCACACACCTGTGTGCTACAAAACCTGAGCTTGTAAGATTCATTCTGGGAGACCTCACGCATGAACACTGGGTGTCTAACCTAGGTAGGACAATGTCACACATCTCGGCATACATGGTCAAATAAAACCTACCTAACAGGTAAGAAATTTCTGATGAATCCATACAAAATCCTGGCCAAGTCTCTGCCTGTTATTCTATGCCAGCGTGTCAAGCATTCACACAGGCACCTGTGGGCTTTCATTTCCATCCTGATGGCCACCAGGAGCATGATTTATACAAAGGAACTGCTGTTTAGGAAGGGATAGCCAGGCTGAAGTAGGACGGTTTCAAAAAGGAGACAGGTCTCCTCAACAGCTCCGTGCAAAACCTATTCCCATGGCCACAGCAAATGCACTTCTCTATCACAGCCTGCCTTCTCACAGCTGCAGGGTCAGACAGCTCCGGGAGGGAGCTCCATGTTGTGCCACCTGCCCTTCATTAGGCTCCTCCTAGGCAATGAGCCTGAGAGCAGGGATCTGGGGCATGGCCAGCACGACCCATACGCATAGATGCACAAAGGCATTTAGGCATGTAGCTCCAATTGAAATCCAAGGTCCTTGAGTGTCTGCATGTCTCCGTGGGCTTGGGCCATCATGCTCAGGTACAGGGCAGGAAAGAGCTCAAGTGGTTAGAGGAGGAGGGGAATCAGTAACTGTTCTCTCTTGTCAGAGACCCAGGGCCCCGGCACAGAATGGGAAGGGATGCATTCTGGAGCTGTGGGAGAAGATGCATCTGCAGACACCAATGCCTGTCTCAGGGCAGTGTATGGGATAGGCAGACAGGCAGCTCAAACTGACCCCTTTTTTTCTGATGGACAGCTATATTTTTCCTGCTGGTGGCAACCTGTTTTGAGGCACCATTTAGTAAGTTAGACCACAAGCTTGCACCAGCACTGTTGGTGCTCAAAGAGATCACACTACATAGAATCACAAAATTATTTGGGTTGGAAGGGACCTTAAAGCTCATCCAGTTCAAACCCCCCAGCCATGGGAAGAGTCACCTCTCACCAGACCAGGTTGCTCCAAGCCCCATCCAACCTGGCCATGAACACTGCCTGGGAGGGGGCAGCCACAACTTCCCTGAGTAACCTGTTCCAGTATCTCACCACCCTCACAGGAAAGAATTTCTTCCTAATACCCAATCTATATCTACACTCTTTCAGTAAATACATAAATACAGTTTTCTGACTTTTAATGGCCCTACTCTATAACACCTTAGATCGTTGTTTCTTCTTGCTTGGATAAAATTTCCACTGAGGTCTGTGGGGTATATAGCCTTTAACAGTGCTATGCAAGTGTCCAGCACCCACTTTATACTGGTGCAATTTCTTTTGCCAAGAGAGATGCAGCAGAGAATAAATAATGCTTGTGTGTGCCTGCACAGGCACAAGTAATTCTTCGTTTGCAGTTAACAATGTTGCATTTAACTGAATTAAATCATACTGAAGTAAAATTATCTCTTGCCACTATTTCTGAATTCAACTGTTTTATATCATTTTTATTGTAATATATCTTACTTCCCCATATGCCACTATAATTTCAGCAAAGATATCGTTTACTCTGGAGAGAGAATGAATACTATTTGAATATTTCAATAAACAGATCCAGTGTGAGGATTTGGGGGTTTTTGTCTGACTTACTCTTGAGCTGTAACCTTGTCGTAGAAGAAATAAACCTTTGCTTGTCACCTCTGCAGCTTCAAATGCTTTCAGTTTAGAAGAAAAAGGACAAAAATTATATTACTTAATTTACATATCATGAAAATTTGAATTAAAGTTAATTAGAATATGTAAAGGCAATTCAATGTTTACTTCTTATATAGAAGAATCTTGCAAAACACTGTATAAATTAATAGCTCATAATTTCTGGTTATGAAAACTGCGGCAAATGAACCTCGCTGGTGTAAAACATGGATAGAAAACCTTTTAAATAGGAAGCAGTTCCAAATCAAACTGTTTTATCAACAAATAAAAAATTATTCTCTATATAAAATGAATAGTGCTGGAGATGAAGCTGTTATTGACAAAAAAAGGTGAAGCTTTCACGAACAGATTTCAAGCCCTCTCTGTCTACCTACAAGGCCAGCATACAGGCAGAGGGAAGGGCATTCTTGGGAAGTGTTTATGTAACTTTGGAATTTATAAAAGGCCAGAGGGGAGAGAATAGAAACATGGACTGTGGTAAAAATAAAATATTATGCTATTAGAGTTTTCCAAAAGTCTATCTATCATAAGAATGTCCTGGAGTAGCTGGAAACTTACTTCCCCAACTTTCCATCGCTGCCTGTCTGTGAACAGGTATCTGAATACAAAATGACACACAAATCAAAGGAGGACTGTGCAGTGCACTATTATTTGTCTCCCCATATATATATATATTATATATATATATATTTATTTTCTCTATTTTCTGAAAAAGACAACAGACCTTTCAAGCCTGACGTAGGTCAAATTCCTTGACTCCCCTCCCTGCAGCTTGCAGATCTCCTTAAACCTTTATGCAGTATAACCACCTTTCCTGTGACTCAGTATCCCAACTTCCCTGATCATGGGAATGTACGGAGCAGAATTGGTGGTGGCACAGCACTTGAGCTCGGGATTGCAAGTGAGCCACATGGAGCACAGGGCAGCAGTGTCCGTAAGCAGGCAATTTATTCACCACTCTGAGTACTACAGCAGTGGCAGTGAGCAGGATTTCCCATGCCACACTGTGCCAAAGCACCTTAGTGCCTTTCCAAAGCCACGTCAAGTGCCCCGATGGAAACAGCTCTTTCCCTCCTCCATGCTACCAGAGCAGCCTTCCTTTCCTCCAAGAGAGATAACTCAGGGTGTAGTTAACTCCGGCAGCACCACACATGGCATGACTACCTTACACCAGAGGACCAGAATCTGGCCTTTTATCTTCCCAAATACAGGGGAATAATGTTTGCATTCTGTGAGCTTTAGCCTCTGCATCTGTTGCTAATTGTCCCAGCACATCTGCTGCTAATTCTTTTCTGTTCTTTGACCAGCAGGGAGTAGTAATGTATGGTACAGCCAGCACTAGCCTCCCCGAGTGTTTTGGGTGATATACCGCTGGCCTGGGTGAGTTCTGACCTCATCTTGCAAGGGGATAAATTGTCTTTGTAAGGGGAAGGCAGGAACCCCGTCTCCTTGTGCTGCCACTACTATCTCACTTCTTGAGATTGATTCCAGCACAGTCAGAGCACGAGTTTAGCAGAATAACGAAGGCCACTGACACGAACCAGTGGTGTTTATTTCTTTTGTGTCAAGAGTACATGTACTTTGCTCAGAAACCACTTGGAGCCAAGGAGTCTCATGAAGACATGGCTCATTCAGCACGCAGGGCTGACTCACACAGTGGTGCCACTCCGCCTGCCTCAGGCTCCAGTGCAGCTTCCCTCTCCTTTTTGCTCCACCAGCTGCTCCATCTCAGGTCTCTTTCCTGATGCTGTTCTGGATTCCCCATCATGCCCTCCCATAGCACAGCATCCCCTTCATCCTTAAGCTTCTGTCCAGCCTGGGATGCAGCAATGCTCCCTTCACCAGGGAGACTGTGCCAATGTGGAGTTCACACTCCTGCAGTAGTTCCTGGATGGTCCAGACCTGGTTGGACTCCTTCTATTTTCACCCCTCCAGCAAAGAAACAGGAAGACTGATTCCTGATAACAAATCCCCTTTTCCTTGTGTGCTCTACTTAAAAATTGCATGCTTAAGCAGGATGACTTTTTATTTTTGTAGCATAAAGTACTCTTCCCATTTCTATAGTACAGCTTTGCAACTAACCTGCTTGTCCTGATTTCACAGCTAACTATTTAAAACATGAAAAGCTTCAAGACCAGATTATTTAGGAGAAAAAGGTGTCTTCTGAGGGTGTTTTTCTGGCTCCCACGACTTGCAGATATGGACAAAAACATGGCTTAAGCCCCTTTTCACAGTTCCAGGCTGTCAGCTCTGGTGACTCATGGAATTGCTCCATTTTTCCACTCACAGCATTTTTTGTTGGGGCAGGCATTTTTATTATTTTATTCTTGGTGTACTCTGTTGTTTGAATTTTACTTGGAGCTAAGGATACAGTCAGGGGTTGTTGCTGCATTCTGTCTTCCTGTAGATCTGCCCCACGTAACGTATGACTTTCGTACAACTATTGTATCCAATGGCTCATGGCACGCTCTCTTACAGATATAATTTCCCATTGGGTAGGGAATAGGCCATGGAGTGGTCCAAAAAATAAAGCCTGCCCATAGACACTTGTGATTTTTAAAATATGTCTGCTAGATTTTCCAATGCAGACCACAGACCTTACCCTAGTTAGATACAACATATTATAACATAGGTCACATTTCTGAGGTCTTTGGGCAGTATGCATTTGTCAAAGCCAAAGGAGCATGCATGGTACAGCCCAACAGGTATTTCCAACAACTCCTCCACCAGAGCACAATGTCTAGTCAACATGTGAAAAGTAACTCCAATTAATCACTGAAAACAAAACCTGGAATAAGTAGCAACCTTTTACATATGTAAATCAATTGCATAACACTAAATGCAGTAGGTGCAATAGATTCTAACATGCAATGTCTTTGTAAAGTCAGCACACCTGACTTAATGAATCTCTTCAAGTCACATTATAGAATCACAGAATTATTTTGGTTGGAAAAGACCTTTAAGAGTTCAACTGTAAACCTAGCACAGCCAAGTCCACCACTAAACCACATCCCTAAGCACCATATCTGCACGTCTTTTAAACACCTCCAGGGACGGTGACTCCACCACTTCCATGGCAGCCTGTTCCAGTGCCTGACAAGCCTTTCAGTAAAGAAATTTTTCCTAATATCCAACCTCTCGTGGCACAACCATTTCCTCCTCTTGTATTGCTTGTTGAGAAAGTCCACCTATGGGCAGCAAAGGTCTGCAGAGAAACAACCTGGCTGCAGCTTATGGATCGAACATGATCTGTGCACTGTGCAGCAATGGGCTAAAGGAGGTCCCCATGACACTTTCTGCTGGGCTCACAGCCAGGAGAAATACTCACAGCCATTTGGGGAGAAGAGCACTGTTGAAGGGCTAGCAGCCAGTCCGAGCAGCATGGTGCCCTTGGCCCCATGGTGTAAGCAGTGCCCTGTCTGAAGGCTACTTGCAGCACACCACAGAGGTCTGTCCCCAGGATGGCACAGCAGCACAGAGATGTGACACAGACAAACAGAATACATCTGAAAACATGCACTTTTGGAACTGTTGCAAAAAGACATTTGGTAATAGCAATCAAAGACCAAAACCCCAAACAAACTCAAATAAGCAAAATCAAAGCAGTAATATTTATGTGTTCCTGCTGTGTGTAAAAAACATCAAACCTGCAGTCTTCAAATACATACAAGCATCTGTCTAAGCTTAGTTCTTGCATTTACCAAAAGGTTCACGTAGCACCTTATCATCTCAACTACAAATAATTGCATCCAGGGAAAATTTAAGTGGCTCTCATTTTGAAAGTCCTCTGGCACTGCCAAACATTATTACTTCCTATCTTTTTTCATAGTGTATCAAACTCTTACATTATGTCCTATAAAGTGTCCTAGAGCTAAATGTTCTTCATCTGTGCCAGCATTTTGCTCAAGAATAGAATAAGGGGGGGCAAAAAAAGTTTGTGCTCTACTTTTCCTGATGATACCTTGTTTTGTAATTACTAAAAACATCACAGTCCTTAGAATGCTGCTGACATACATAAAATAAGGTCCTTGAAACTGTTTGTTTCATCATATTTTATGAATTAATACCTTAAGTCATGTTAATCAGTTTCTGATACATGTGGTTTTCAAAATGTACTTCAGGGAAGAAAATGCTGGGAACGCCTGAAAACAACAAAGATATGAATTTTATTCTTTGTATATCTAACTTGGAATGTGAACATTACCAAAGTATTTTGCCATCTTAAGTATTTAGGAAGACTTAAATAAAAAATAAATCCACCTCATTCAGTGAAATAGAACATCCTCTTTTTCCAAGCAAAAGAGTTCAAATTTATTAATTTTGTAGCTATATTTTAAAATGAGTGTCAGTCCCTGCTAGATGACTGCATGATAAGTGTCCTGAAACTTCAGGAAAAGGCACTAAATTTTTCACAGCATTTGTGTTTCATTTTCAGTGTAATAAAAATATGGTGCCCTTTTAATAATGAATAATAGATCTCCTGGTATGATTTACATGCGTGGATTAAATGTCATGTTTGAAAAGTTGCTGTTTTATTCATATTGAATTTCCCTCAAGTAAAACAAAATGGTACCCAGCTACTGTTATAATATTGCTAGTACCTTGCCACACTGATACATAAATATTAACCAGTTGATATACTCTTTAAAAATCTACAGATCCATGAACTGTTCTGTCAGCAACTGTGGTTTTATATGCATATGAACTGATTTAGTGCCATCCCCAGTCCCAGGTACGTTGGGGAAAATGCTTAGTGCCAGTGCTCACATACTGCTGGAGCTCACATGTTTTTTAGCTGAACTGCCAATTTTGGAAGGCTGGCACAGAATAAGGACGGATGCAGAATGGGTGCAGGGGGCCAGGGGTTAAAAAGCAGCTTGGGGAGCCCAACACTAACTCGATTGTCCCTGCTTCTCCTCAGCAGTGCTGGGCTGACATCCCAAGTGATTGGGCAGCCTAATGAATGTTTGTTAAATGTCACTTGCGGGCAGTTTCACTGGCTTACAGTGCTCTTCACAAGCACTGAGCATTTCCTGAACTTTCCTTTCTGAACAAAAAAGCGCTTCCTAACAGACTATATTTTTTCTATAAAAGTGTTCAAGAAATGTTTATAATTTCTTGCAAATAGTTGAAATAGGAACATCTTCCTTAAAGGTCCCTTCTCTTTGTAGGTGAAACTTATGATGTACAACAAAATATTTAGGTCCTGATAATTTAAATGGTAGCTGAAAACATTTTTTTTAAAGAAGTGAAACATTTTAGGCATGCTCCAATTGAAGCCAATGAATATCTTGACTTTGAAATGTGAGAATTTGTTCTTATTGTTGTAACTGTTTCATACAAATATTTTAATGTTTACTGAACTAAGTTAAGATGACAAAAAAATAAATTTCTTTTTATGAGCAAAATTAGATTTTCACACATCGCAACTCATTTTTACTCTGTAAGTCATCATTAAGTCACCTGAAAAATGCAATCTGGACTTGCTAACACTGGGACATGGATCCTATAGAGTAATAAGATACCACCTTAAATACACTGTGAAAAAAAATGCTTACTGACTACTTCGGTCTAATCTATAGTAGGATCTTAGCCACCATGGGACAGCAATAAGGAAATTATACTAGTAAAATCCTTGGTCTAGTGTAAAGATGTTGCAGTCACACCTGTGCTGACGCTGCCAAAGACAATCTAATTGTGGTAACTACCTTACTAGATGCACAGTAAACATGTCATCTCCTTTCCTATCATCTTTTGACTCAACTTTTATTCCAAATCTGAGAAAAATCAGGCAGCACTAGAGTATATTGAAAATTTAAGAACTTCTTTACCACCAAAGTTAACTTACTGCATTCTTTTAATCCCAGCTTGAGTTCACATTGTTTGTGTTATAAATGTAGGTGAAGCTCCAAAACAGCTCTTGCTTCACCTAAACCAGACAGCATTAACCCATCTAAGTTTAATGTCCTCTTGCATAAGTTAAACATGTGAAAACGTACTTGAAATGCTGGGTCTAAACCAAGTCCCCTTTAGACCATGCTGTTAGTTGCTATTCCTAAAACCGGAGAGTCATTTGAAACAGCAATTGCATTTTATCCCAATCTAAAGCATTTATATGTGTTTTGTCCAGCATAATTTAAGGAAAAAATTACTCGTGTGACTGTATGTTCTTACTGAAAGTCTAATAAAATTCAACTGGAGCTATTAGGAGCCACTGCCTAATATGTACTCAGAGGTTATTGGGGGAGGTAGGCTGACAAACTAAAAAGGAGGACAGTGAAGGAGGGGGAAGAAGGGAAACTGGCAAGCTGGAGCAAAGAACATTGATTAATGAACAAAAAACATTTTTGAAAGGTCGGGTGCACAAGTCAGACTAGCCCTGAGGCAGATCTAACTTACATGACCAGCACTTTCTGTACACAGCAGGTAACCCATGCTGACACCAACTTTGCCGACATGACAGGGTTATTATTTTTGGAAGGATGTAGTGTTCTGGAACAATTTCTCTAATATATTAGTTAAAACTCAGCTTTCCTTCAATATCAAGCATGCATGTCTTCATTTTCACTGTGTTTACACTGAACTCCTATCATTATTCCAGCCAATGAAAACAAAAGCTTATTCTTCATTTGTGGGCACTTGTGCTTCCTCCCTCTGTAATACATCCCAGGGCAGCAGTGCTGTACATAAGATTGTGTTCAAACACAGATGCTCATCTGGAGCTCACCACTAACAGCCTCAGCACAGATCCTAAGGGTTTCTTTTGAAACATACCTTAAGGTAATGGGCCAATACCAAGGGGTAAGAACAGAAGGGTAGAATTGTTCAGGTTACAACACCTACATCTTGAAAATGAGCTAGTGGAGGGGGTTCTCTAAAATTATGACATTAAGCTTTTGCTGTCTGTTATACAGTAATGAAGACAGGGAATCATTAGAGGGTCAATATAATCCAACTTCTCCTCCTGGTCCCACATTTTAAGTGGACTTGCCTGAGACTTGCGTCCTGGTTCACTAGACTAAAAATGAACTTTGGTGAAGATGGTAATTAAATGTCCTTGTGAGACTCGAAGGGGACTCTAAAGCAAACTCTAGAAAAATATTAAAACTAACAAACATTTCTCTCAGATCTTTGGAGGAAGCATAATAGCCACATCTAAACAGTTGCTGAGGTGTCCACACAAGCCAGTACAGACTAACAGGAAGATGAATACATGGACTTTGCACATATTCCTCACAAAACCATGTCACAGGTTTGTTTGCATAGAGGAGCAGCTAAACAAAAGACGGGTCAATCTGAACTATCTCTTGCTTAGTACTGGTAACAGAGATGTGCAGTTGTGAACAGGGGACATTCCCCAGGTAGGAGCCAAAGCTGCAGGCAAGATCTAGGAGACACATGATGCTGAAAGCAAGAGGCAGAGCATGTTGGAGTCATTCAGTTGTACTGCCCACAGTGCTCTCCTTTCAGTGAAGCCCGAGAAGAAATCACCTTGTCTTCAATGCAGTAAGCAGGGTGTGTGTGTCCCACCTAGGGAGGAATCTCAACTCCGATCTCTCTGACAGATACATTTATTTGTTTTAAAATCATCTGATCATCACATTCAAAATTTCCCTCTCTATATGTGTGATTCTTCTCATACCAACAGCTGTATTTACAGACATTGTTCATTACCCATTACAGATGATAAACAAAAAGCAGAAAATGTGACTCAGCAGCACTATATATGTCATAAACCCAATAGCTAAAATGACCTATCCGCAAGTAACTGAATACATCAGTGCCATGCATAAAATTTGCTTTCTCTGAAAGCAATTTGGGATAGGAACTGTCTGTCTGTTCCATACCTACATAACGCTTTGCACAGCAGAAGAGGTGAACTCAAAAATCTACCATTCAGGTTGTACTGCAAAATAAATCACTAAAGATGGAAAAGACTCTCCTCCTCATTTTACCAATGCCTCATAACACAAAAAAACTCCCAAAACACACTGAGGTGGGGGTTGTTTTTCAACCTGTAAAGAAGCTTTCATGTGCCAGAGAGTTTATCTGAGACCAATGTTTGAACCAGCACTAGGTATTAGCTACAACAGTGAGCAACTGACACACAACAATCCTGCCACACACAGCATGCTTAGGCAGGGAAATATGTGTGCCTCCATCACAAAAGACAGAATAGAGCCTCAAGTGCTTGGGCTCCTTCCAAAATAATCCAAGTGCTGCTTTTTGGGCAAATGGGGGTCAATGGAGCTAAAAACTCACAGAAGGATTTGGCCATTCATGTGTTTATATACACCCACTCGTTCATTTATTATTCTAAAGCTACTTTACAGAAATCAAATTACATAGCTGACAAGTTGCATAGATAAGAGAGAATAAAAGTAAAATTTAAAATTAGCTGACAACACTACATGATGTAGTGTATATTTGGCACTTTTAGAGTGAGTGATGAGGGTTAACCTAGGGGAGAAAAAATTGCACCTTCCTAAATTGCACCTTAAATTATTAAATAAATTATGAACATGATGGAATGCATTAAATATATAAGCCTGAAGGAGAAAGAGTGGATGTGTTTTAACTTTCAAAGCAAAGACAGCATATTTAAGAAGTGCTGCTTACTGTCTGGATACTTTGTCCGAAGTAGATTTCTGTGTTGTAGAAGTTTCCATCGTGACTAACAGGGAGCGTTGTCCCAGCCCAAGGCTGCTCGTTCGGTTTGTGCCACTCCAGCGAGCCACCACCTAAACGGCTGAGAACAGAAACTTTGAGGGTGTAGCAGCCTTTAGGGATCTTATCTTTGACTCCTCTCAGGCATTTCATATGAATTTCTATTGGCTGCGGTGTTTTGGAGTAGTCAACCTAGGGAGAATGCTCTGAGTTACTGATCAGGGTTGAGTTCATTTTAAGCATACAATTAACAAGAACAAATTTCTTCAAGAAAATAACTACTGAAAAGTAGACAACACACTTCTTATTCAACCTGCAATTACCTACTGCTAACTGAGGATCTGTGATTAGGAAGGTCAAGAGTCATAGATATGACAGATAAAAAAAGAATAATACAAATACTATTAATGAAATGTTCCGCATCCTTGGGGGAAAGGTGGAGCTGTTGAAGTGTGACACAAGAAGCCACTAGTCTGCAATAATAAGGCAGAATTAACTGGAAAACAACACCTTCAAAAATATATAACATGCTTTGCAAGACAGGCACAATATTTGATGTGATGAGCAGGTTGCAAAGTGAAAGAGAGGACAGGCCATGTTTTTATACTAATTATTAGCCTTGCCAAAGCTATTAGTGCTGTGTAATATGCAGACTCTCCTTTCACCTTCTGATTATCATATAATCAGATTCTCTTAAAAATAGTAATCAAAGTGCAACACGTGTAGAGTTTAATAACAGCTCCCTACAGGCAACTTTATTCCAAGTCCAGACAAAAGGAAACATCTGATACTTGCTGTTGACAAGATGTTGTCTGAGTTACAGAATGTTTGGTGTGGAATAAACGCTGTGCTGCACATTAAAAATGCCTTTCCTTGTATGCTCAGCTTAAAGAGCAGGGGTTGGCAGAGGGGAACAGACACAGTGATACAATCCTCATAAATCTTGCCTGAGTAAAAGTTCAGTGTGTGTCCCACTATGCCAACGGATGCTTCAGTGCTGCCTAAATGCAATCAGCAAGGTCAGGCATGTAACATGGAGTCCCAGTTTAGCTCCACTGTTGACTTCAATGGATAAAAGTGCTTCTGCAATAACTATTTTAGTGCTTCAAATCAGCAATTATTTTTATTTTTTCCCCCTAAGGAATCAATTTCTTCCATTATTTTGAGAAAACACTAGTGCTAGGTCTCCTTTTAATGTGATGTGATACAAGAACCCATACCACACTTCAGAATCAAATGGCTACCTTGACTACTAAGCTTAGTAGTCTCACAGTTTAAGCCTACACTAGCTAATAATCTCTTCTTTAATCCTGTCTTGGATTTATTTTGTAAGAGATAGCATATTTCCATATAGATAGAAAGCTTCTGGAATTAAATTAAGCAGTTAAATAAACAGTTGAATTTGTTAAACTTCTTTTGTTTCTCAACACAAACCATACTTAACAACTAATCTGAATGACAATTATTTTCAGCTTAATTAGAAAATCTTAATTAACAATGAAGATTTAACCTTAATATTTTTGGTTTCTGAATCATATATAAAAAAATTAACATTATGTGAATAAATAAGACAATCTTTTTAAACCTCAAGGCAGGATTACTGATGCAGGCAGACTTCGTTATTAAACACATTCTAAATTAAACGCCTCTATGAATTTTATACTGAAATATATTGTGATAGTTTTGCATGCCAAATGTGACATTTTGTATTTTAGATTCATCTTCTGTAGTAATTTTGGAAATGTCATACAAACAAAGATTTTGTCATTTACCAATGGAATTACTATGCATGGCCGGTTAGCCATCTCTTTTCTGGCTCTTCTGGTTGTTTCAAGTCAGCAAGCCATAAAAAATCTTTATCTCTCTGAAACACAGCAATTTGGAAGATAATCGAATAGTGACTGGGGGGCAGAAACGCCAGTCTGAGGAATTATACCACAATCTCTCTTGCATTCACAACCTTCCTCAAAGCAAGTGTCAGTCGAGTAGGAAAAGGAGATAGAAGATTCATTATATTTCAAGTCTGTCTCATTTGCATGGTGACATAGCTGTCTCATCTCCTGCTGAAAGACTTTGCTTGGTCAGTGCTGACAAACTATTTTGAAGAACTCTTGCCATGCCCAAAGGATTCATCATTAATAGCTTTAGACGTTCTCTTTAAGCATATGGTTACTTCTGCTGGAAAACATCTTTTGAAACCTTTTAAATTCCATCCTCTTAAACTAACAAAAAACCAACCAAACAAAAACAACACACAAAACCAAGACGTAATAACGCAATGCAATTCATTTAGTCATTTAGCTGTTCCCATCAGGGAAAAGAGCACTCGTGGAGAACCTCACCTTCCTACAAGGTCCTGCTGCTTCATTTAATCCAGTATTCACACCTGCAAGGTTACCAAAGCTGGCTATCATTTCTTCTTCACATCCATGCTCCTCTGCTTGCAATGGCTGATGTCCCACTCCGCAGCAGTTAGAAAGGGAAGAACTGAAAAGAAATGAACTACAATGCAGACACAGAAAGTACTTGCCATTGGAAATACATCACAGTTTGAAGTTTTCCTTGAATATACGATAAGCCTTGCAAGGCACCCAGGAGAAACAAGAGTGTGCTAAAGCAGAGAAATTGCTAGGTTTCAAAAAGTGCCATATGAAAAATGCAGTCACAGCCCCAGTAACATGACCAGTATTAGTCAGTCTGTGCCACAGGTCGACATGAGGACCCTGAAGTTTCACTGCCTGTGTATTATCAGTTCTGTCTGGTGTTGGGGCTTGGGTTCTAGGTTAAAAATATTAAAGTAGGAAGGCATCATCTCTGTCGACCCTTTGAGGACCAACTGACAGCTTCAATAAACTGGAGTGGGTTTTTGGTTTGTTCCTTGGAGATTGGATTGTTTTGAATCACTGGAAAAATATTATATATGTAAATCTTACCTTTTTCCTTCAAAGAACTCTTATATACTTATATATAAATCTTACATAATTTATAAATCTTCCAAATGATCTTATTTTATATATATTTAAAAGCTATATATGTTAATTACGTATATCATATATACATACATATATACACATACATGCATGCACAGACACAAATTTTCAGCTTCATATGATCAATTAAATCTTTCTTGGCATTCATATGTTAACTTTTTGCATATTTAAAGTAATTTTGGGAGTAATTATATCAACTCAAAGATTATTTTAAGAGAGGTCCCTGTAGCAACAAAATGCCAGCAAATACTGTAAAAACAACCCTACTCTGGCTAACCCAACATTGCCCTGTTTTGTGCACAGAATACAAAAAAGGCATGGTATTCCATGGAGAAAGCCTTGTTCCTAGAGCACAGCAAGAGCAAATGGAAAACTAAGTCATTTACAATAAGTACTATAAAGCTGTATGCTTTGGCAATTCCATCCCATCTTTCAACAGACAACCGTGAGCAAATCCTCTGTCCCTACTCAGCACCATTATCTAAATAGAAATGGCCCTAAGCAAAAACATCTGTAGATGTTCTGCTGGCTTCAAAACACTTCAGCTCTTGCTTCCACAACCCACTTCAAAAGGCTCGGGAGGGTCAGTTGGCCACGCCAGCACTGGTGATGCTCCAGCCACACTTGTAGGTGGAGCCAGGGCAGGCAGCAGAGTACAGAGAAAGACACAGCAGCTCTCAGGCTGAGTGGGCTGTTTGTGGCTGAGGGCCAGACACGTGCAGCCCTGAAGGTCAAGGTAGCTGTCTGCAGTGTGCTGAGAGGAGTCATACATAACACAGGAGAAATCACTGCATCGAGTACAGTTGTAATTCACAATTATCTCTGAACTCCACAACACAGGCTCTCTTAGGCTGACAAGCCATACATTCAATCAAGATTTTTGACACAAAAGAAAATGCTAAAATTTGGTGTTCATTCAAATAAAAAATATCAAGAATCAAAATCGTCAACATTTCCTTGGACTGCACTTCTGAAACGTTCCTTCCATGTTTTCTGACTTGCTTTTGCAAAACTCAATTTCAGTGTCCTCATTCCCGTTTCCTCCTTTGCATGCTAGGTGATAATATGAGAAGTCTCCGCATTTGTAAAATTAACATAGTTCTTTATCAAGAGAATTACAGAGACTCTGCAATCATGCTAAACATCCCAGACTCATGCACAAATGCTAGCAAGATAACACACAGTTCAAATTCCCCTCTTCTGAAACAGATGTTCCCTTCTCCAAGTTCCTGGCACACCACTACAAATCAGTTTCTACTCTACCTTGCCTATGCTTTTTTTTTTTAAAAAAAACCCCACAAGTATATAGACACACATCAGTAAAATTACCACTGGGACATGGCTAAACTCTTTTCCAGATTCATCTACCAGTAAAATTGCATCACATAAACACCCAGGCAACAGCTGAATTAGTCAGAATGTCTGCATACGTAGATGCTAGTCCCAATTAGGTACATGGGAATTTTGCCCAAACCAGGAGTGATGAGAACTAAGGACAATATTACAGTGCCAAGGACTGAATAGAAGAAGCATGGGGTCAACCACCTGTGAGTTTTATTCTTGAACTTCAATCAAGTCAACTTGGGTCCATTTGTCCTAAATGGAAGTAACAAAAAGATGGCTCTTGAATGGCGCTAGCTAATTCATAAAGCTGAAACATCTGAGAAGTTAACTTCTCTCCTTGAGAAGAATGGTCTGTTTGGAACTTTATACTTATTTAGTTTCTCATGATGGAAATTATTTCACTTAATTTGGTTAGAGCTGCGTTGACACCGGGGTTCATTACAACACCCATTTGCTTGCAATTCAATTTAAAATTAAATACACTTTGTTGTTGATTTTATTACTTTTAAACTACTGTATCTGTTGCCTTTATTAGCTGCTAATACACAATTATGAAGGTAAACAGTTTTCATTACTGAACATCAAGCATTTAAATAAGCACATTTGATCTCTTTTCGGGTTGCATCATCTTTCTACTTTGCCTCCTTTTGCTGGGTATTAGATTCCGAAGTTAAGCCTCTTTCATGCTCACCAGTGTGCTCATCAGCTGTCACAATGGAACATAGGTTCCTGGGCTGCATCCATGAGAGTTATTTATTCCCTCCATTCATTTCTTTACAGGTAATTTGATGTATGTATTTATCCAAAGGTCACACATAGCTTTATCACAAAAACATTGCTTCATTTCATATATTCTTCACTCTCTAAGGGTAATTCAGAGGCAGGGATGAAGGGTGCTGGGAGAAGCCATTTGGTCACCTTTTGAAGTACAATGTGTGTAGCACTTAAAGATTACAGCCCAAGCTGGGTATCTGAAAATGGAAGCCTCCAAAACAGAGGCCTCTTTCAAAATCGAAAGCTTAATTTTTCTAGGCCTGAGGTCCTTTGTTTGGGAGAAGTTCCATTCATTAATATCTGTGAAGCACTGAAAGACCTTTGGAAGGAAACCACATCAGATAGAAGTACAAAGTAGCCCTTATCTGACATACCTTTCAAAGAGTTCATGAATCCTGGCTAGCAACTTTTGTTTCTTGTGGTGAGAGACTTCCTTGTGGAGCTTTACATCCCATATGCCAAAGAGAAAAAAAAAAGAAAAAGAAAAAACTTACAATTTATTTCCAAATGTACAGAAAGAACATGGAAATAAAAGCCATAAATATGTCATTTACTAAAGGTTTGCCTTAGGTCTTCTGGTTGAAGGTTTTCAGAAGCAATTAGAAATTTCAGCCACCATTACTTTATTCCACTATTTTTTCCATAACTTTTTTCCATATATTTTTCCTTGCTTATTCCACTATTTCCAAGGGAAATTGAGTTCTAATCCAGTTTTAAAAGTTTGATTAGTACTCATATCTGAGTCTTCTACTGGTGTCCCCGAGACTGACATAAAATGTGCACACAACACTACCAATATACAAGAAAGCTTTTTCCTGTATACCCTATACTGTTGTCTAGATAGTGTAAAATTATGCTTCACTTCCACTCTCACCAAGCCTCAAAGTCAAAAAAAACCCATTTTGATAGGGAGACAATTTAATAGTCAATGGAGAAAAATTCCCCATTGGAAGCTCCATATCTGGTTGGTGAAGTCTCTCCTTTTTCCAAATCTCTAAATTTCTTGACAAATATCTGACCATTTTTAAGGAAGCTTAGGAATCTCTATTGGAGACCAAGGCAAAGCATTCTGCTTATTTCTAAAATGAAAGCTGCTGGGGTATAAAAACAGACTACAAAAACATTTTACAAAAGTCTGTGTGAATAGCCTTTAAAGTAACTTTTTTTAACCCTAAAGAGTTAAAGCAGAGACAGCAAGGTTGTCTTAAAATACAGTATGATTCATTTGTAGTCCCAGCAGACAGTCTCAGATGGGTGCAATAAATCCTCCAGGCCCTTGGTCAAGCATCACATACACACGGTCACAAAGGTGACATGACCAAGCTATCTCAAAGCAAGACCTTCCAGGTCTCCGTGTGGCAGTTGTGTCATGTGCAATGTTCCCTTCACCACTGTTCCTCTGTAGTGGGAACCAGGCCCTCCTGCTCCTGGACAGCTTTTGGCTGAAGTTCACTAGAAGCCCCTGGGGCAGGGACTGGTACCTATTTCTCTCCTGCCCCCAGAACTGATGACACTGATTTTTTTTTCCCCAGCTCCGTGAATCACCACCTATGCTGCTTCCCCAGGAAGGGCTGGGACCTGGCTCTGGTCCCGGCTCTGCTTCAGCAGCACTGGAAACTCTCTGGGTTAGGGCAATTGAATTCTCCTCATGCCACTTGCCCCAGTCCAGTGGGGACTGCACCAAGAGAAAAGGGCAAATTGTTCCTCCCCAGCTGCCCCATAGGAACATGCTCCTTCAGGCTCAGGGTACACATCCCAGTGGCAGCAAGGACCAAGCAGTGATATTCATCACCTCTGTGAGGTTCAGACACAAAGCTGCCGTGGCTGGGGCATTTGGGAGGGTGCCCAGCAACAGAGATGAAAGTCTCCAAGAAGGTTTAAAGACAAAAACTAGCAACCAAAAAACATCAGGTGTTCCAGAGCTAGATGGGAGATGGGAAGGGATTTAAAGTTTTGGGCTGAGTCAGTTAAAGCTAAAGTTCAGACAGTGGGAGGAGGGCTTGGTTCATAATTTGACTCCTGGATGCAGCTCTTGAAGATGCCTCGGATAGCGATTTTTGAGGTGAGCACTTAGATTAAGAAATGAGATTAAATAGATAACTTACTTACTGTAAAATATCAAGTAGCCATAATATTACAACAACATTCAGACATTACTAGTCCAAGCTTACAATGAGCCAGAAGTAGAGAAGTATGGTTTTTTAAAATTGATTATATTACCAGGCTCCCATAGCTGCCCAATCCCCTTGTTTATCTTCCTAATCTTAATTAAATAATGAATATTCAAAAGAAAATATGAATCAGGGTTCTCTGTATGAACTGCGCTATTTTCTATCCCTCTGCCTCTGAAGTGGCAATGGGAATATGATTTAAAACTATTTCTTCTGGATGTCAGTAAAATATTTGTCACAGTGTGTCATGATAATTTTAAAAAAGCTCTATCATCTACCTAATAAATTTGTTAAGTTTATTCAAATCTTATTGAACAGGAAAAGTGCAATGAGTCATGGTTAATATTTCTTTACCTACATTAAGAAATAAAATATATCAAAAATTCAATGCTTAGGGTCTTATTCAGAAAACCTCCATGAGTCTGTAATACATCTTCTACATGATTAAAAAAAAACAGGAAACTTGCTTTAAAATGAATTATTCACCACGTTGAATAAATTTCCATCTTTCCTATTTGCAAAACCCCAAAGTCAGTTATGTAAATTTTAACCTACACTAATTACCTCAGGGGTGTGCAAGCTAAAGGAAAGTAGATGCAGTAGAAAAAAAATCCCAGACATTTCCATCACCAGGAAGCAATTTAATAGAGGAAAAAGTGCATAAGTTTTCAAAAACAAGGCAGCCCATATTTTTATTTTTTTTTAATGTGGAATAATCATTGCTGCAATATCCCTTGAATCAGAGATTTACTGGAACAAACCCAAGTGTGTTTTCTCAATGGCATATGCCATCACACAAATAGCTAAGTTCTTTTTCTCATCATGACACCAGCATTGTCTAGACTATAAAAACGACCCATTGTTGGCAAGGGGTGTTCCCAACAAGAAGGCATGAAGTGTGGTTTAACTTCAAGTTGATGCAAACACTGAGTGCCCCTTCAGAAAAAAAGTGACTAAAGCCTGAGAACCACTGCATATCCTTCAGAGCTCGCCTGAGATGCACTGGAGAAAGTGGGGTGATGTTCAAAGGCAGGGCTCTGTCACAGCACCACTATTCCCCCTCCAGACACCAAGCACTGGTTTAGCTGTGAGCCAGCTCCTTCACACATCTTTTGCAGTTTCTTCATCAGCTATCTGGAGGTCTTATTACACAAATGGCCCATCCACTGATTTCAGAGAGCATGATCAAGACCAGTATTTGAAATAAGCCTTTCAGTTTGGGCTCAGCCCGGAGACACACAATGGTAAGCATTGTTTCTATTGCAGACAAAACCAAGAACCTGACTCAGTACTATTAATCAGTGCTGACTGGATATTTTCACTGTGAAACGCAGACTTGGATTGGACTTGATTTTATATAGGAAGTCATTTCTATAGTAATTTTCAATTTAGAAAAAAATGAAACAAAGCCCCACCCAAACACATCCTTTCCTCTTAGGAGAAAGCCCACAAAATTCAACAAAGCTTTGAAGCAAAATGAAAATGGTTTATCTGTCATTTAGGAAAAATGAAGCATTTAGGGAAAATAATTTCCCTCACCTTTTTGGTCAATCCTAGCACTGGTATTACAACTTTCTGGTGAGGCACTCATCCCACTGTGATTTGAAACCACCATTTGGACCTTGGCCCTGATGAAATTGTACTCCCTGTGAGGAGTGCTGTGAGAGTCCACCTTACTGAAAGTTCTCCTCACCAAGTCAGGAGCAGCAGAAGTAGCATGGAAACACCACCAGTGGGGTCTCCAGCAGCCTCCCACCTCTCACAGGGATCCCACATGAAGAAGATCACAGTGCTTCCCCTTCATTCCACTCCTTGAGAAGTCACATCAGTACATCACAGTGCAGGTAGTGCTGTCTTTAAAGATGTAAACAAATGCCCAACTAAAAACCTTTTCCTAGGATTTCCATCTCTGCATCCCAAAACATTTTGTAGTGGTGGAAATCCTGTCCACTTCATTTTTACAGATGGGAGAAGTGAGATGCCAGTGAGAAGTGACTTGCCTGAGCTCACCAAGCAAAATATCAGCAGGACTAGAGACAAAACCCATGTCTCTAGTCCCATTGATGCCACAGAGTCCCTCTCCTTCACAGTCTGGTTGCTGTGTAGATGTTTATGCTCAGTGACCTTCAACAGCTATTTCAGATTAAGAAGAAAATATTACAAGAAAAGTTAACATTCCTTTCAAACAAAGTGGGATTTTGAAAGGCTTATCCTCTCCATGTTAACTACAGAGGGATCACAGGGAAGTTAGGCATTGAGAGGTAAGTGGGATGAGTGCCCTTCATTGAAAGCAAAGATTCTAGTCACCGGATAAGGTCTGCTCAGGAAATGGAACTGCCCATTGCCTATTGGAATTTGGGTGACCTTGTCTTGGACATGGCCACGAACCAGAAGATGAATCCTGGACACGTAGTAGTATTATTCATGGTGCACTCTGCCAGAAATGTGCCACAAACTCTCAGACATGCTTTTAAAAGGGGAAAAGAAAAGGAAACAAAGAAACTCCCCCTTCTGTGACTTTCCCTCCAAATAGAAAATTAAACCAATTTACTGTTCATGAGCATAAAATTAAAAACTTAGGCAACTGAGCCATTTGTAACATTTAGGAAAAAAAAACAAAAACAAAAACCAAACCCTCATACTCTCTTTTGAAATTGATACTGCAGAACACAAAGTGAGATTTGCTTTAGTCATGCTCCAGCCTTATTACACTGAGTAACACAGATACATTTAGTGACAACGTTATAGCCTGATCATTTTGATAAATTTGTAAAGCATTGCATTATCTCTAACAACACAGTGGAGACTGAGCTACCAGTCGACATGGGAAGGCAGTATCCTGCTACAGAGGTGGATAGACATTAAAGACACAGATTTTGAACAGATATGGAAACTAGATCTGGCTGTGAAGTGGGTGTCTAAACAAGCACCTGAACTTCCCCAAAACTCAAGAGATGTTTTCATTCAGGATTTTGATCCCAGCTGATAACACTAACAAATTAAAAGAACTTGAAGACTTCACTTAAGAGGCACTGAGGAAACACTGGAGGGATGTCTGTTGCTACCCAGCTTCTGTAAAATAAAGATTTTGCCTCTCCTGCATCAAAACAGGACTTTCTCTTCTTATTTCCCTCTTGCTGTTCACAGAGAGATCACGTATGGTTTCTTCAGAACCAACAGGTTCTCCTGCGGATGCTTTTTATTTCACAGTTGAGAAGATGTAGCTTCAAGGTCATAAAGCTTTGATGTCCTCATCAAAATCTACAGAGTGTTGTAAGTGTATGCAAGGCCATTCATCAGTCTTGACAACCATAGCCAAGCACTGAAAATATACAATGCTGAAATGGTGTTTGCCATTGATGAAGAGACTTTAAGCAGAAATGTGCCAGCCTGTCAAAGCTCCACAAGTTCAGACGTCTCCAGTTTAGCCTAGAACTCATCAGCTACAAGAAGCTTCAAGTAATTTTAGCCTGAATAGAAAGATATAATGGAAAATGTTAACAGGAGATAATGGAAAATGCTAACCACATTTGGTTAGGGAACACATTCCCTCCAGTATAAACTCATGCATCACGAGAAATGCTACTGGAAATGAAGTGAACAGTGCCAATCTATGGATCTAAAATGAATAGTTTACATTTAAAAAGAAAAAGGTGTTCCTAAGGTATGTAATGAGCTTCAAGGTTTTACAACCTTTTCTACTTTCTGGATACTGACAGCAAATCATGGCAAGAAAAACTGAAGAGAAACTGAAAGGAAATACCAAATGGTAATACTGAGACTTTTTTTTTTTGTGGTTTTTCCCCATTCTTCCTCAATTTAAAAACATTTGTTAATTTCAACACAGAATGTTTTTATTATTTCTACAGCCTTTTCAAAGTCTCTCATGAAACTTTACTCCTTTAATCCTCTTGCTCTTCCCTAAAGCAGGTATCTAATTTTAGGTCTGTTTTGCAGACAGGGAAAACTGAGTCATAACAAGTAATTTGCTTGTTACAGCCCCATAAAAACTTATGTTTAGGTCTGAGGTTACAGTCTATCCTGTCTTCCTGAGTCCCCATTCTTTAGTCTGACTGTCAATAAAGCATTGTCTCCATAATTGTAATCTAAAAGCAAAGGTTTTAACTTTATCCAATAATTTCCATTTGTACTGGCTTTCACATCATCTCTGTTTGAAGTGTGCAGACATGCACTTGAACACTTTATACTTAGATATTCACTTACAATTAGTATATGAAAATTACAGAGAGGGAAACAATGTTTTAAGTACAGTTTACTATATGGTTGTCTTAAATACATCAGTGGAAATGACAAGTTGTCATGAGTAATGATTTTTCTCTATAGAGAACAGATTGCCTCCTGCAAGCCCACATCCTGTTCCATCTCTCTGCTGAAAGTTATAGGTGGAAATAATTTCAGATTTTCAGCTGAAATGTAAGCCCTCCTCCTCTAATTTGAATGCTGACATGAGCAGTTGTATCTTAAGATCATACTCTACTGACACATCTCTGAGTGAACATATGCACTTTAGTATATGATCTCATTGTAACCACCTACTCCTGAAAGCTGCATCTCATCTAAGGGTCTAGCACAGCAGTGAGAGAAACCGACTGTGTTAACAGATTGCCAGCAGGTTGAGCAACAGCGATGATTTCCCACCTTTGTACTAAGCAAGTAAGCACGCATGTAATGCAACTGGATTGTCTTTCCCAATATTTCTACACCTCACAACTTGTGGATGACCTGGTCATGTTTCACACTAACAAACTAGTGTGAACTCCAAAGCCCTTAAAAACTCAGATTACGCACGGAAAGCCTGATATACCTCAAAAGTTTGCCCTGCTTTGAACTGGACAGTCTCCAGAGGTCCAGTCCTTCCCCACCTGAACTAGTCTGTTCTATGTTCTATGCTCAAAAATAACCTCCAGCACAGATTCCTCTTGACAAATTCAGCTCTACTGTAAGACCACAGAGGCCAAAACCTTACAGCATCCAGCACAATTAATTTAGATGTAGCTCAGTAAAATCTGTGTAGTCTATTAACTCTGCTAAGGAGTCTCCTGTCATAAAAGCCAATCAACAGTAGACTTAGCTACACTTGTAGCTCCAGTTTGGCTCCAAATACCCAAATGTATTAAAAATACAAAGAAAACTTCCCTGGGGTAAAAAAACAAACACACACACACCCCCAAAATTAAAACAAACAAACAAAAACCCACAACCCACTTGATACTGAAGAATACATGAATAACTAAAAATTTGTTTTCATTATATTTATATTTGCAGGTTCATGACTCTCTACCAGTAATGGTCACTTTTTCTGCCTTTTTAAACAGGTGGTCAGTATTTGATTAAGTCACTTAAACTTCAACAGGATTTGGCAATAACTGATTCTCTTTGAAGAATCTTTCCAATTGTCTCTGTTTATTGAACCATAGAAATAGACTTCCTTACTGGAATTTATATTAGGATAATGAGCCATAAAGCTGACCAGTCAGATTACCTTAAGCAGCAGCAAATGCAGTATCATCATTTACAGTAGCTGTAGGATTCATTGTTCCAGCTCAATAAAATATCAAGAATTGCTTTAGCTGTTTAATTACCCTTCTGATCTCAAAGAATGAAAGAACACAGTAAAAACTAAGTAAACTCCTTTATCAGTGAAAAGTATAAGAAATAGAGTTTTTAATTCCTTACATCTAAATAGTTAATTAACTTAAAATCCATATAACTCCTGAACAAAGCAATCAAAAGAGAATTACAATTAAAAAGAGTATCTATATCAATGTTACGAGTATTGTGACAGCACAGTGACAGGCCCTTTAGAAACATATAAAATACCTTTTCCATAGTTCTGCTTATGTTGGCATTCATTTCCATGCTTCCCCATTCATCCTCCCACACTTTTTTAAAAAAAACCCAGTAAATGTGTGTATCTGAGTGTGCAGAAGCAATAAGGGAGGAACCTTAGAAATTCAGAGTTCCCAGGCTTCCCAGTGACGAAACAGGAGCAAACTTGATACAATAAAGATACTCTCAAATCACGTGTTGCCACCCTATGGGGTAGACAAATCCCCTAGCTAGATGTACTGGGATCTTGGTCCAGCTTTGGGTCTGTTGATGCACATCTGAGGGCTGTGGACACTCACTAGATAGGACATCAAAATTCAAGGAAATGTTACCAGATTTTGTGTTCTTGACCTGCAACTCTCAGTAAAACAAAATTTACACAATTAAACATCACAATCATTTAAAATCTTGACAAATATAAAAACAGGCAGCCAGGTTTCAGCTGAGGAAAAGTCACCTTCAATTCTGTATTGCTCTTAGGTGCACATATTCACACAAGTATCATATATACAAAGAACGATCACACAGAATTGTACAGTGCTACAGCTTTGATAAGGGGATATCTGCAGCTCCCATCAGGATATAAATGACTGTATTATCCTATGGAGTAGAACATACTAGCAAGTGTGCATTGGTGTTTGATATGACCAAGGCCTGATCCCCCTGATTAAATTCCTGATTGGAGAGTAGATTTGTCATTGTCTTACGTAGCTCCAAATTTTACCCACGTGTTATCTACCATTAACCTAAGAAAAAACAATCACTCCATCATCATATAAATTGATTTCTCTGTGACTTGATACCGAGTCAGAGCAGTGATGATACTGACCCTGTAAGAATATTAGGTCTAATGCCCAAAGGCATTAACCTTTGTTTAGCCAAAAGGTAAATCTCTTGACAAAAGACAACATTTTATTACTATCCATCTGCGAACAGCAGCTGATTTCTTAACTCAGCTGCTACTACTGAAGAGCAAAACTTGCACTTTACTTTCAGAAGCTCTTGAGCAGTTCACATTGAGGTCCTGGATCAAAACTGAATATTATAGTTGCAATGATCAACTCCTGCAAGGTGTTATGCCCAGCACAGAGGGCTAAATGTAGCAGCTGAATCCTGCAGAGACAGATGGAAGTTGTGAACAAATTGCATTTAGTTAAGAATACTGACCAAGTTGCAGGAAGAAGATAGCCAAGCAGGAAAGATGTTCTTGATTTCTGGGGCAGAACTTGATCTTACAGAGTTCTGCCCATAATATGTGTCCCTTCATTGTCTCATAACAGACATTCTTCTACAGCATTCTGCATCCTCAGCCTTGGTTGTACCTGCTCAGCTTCTACCACGATGCAGTCTCAAACTTACGTTTTTCTCTCAATAGAGTTTACTTTCCTTTAGTAAAAGAAAATGTTATTTGGTCTTTTGAAATCTGTAGGCCTACATGGTAGGTCACAGGAAACAGTACTGCTTTCCAAATTTGATATTATTTAATGTGTTTGTTAATAGAATATTGACATCTGCTTGCTGCTTTCTTCACAATCTATTACATCTCCACTTATGTATTTCTTACCAACCTCAACTATCAGCTTTTGCATTTACAAAGCAGAACATGAAGTAATGATGTGTCTTAACATTTTGGAGCTAAAATCTTTTGTGTTTATAATTATTTTAGAAAGTGCATCTGCAGTAAAAGTTCAAAAACTTTTAATCATTGTGATCTTATACACTGAGCTGCTGCTTAAACAAAAGCCACCCATTTACTGTAAAGCTATAAAGCAGAGAAGAAAAGCAATAAGCTAAGGGATAGATAGTTAATACATAGCTGTCCTCTTTGTGCCAATGCTGCCAGCAAAGCTCTAGTGCAAATGAGATGCCTCACTGGAGAAAATTTTTGACAGCCTAAAAAGAAACAGCAGCAACTCAAGTGCGTTTCTGAACCTCACTTCTAAAACCAGTCTTGTGTACTATAAACTCTCATGTGCTATTTTTAACCCTTGGGGTCCCATGTTTTGTTTTCATTTTGTCAAAACAAAGGAATGTGAGTGAGATGTCTATTACACTCCTTTACTCAGCCCGAGGGTTAATTATTCAGTTTTGTAGACGTTTGAAAATATTATGTTACCTCTAATAGCAAAATTGATAGAAGCTTGTTTCAGGCTCACTTTATGTCATTATGGCAGATTAAATTAACTAATCGTAAATTATGCTGGCTAAAGTACATCTGCTACTCACTAAACCTGCAGCAGGAAGGGAAGGGTTTTATTTTTCTGAATAAGAAGTAAAAGCCATGAGGCAAATTGAAGACTTTTTCAAACCAATAAGGTCACATTCAAGTGACAAAAGCTGGAAGTAACCCAAAGATGGCAGCAACAGGTTCTGAAGACCATGGCAGCAGTCTAACACTGAAACTGCAGCTGCTGCAGAAAAACATCAACACTACAAAGATGTACGGGTATATCCACACATTAAAGAGTAAAGATCATAGAATTACAGAATGGCTTGGGTTGGAAAGGACCTTAAAGATCACCTCGTTCTAACCGCCCACCATGGACAGAGACAGCTCTCACTAGACCAAGTTGCTCCAAGCCCCATCCAACCTGGCCTTGAACACTGCCAGGGAGGGGGCAGCCACAGCTTCTCTGCGTAACTTGGGTCAGCGTCTCATCACCCTCACAGAAAATAACTTCTTCCTAATATCTAATCTAAATCTTCCCTCTTTCAGTTTGAAAACATCCCACTTGTCCTATTGCTGCATGGCCTTGTAAAAAGTCCCTCTCCAGCTTTCCTGTAGGCCCCTTCAGGCACTGGAAGGCTGCTCTAAGGTCTCCCTGGAGCCTTCTCTTCGCCAGGCTGAACAACCCCAACTCCCCAACTCTTTCAGCCTGTCTTCATAAGAGGGGTGCTCCAGCCCCCTGATCATCTTCATGGCCCTCCTCTGGACTTGCTCCAACAGATCCATGTTGTTCTTATGTTGGAGACTTCAGAACTGGACACAATACTCTACGTGGGGTCTCACAAATGTGAAGTAGAGATGGTCAACTGAAGAATAAGGAAGGCAAATTAAAGAAGTGTGAACATGCTCACATTATTTGCTAGATGCCTTTGAATACAAATATGACAGAGGTTCCTGTTTGCAACCTCTGCTTCCAATGTCACCTCCCATTTTCTGTTCAAAGGGGCTGAATTCACTGTTTGTATGTACTTCCAAGGAAAAGATGGAGGTATAACAGGGGATCAGACCCAGACAGCATGGGTTTAAGAAAGGAAAGTCCTGTTTGACCAACCTGATCGCGTTCTATGACAAAGCGACCTGCTTAGTAGATGAGTGAAAGGCTGTGGATGTGGTCTATCTAGACTTCAGTAAGATGTTTGACACTGTCACTCCCAAGTTCCTAGCCCCTCAGTCCCTTGAGGCAGGTGATGTTCTAGTAACGTCTGAGTCCTTTTCCCACATGATTCCCTCCCACTTCGTGTTCTCTGAAAAACATTCCCCAAACCACCTTCTATGCATGATGCATACAGCTACAAAAATATCAGAAGGGATGAAATAGAGAGAAAAGAATTTAGAGGACAGCAGCAAGGAAGGGAATTGTGTCCCTCACCAACATGCAGAAGGCAATTAGGAGGTTTAGTACTGTAGAGAAAAAATTCTAAAGACTTCCTCTGAAAATAAAAGAAAGCTTAGATCACTATCAGTCAATGCATAACCTATTTTAAGCCCATCAGAGCCAGCGCGCTGTTCTCGTGTTGCTAATTAAAAATGATAGATTCTTCAATTAATCTCTCTTCCTGTCCCCTAGTCTTGGTATGAGATTTTTCAAAGGGACAAATGGTAGTTTTGTGCCCACAAATATAATTTCAGCCATGAAAACTCATGCCTTTGTCAACACGAACCCAATATTTTTCTCTTTCTCTTTATGAAATGACAAAGAAAGCCCTGGAAAACACAACAGATTTATAATTTGGGAATAATCTTATCCTCTGTATAATGAATGTTGCTGCATAAATCCTTCCTGGGCTCCAGTCCGAATTTGTTCATTGATAGATGAATAAGCCCCTGTTAAATTTGGCAGAGAGAGATGTCCTAAGCTTAGGCTCTTGATTGAAACTCAATTGCAATACTTACCATGGAGCAGCCAGAGACACTCCACTATTTAGGAAAGAAGCAATGAAGGCAATCTATTTTTACTCACATTGAAATGGAGACAAAGATAAAGGTCCTGCTGTTAGCTTAGCAAAGTGCCAGTCACATAAAGCAAGCCAAGGAAATGGGTTATCTTTTCCTCTTTCAATATATGTATCACGGGCAGTGAAATAGAATTGGGGTGTACAAGGTTAACAAGCCAGCATCATGTTATGAAGCAAGCAATAAAATTGTCTTATAGTTCTTAACTCTGACCTGTTCCAGTGAAAAGCTGCCAAGCAGAATTATGTCATCCTGAACATCTCTCTCAAACTCTTCGATATATGAAGGAATCACTTCATCTTCAAGCTCCCTGTGAAGGTCACGTGCCTTACTGGAGCTGACAGGCATCATGGAGTCTGGAAAATCTTCGCTGGCTGCATGGGCTGCTGGAAATAGAAGTGGCAGATTATCTCTTAGCAAATGGGAGTTCATTCATTGGTTAGTACCTGCTCATATAACATTTTTGGCCTACCAACATTTTAAGACAACAATTCATGCCATAAAATTAACTGTAATAAATAACAGCAGTAGAACACCTGGCAGGTTCCAAATGCCATTATCAGGAAAACTCCCCTCAAGAACAACATCTGCATACGGGGACAAATTTAGCACATGCAGCTTGTTCCTTAAATAATTTTAAAAAGAAGTTCTTCACATTTCCAAGGTCCCATCGCTGCCCTGTAAATCTTAAAGAAATTGAGATTTGGAAAGACTTTGGCTTTCACTCCTGAGGAAGAGGAGGAATAACTGCAATTGAAAGGGAGTTTTAGGCAGAGCCATGCCGAGCATTTCATCTTCCTCCCACTCACCCCAGAGGATAGGATTCCTTCTCCAGGTGTGTACATGCATGTCCCGAATAATTAATAGAACCCAGTTCTGCTCTCACCCACATCATTCCCCTGATTTCACTGCAGTGACATGTGCAGAACCAAAGGCTACATGCTGCACATAAAAATAAATTTTATTCATAAGGTCAACTTTAAAGAGAGGCTGTGTCTTTCTTCAGTTTAATTCATCATGCTGCATAAAAAATAGATCTTCTCATTGATATCTGGTACAGTACTAATACTAGTTTGGGTCATAAATAATAAAGACGACTATTTTTGCTCATTTCTCCATGTTAGGATCACTAAAGAAATGACAGATATCAGGTTGTCCAAATCTGACTTTATCTTTCTAGCCTCATATCTCTGTAAGTGCATGTTTTTATAGCTCTCTGTGCCTTTCTCTGCAAGAAACTGCCGTATCTAGTTATTTGCTTTTCTCTTTGTCCATCCTAAGACATAAAAGCAGTTAAAAGATTTTTTTTTCTCACTCCCCTTTGATGTCTCTCATTCTTTAATGAAGACCAGAAAAGGAAAGATAAAACTAAGGCTATTAAAATTTTCAGTTTTGCTCACTACTCATTGTTTAATGACTTCAATTGTTGAGCCTCCCAACTTCTTAAATCACCTCAGTGCCACCAACAGACAGGAAGTGGGGTAGGTTTTTTATTTAATTAAAACAGGATACAATTCAAAATCATGTTGGGGGAAGTGTACAGTAGATATAAACAACCCAAACCACTACCTTAGGGTACACAATCTCTTCATGCAGCATCTTACAAGCCTAAGGAAAAGTGATTTGACCTACAACTATTAACTGCAAAAACAAAACAGTATTTACATTTAAATTTACTCTAGCATTAAGGGTTTAGCTAGGAGAGAGAAAATCCAGGAAGCACTGGAAAAGGAAACATTGCCAACAGAAGATTCAGCATCACTTGTTCCCCTCGATGCTGTGTTGTACACAACGGGCCATATGCTCAGCTGGTATAAATCAGCTGCTTTAGTGTTTTTGCAGGAGAAATGCGAGTTTATATCCTGGGAAGACTATACATTACTATCTCAGGATCCTCTGGGTGTAGAGGGATAGTCCTTATACATCAAAAAAGGAATAAAAACATTCAGTTCACAAAGACGACCATGCAGTGGTACGTCAAAATATCCTTTTTCTTTTTTTGTGTGTTTTATTTTTATGAGGAATTACATCAAGTGAAGTCAGCTTTGGTGGAAAACACTAGGCTCATTAGCACATGTTTTATGGAAAAAGAGCAAAAGAAGAGAGAGAACATTTTCAAAAGCATTTGTGAGGGAAATAACTGTTAAAAATACAGAGATAAGTGATGATTCAGATTTGAGAAATATTTGATTAAAAGATATATAAGCTCATCTAAGCACAGTTGGAAAAACTGTTCATTTGACTGAGCTGGAGAGAGGGGGAGAACAGGGTTGTTCAGTTGGTCTATTCCTTCCATGCTGGCTTTGCAAAGAGACCTCAAACTCAGTCACCATCAAGTTGCTCCTTGTTTCAACTGACCCACAGAGTCTTGAGCTACCACCCCAGAGCAATGCTTGGTGAAAACAAAGCTTCCACCTCCTTGCTGTACAAAAGTAGCCCCAGTGCTAAAAACGTTATTACTTTGCACACATGGTACGAAATGGCTGAAAATTTACGACGAATTTCATTGATAGATTGATAAACCAAATAAAAACTGGCTTCTTCAAGTTGTTGACATCTGCATCAAACCTTTCATTGCCTTGACTGTACTTAACAGTGCAAGTCATACTTCCCTCATCGTTTAAATCACTTCTCTTTAGCACAGGTTGTATTTGCAGATGCTGTGTTGTAATTAAAGCAATCTCTCCAGCACTAGCTTGGCTGCTTGGAACTTCATTTACTCTTGCATTTGTCCATCAAATAGCAGTGGTTTATATACTGAGATAAGAATTTAAAAGGTAGATTCACTAGTAGACTACACCTCGGCATGAGTTTGCATGTATAAAGCACCTATAAACTCCACATAGAAAATGCCTTTTGGCTTCTTGGTTCTAGAAGAGTCTGTGTATAAATTGTAGCTAAAAAAGTACATTACCAAAGGCTCATGTATCAGTCAAAAACAACTGAAATGCTGCAAAAAAAAATGCACTTCAATATTTTGGTTGTTGCCAAAGAATAATATAACAGGAAATACTGTTTTTACTAGCATCATTTTAGATGTGCATGGGTCACAATCTCACATTGTTTGAGAGATTTTATCCCTAGGTAAAAAAATATACAGCCTACATCTTTCTCTAAAAAACAATCAAAATTGCTTTTAAGTTGCTTTATAATAAGATCTAACACGTACCACAAGAATGACCAACAGGTTACTCAGAGACAAAATGCTTTAAATATACAATTATATAAATTCTGAGCCATGTTCTTTTTCCTCCCCTTTGGGGATCATCTATTAATTAGGACTGTATGACTACGTGATTTTTCAGCTCAGTGGTCAAATGAAGAAAAGAAGCAGTTCTGTAAGAGTGGAACCAAATGAATCCTAGTTTTCTAAGGATTTTCCAATGTCTAATAAGGGTCAAACTCCCATATTAGCTTTTCCCTCAGTGGAGACATTAATAATGCTTGTCTGCTCTGTTCAGCTGCCTACTTCCATAAAACTGGTAGGGAAGTCAGACCTGTGAGACTTGCTCTCTGTTAAAAAAGGGTTTGGAAGTTAACAACAGGTTCAAAAATTGGGAAGGAGAAACACACACAGGCAGAAATAAATATAGTCCAAATATATGCACATAGGGGTGGAGACTGAATGAGTCTCGCTTCCTCAGGGTAATCCTGCTCTTTTCTGGGTTTTATTCACCCAAGCCAAGAAAAGTAAAAAATTCAGCTAGAACAAGGTGCAACACTCACCCAC
Source organism: Aegotheles bennettii (assembly GCA_013398125.1). Lineage (NCBI taxonomy): Eukaryota > Metazoa > Chordata > Aves > Caprimulgiformes > Aegothelidae > Aegotheles > Aegotheles bennettii. The sequence continues at coordinate 45,914 of VZRW01008560.1, forward strand.
AGCACTAGCTTTGATACCTACTCAGGCACTTTTAAGAAGTGAGACACCACTTGAGACACAAGACAGCAGTGGGCTGTGGTGTTTCTCCCACTCACTGCCTTCATGCTTACACATGTGGGCTCTGATGTGCTCCTGGAGTGCGAGACACAGAATTATAGGATCACTCTGGTCGGAAAAGACCTTCAAGATCATCGAGCCCAACCATCAACCCAGGACTGCCAAGTCCACCACTAAACTGTGTCCCCAAGGGCCACATCCAAACATTCTTTGAATACCTCCAGGGACGGTGACTCCACCATATCCCTGGACAGCCTGTCCCAATACCTGATCACCCTTTCTGTAAAAAAATATTTCCTAATATCCAGCCTGAACTTCCTCTGGTGCAACTTGAGACCATTCCTTCTTGTCCTATCATTCACCACTCGGGAGAAGAGACCAGGCCACCCCCTTGTTTCAACCTCCGTTCAGGGAGTTGTAGAGAGGTCTCCTCTGAGCTTCCTCTTCTCCAGACTAAACAACCCCAGCTCCCTCAACCACTCCTCATAATACCTGTGCTCCAGGACCTTCACCAGCTTCTAACATGCATGCTAATACCTCTGCTTGCCCTTAAATTAAATTAGTGAGCTGGCAGCTCAGCAATTGCAGCAGCCTCAGGCAAGATCACTGTCCACAGAGCACACTTTGTATGTCCAAAAGGCTTTGGAGGGGTAAGAGATTTGGACCTGTCTCACACCTCACGTAGCCAAACAGTAATAAGAGCATTTTGCCTCTTGTGGTGTTTTGATAAAACTAGTTGGAGAAAGACATTTTTTGTTCAAACATACCTGGTGAGTTTAAATCATAAACATTTGAGGAGATCAGTGAAACCTTATTTCTCTCTAAATATGCTATTTCCTGATAGGATTTACTCATCTGTAAAGTATTTGTTTATCTTAGCAACATTCAGTAATGTTATTTGTAATATAATTTAAAGTTTTAGGGCACTTAACTAGAGAGCAACCACTGATGGATGGGGAAGGCTTTCCCTTTACTCCCTAATTCCCTTGATAAATGCACACAGTGCAGTTCAGCTCACTTAACCTTTAGCCACGTAAAAAGCTATGGTTAAGTCTAAGTCAGTTGTCCAAGATCCTTCTAGAGCCAAAGGAAAGAGAAAAACTTCTTCCAGGGTCCAATTTGGCTACCAGCTAAGAGGTGCCTATGTGAACTGGGCTGAACCACTGCCCAGAGGTGTTTCTCCCTCCCTCTCCCACCACTTTGGGGAGCCCCAGAAGCTAACTTTCAGAAAGGTAAAGGAAAGGGCACTGGACCACACACTGGGGCTGCCTGAAAAATATCATCAGGACATCAGGGTTTGTTCATATGTCACTTCTAGGATGAACCAGGGAGCAGCAGACATGCACCTTGTGTAAACGCCTTGGTGGTAGTGGTATCGTGAATCAGGTGGGTGCCAAATAATGCTGGTAAAAGTAAGTAAAGCCAAAGTAAGGCTGTTGGCTTGAGGTGAAGATCACTTCTACACTTCTTTGTTTTTACTGCAGATGGAACATTAATTTGTATTTTCTAACAAAGCCACAGAAAACATTTTCTTACTCTCTTGTTAGTGTAAATCCTTATGTGGATAACCTCCAACACTGTGTGACACGACCCATGTATTTGACAAATGGCCCACCCATTTATGAGCTTAAATAAGGATTTAGATTTCTAGCTTTGAGCACATGATATTTCTAGCCTTTATTCACAAGGGTGGAATTCAACATGCAGTGAAGCAGCCTAGAGAAAGCATGCCACTTAAGTTACAGTTAAAACCACATAAACATGACTCAAAACAAAAATATTTGGGAAAGAAGATCCTACTGGCTCCCATCAAAATCAATATCCCTTTTGCTTCCGAGTCCAAGGGGATGGATTACCCACTCTTCTCCCCACACCAAGACTCAAAAGAGTTTTATTTTCCTTTATGTAAATTATTTTGTTATTTACCTTGGAAGTCCAGCATCTTGCTTTCTTCGTCTAGAAGCTTCATCAGTTTGCCATAAAGTATGTGCTCATCAAAGTTCACGGGATCTTAAAAAAAAAACAGTGGTGAAACATCTATATATACTATAGAGGTGACTGTAATATTCTTCTGAGTTATGAAAAACAGTTTAAAAAATATATAATTGTATACTTTTAAATGGTGAGCAATATTATATTTTATCTGGACTGAAACTGGTTTATTAATTCTGCTAATAGACTAGTTGAAATTGCTATTTATGTTCAAATTGCCAGATGAATTCTATTCGGCTTAGTAAAAATTAAAGTACCTTATTTCCTTTCTAATGTGATTTTGGATCTTTACTAGAAATTTTACTCTGTTTTCCATAATACTAACATGTTATCTTGTATGAGCAGTCATTACAGTGCACTATGAATTTTGATTTTGTGGCTGGTCAATCATTGAAATTCCCAGTAACATCTGCAGGTTTTAAAAAAGGACCAAGGGACAGACACACGTACCTTTTTCCCCGAGACCTAAAAAACACTTCAAGTGTCTATACTCAAGGGAGAAATGACCAACTGAAGCTTTCTTCTTTCCACATCTCCCAGACCCTGGCTTCCCTAAGTTTTCAGTGAAGGCGGGCAGGTAAAAGACCAAAGAAATGCATACAAGGTAGGTGAATTGAAGTACAGATACAAATGACCTGTGGTGGCTCTTTTTAAGTGCCCAATATAATCTCGAAGAATAAATTTTCTTTACCATGAAATTTCAGAGCTAAGTTTTCAGTTACGCTGAGCATTCAAACAGGGAGGCTTCTGCAAACCTCTTCTGCAAGTACAGAATCTTTTCCATTTCTTTTAGCGTGTTATATTGGAACATTCCCTTGGCGAGGGGGGAGGCAAATCCATAGTTGTTTGTTCTCAGGGCATTATCAACTCAGACAAATTTCCAGAACAAATTAAATTTATCAAATATAGAAGAGATAATTGCTAATATCTTCATTTTCACAGAATAACCCATTAAAGAATCCCATATGATGAACACATTAAAATGATATTTAACTTTGTATAAGTTAATGAGTTAGTGGCTGAAGATTTGCTTTTCACCAGCTATTCTCTTTGGGCATTGGGCCTGACTTCCTCAAGTCGTAAGAAGAGTATAACTTTAAAGTGTGCCCTGATTTCTTCATCTTGTTCTTCATTTGTCTCTTGTTAGTGACCAGCTGCTAGCTGGAAAGAGAAGGTAAACGAAAATGTTTTCCAGTCAGAGGATGACCGTGCAGGATCAGACTTCAATTCTGACTGTCCTTTTAACTCCACCTACTACATGAAAATGTAGTTCCACTTATTTAACATTTCTGCAAGGAAAAGGAAACCAGACAATGAGCCTGGTTTGTGAATATCACCAAATCAGATGGGTTGAGGTTGACAGGACCTCTGGAGGTCATCTGGTCCAACCCCTCTGCTCAGGCAGGGCCACCTAGAGCCAAATTGACCAGGGACAATTCCAGACAGCTTTTAAATATCTCCAAGGTGGAAGACTTGCTCTTGGCAGAGGTGTTGGTGAATATAGTGTTATAACTGCTCTGCAGATGTCAACACAACCAAGAAACATGCTACTGCCTAAAGCCACCTCTCCACTCCCACCCTGGATCTGGATGGACTTTCTCAGAGCTTTCATCTTTTCCAAACTTAAAAAAAAATGAAAAAAAATATATTTAAGGTTAAGTGCGTATCACTCAGCTTTTTCAACACAGGCAAGAAAACGTTTCTTCCAGATGAAAACTGTACTTCCATGTACCCCTTATGTCACCACTCTATCCATAGGCTTTTAGGCACACAAGTACAGTTACAGAAATCTTATCTTCTTTTCATTCTCTGGTTATGAAGCAGATCGTGACTCATGAAGCCTATTCATAAGACTAACCAAGGCAGTACCAACACAAAGAAAATCTTTCATTTAAAACCTCTGAGCCAGAGGTTGACTTCCAAGGTGTGACACTGTTGTCCTATATAATGAATGGGGAAATTATAGGGTTAGATGCAATTCACCTTTGATAAGCTTTGATATTTTTCACCAGTACACAGAAATTAAAGTTACTGATGTGCATTAGAGCCTGCTTTTTTCAGTTACACAAGTTTTTGCCTCTAAAGTTTAAACCTCCATATTTACTCAAAGTCAAATTTTCTTATGGATTTCAGAAGTGACCTAATTTAAGACTCTTTATAGTTGACAAATGTTTTTAGGTTTGACTACAGCTATGCATCTAGAGAGTCTCTACACGACAAATAAGCACAAGATTTTAAAAAGCAAAGGGCTAGGGAAGTAACACAGGAGAACTGGGTCTTGTGTGCTATCCAGTTGTAAGTGCTTAACAACAGGAGCTGGGCCAAAGCGTTCAGTGCATAGCTAAGCACTTCATTACCATGATGATGTTCTTTCTTAAGTCCATGCAAATTCAGGCAGGCCCGTTCCCACCCTTTTTTGTTTAAAAGCCATGACAGTGAAGGAGAACTTCCTCCACTCTCAGGGAAAGTCAATACCTCCTGGTTAATCTCTCTCATACCTATGCACAATTCTGTTCTCCCAGATCTGCAGAGTCACACCCTCCCACTCCTCACTATCACAGACAGCAAAGTTAAACATCTTGGCTAGACTGGCAAAAAGAAAGCCAAAAAGATCCTCTTTGTGTATTGGGAAATCTTACAGAGTGTGAGATTTCCTTCTGTTAAGTAAACACACGTTCAGCTCAGTAATAAAATTGCTCTCTCCACGAAGGACTTTGGGAGCAGGGTGACAGGTTAGTACTCAGTACTCAGTTCTGGACTTTGTTAATTAAAGAGAACATGGTGTAGACAATGTTCTCAAAGTGTGTTTAATTTTGTTACGGTAGCTGCATGAATACAGTACAGCCTCACTTTTACCCATCCATTAATTCACTGTCCTTGATCAAAGACTATGTATACTGCCTATCATATCCATAGCAGTTAAGGCTTATAATTTAAATTGTAAACCTCAATATTTAAATAGAACTGCATATGTGATCTTTGTCACCTCATTTTCATGAATGGAAAATAATATTCTGACACCAAAATTACATACTTAATTCTGCCTCACCTTCTTCACTGACCTCCATCCCACACTGCCTTGGGTTTATTTCCTCATCCATCAACGGGTCAAAGTAATTTCTGCTGTATTCATTTCCTGTGGAAAGCACATGAAGTAAGGGTCAGTGATTATTAGAAGCACATGAACCAAAATGTTAATTTTGAAATCGACACCAGCAAGCAAAGGGGCACTTTTTGCTACTTTATAAGCTTAATTTTTTTAACAAGTCCTCTAAGCCTACTAGTACTGCAATTATCATCTTGTGAAAGGTCAGAAAAGGTAATTCTGGAAACAAGCACACTTTATGTTACTTTTGCTTGGGAACTAATGAGAAAAATTCTCAAATTTAGATGATGGAAAGATAAGAAAAATTTTAAAAATCCAGCACTCCCAACGTAAGCCAAATTATTCTTGAAACACATTTTACAAGTGAATTGCCCATGCTACAGAAGAATTTGTTTCACAGCTGACCACTCCAATTTCAGCAGTTTTAAATTTCACCACCGAGGTTTCAACGTCTGGTGCATCTTTAATACTGTATTCAACCAGAAAAGTGTTTAATTACAGAGGGGATACTAGAATACTGCCTCATTAATCTGAACAACAATTATATTCAGTTGGGCTAGGTAACTAATCCAAGATTTTGATGGGATAAAACCACTTATTTTAGCACTTTCCATTTCAACAGCTAGTTTTATCTGCTCTTTAGAAACTAATCAAGTCTACAAAAAAAAGTCATTTGTTAGACTTATCAAGGAATAATGCAGCATCTAGCTGCCTAGAGGAACTCTCAGTAAAAGCCAGAACAGCTTTCTTTACATAAGGGGGAAAAGAGGGCTTTTTCCTCTAAATTTGTCCATCCTTCCTTCAGCAAAAGTGTTACACTCTATTAAAATCATCCTTGCAATCGTTGGGTTTGCAAACACAGTAAATTATTACTAAACAGTGAAAAAGTAAAATAAATAAGTCCATTAAAAAGTTTAAAATTTCTTGGATACACGCAGATCTATGTCCTGGAAAATCCATATGAGCTAAATGTATGAGGGGGTTAATTCACCTGAGATACACTATAGTAGTCCACAGTGTATTTGTTTTAGGAGCAAAAATAATCCAAGCAGCAGCTCCTTTTCAGAGACTAAATGAAACTTTGATATGAAACTAAGTTTAATTTATATTTCTGGACTGGCACATTTTGACTGTCAGTCTCTGTTCCTTCAATGTAGTAAGTACAAGAACTGAAAATTTGCTTTACCTTGAGGTCTCAATAAAGAAAAAATAAATGAGTTTCATTTTTGTTACTTTATCTGTCAACAACTACTAGGCTGGTATGAATCTTGGCAGTATGTAATCAAAGTCTTATGTACTGCAATAACAGAACCATTCTACCTTATTCACTGTAATTGTTTTTCTCTAGCACAAAGCACTGTGATGTTATATGAACACCCCTTCACATGTTGGCAAAATAATTCACCCATGTGCTAAAAAAGAAAATGATGATGCATTTCTTTATTCAATTACTTCATAGCTGTAAATGTAAATTGCTGGAAAGTATGTTGCAACCATACTAGCAATACTCAGCTAGTGCATAGGCTTTTTGCACAATCTTGATACCACAACAGCTTTTATTGAATTTTAACACTCTGTGCTCTTTATCCTGTTGGTCTGGTGTGAAACTCTGAGGAACAGACTTTTGAGCAACTCTTCTGGACAGAATAATTAGCATTTAGGAGGAAGTGTCACGTTATATCGGTGTCCGTGAGGCATGGAAACCATTATTCAAAAAAGAGATACATAGACAAATACCATTAAACAGCTTGCTCTTTGGTCCTCTTTAAAAAAAAGAACAACCTCAATCCTTCTTTGGGGAGTATGGGATATTGTGTCCAGGGCTTTGGCTCTGTCAGATCCACACACAGCTGGAGACAGAAAGTTATACAGAAGTAAAAAGAAGAATGAGGTTTGATTTCTCTAGTGCAATATACACCCTTTAAAACCTATGTAGGTAGAATGAGTGATAAATGCCAGACTCACCTCCTTATGGTGATTTTAAAATGCAGTACTTCACAGAAAACTTTCAGTGAAGTTTTCTGAAGCCAAAATCACTGCAAACCTAGATCACTCTTGGGTTTTTTTGTGGTTTTTATTTGTCTTTTTCCCCCCCCTCAGTTCCACTTACACCTTGAAAACTGGTGTGACCAGGAGGCTCTGGGCAGGCCCTAAGATTTATCAGAGGCAGGGGGAGTTGCTTTAGTTTTAAAACACAAAATTATCAATTTTAGTCAACATAACATACTGCCCAAGGCATTTCGCTAATAACATTTTCTGAGCATGTGAATGGTTTACTAATCATTTCACATTTGCTTTTGGAAATATTTGAAAGTGTATAACATGTAAATTAACAGTCCACTAAGGAATTCACATTGCTCTGCTTTGTGGTATAAACACAGCAAAGTAAACGTTAATACAGAGCTTGCTTGCAGGTATTTTGAACAGCAGTGTTTCAGACAGCAAGTTACTACAAATAGTTGTTCCTGCAAAGACTGGGCAAACTTTAGAAACTTAGGTCTTTGCTTTGATCCAGATGTTCACTCAAATCCATTAACTCAACTTGAAACACTATTCACCACTCAAAACTGTTATTTCACGTGAAAAACACAATGGATAATTCAGGAAATCAGAATTGAAGTGCAAAACCACAGCTTATCTATAAATTCAAATAAAAATGGAGTGAAGGGTGTTGGCACAACAGTGACCAGGTGGGAATTTATACAGTTTAATTAAAGCAAGAGGAGTTGCTAATGAAATTAGCATAATCCTTGGATGCAGCCCATGGGACTGCACATGTATTACTAGGAGTGGATGAAAGTCTAAGATGGCTTTTAAGCTAAGATGTCTGTAGTCAATTATACACTCTATGTCCTGAGAATACCACAGAAATGGCATGACTAAGCTGCATTTCTACAAAGTCTTCTACTCCTCAAAGAGATCAAGTAGCCCATATCAATATCACATCAAAGGTACAACATGGAATTTGAATGACAGGCAATTGTTCCATTCATATTGTACTACTGATCTAGGTTTTTAGTTTATAGACAAAATCGTTGGATTTGTGAAGTGTCTCCTGCCCAATGTAGAAAAGAAGGAATTATTAATAACCAGGTGGCTGATTACTAAAAGCTTGATAAACATTTAGTGGTGCTTGTTTTCAGAGTGACAATGGGTCTTATGGATTAAAGCAAAATTTGGGCTTGAGTCAGCTTTCATTAGAAGAGAGAACGCAGATTACAGCCTAAGCGAACTTGTTCTGTAAGTATAGGCTCTCCCTTTTCAGGCAGCAGTGTGGTCAACACATGTATCTACCAACGACTTGGTAGAACATTACTGGGCATTACTAAGACAACTCATAAAAGCCTTTTGCATAAAATAGAATAAGACAGAGGCATCTTGAAAAGATGGCATTCCAGTCTGAGACAGCGATTTGACCCAAAGTCCTTTTGAAACATAGTGATACAGCTGGGAATATAAATGAGTAGTCATCCTTTACACACAGCTGCCTTAAAGCATTGATTTCAGCAGCAATTCTTCTTTGTGAACATCACGGTAAATCCTCACTGTCTCCATGCAATAGAATTGAACTTATTTCCCTAGGGATACTTTTCTTTTTCTTTGCAGATACGGCCCCTTGGGCAGCCCAAATGTAAGATTCTATGCTAGCATATTCCCCAGTTTCTCCATGAGAAGAGTAAGTGACCACATGAGCCAAAGCAGCATCCTGGGGTCGGACCTGAATCTGCTCTAAGACAAGTGCCCACCTCAACCTGGCCAGCAAGAACTAAGACTTGGGATCAGGAGGAAGGGGAGAGAAGGGTCTCACCTCCTGCATTTCTAACTGCTTCATCTTATTTACACTTCCTCAAGACATGGTGGGTCTTGTATTACTTCTGCTCACCTGTTTTCATTATTCAGTACCTACATTGACAAAGCTTGATATCTTCAAGTTGCTTCTTTGTAGATACAGGCCTTTGCTTCTAACCTGCACTTTAGAAAAAAATCTGTGAAGAATTGCAAAAGATCTAGAGGAAGAGATGTTATGAAGATGTTAAAAATAAATTTTTAGTTTTGAAGAGCATAGTGTATTGATGTGTAATCCACAAAACAGTGCTGAGTCTCTGTTCTCATTTTAGCTAGAAAAAAGGGAATTATTATGAGTTAACTAGACACTATACATTTAGTTTGAATTTTTAATTGTCATTAGCAGACCACGATACATTACATTCAACTCAGATCTTGCCCATTACAAATGCCTTTAATTAAATTTATATAGGTTGATCTAGGTTGCATATAGAAACTGAACACCTTAAGGAGTATTATTAATATTTTAGACTTATATCTAACATTATTTTCTATAGTATAAGTATAGATAAATAGTATCTATTTTAGGTGTATATCTAAAATAAGGTTCCTGGGAAGCAGAAACTTATTCTAGATTAACACCAAAAAGGAAGTGGTGGTGTGTGTGTGTAGAGTGTTTTACATAGAGCTTCGAATTCTCATGAATACCAGGGCAGAATTCAATGAAAAATTATGCATTCATGGCATCCTCAAACTGAAAAGCATTAAGCAAGTAATTGGGACAGTAGATTACATCTTGAAAACACAGCTTGTTAAATGCTACCATCACCGGGCAACTTCTCAATTTCTAAAAAGTTTTAAAGGTATCACATGTCATTTTCCTTATCCCCAGCGGAGACCGTAGATAACGAATAGACCACATAACTGTGTCTTATGTTTATATTGCAGGCCTTGAATAAACTCACCTGTCAGCTTTGACAGGATGCTGGCAAAGGGGTTGCTCATGAGCCTGAGCAGCGCAGACCACGCTGCCGCCTTCCCCAACACTTGAAAAATGCTGCACTGCACTCACAGCATCCACTTCTATTTTTCCCCTCACTCCACTCCTGGAAGACTTACCACATTTGCTGCTGTTTAAGCAAAGGTACAGCATGGGAATTATATTTTTTTTTCTTTTTTCTTTTTTTTTTCCTGCAGGCAACAGAGGGCACTGTGCCAAGGGACGCCAGTGTGAGACCTGCTGCTTTTCCTGAGGAAACGTTGTTGGTCGAAGGCATGAGAAAAAGATTTACCAATGATGATGGAGTTCATTTAGGGACGCTGTTAGATAATGTGACACACGTCAATGGGGGAAATGGGTACTGAGTGCTCCCAGGCTGGCAGGCTCAGCTGGTCCTGCACTGTTCCAGTGAGGGAACTTGCCAAATTTCAAGGGTCAGACAGCACTATTATGAAGCAAATGATTTCCAAGAGTAATAAATTAGCCTTAAAAACATATATTCTGTTACCTTCTGAAAAAGTGTTTCCCAATTATAAAATGCACCCATTCTTCACAATTCTTCTCCCCCTACCTTTCACAAATTCAATTTTAGCACATTACTTAGATGAGTGGTACAGTATCCCTTTTGTTGAAATTGCATGCAATGGATCACGTTTTGCACACTACATTACACCTTGTGCCGTTCTGCTGATTTCAATTGGATTACACATTGTGTAATTCAACGCAAAATTACTTCCAATGACAACCCTTTTATTCCTATGCATACATGGTGATCCATCATGCCCTGCATACCGGGTTTGGCATTTCCATTTCAAGTCCCTGTTGGAATCAGAAAGCATGGAACCACATACACAGAACTTGAATTATTAGATATAAACTTTGCTGTTTAATAAAAAAAGAGTATGCTTTTGATTCATATTTCTGGTCCCATCCTTTATGCAAATCATTTTGTCCAACAGAAATAGCCAGTGTCGCAAGCTCCCATTTCCTTCACATGCAGCACAAATGTGAGTTTCCAGCAGATGCCTGTCTTTTCATTTGTGTTTACTGTCTCTTCAGTGGGTAGCTACTGTCTCTTTGGAATTAAACTAGACCCTGTTCAAAAATCTTCAGTCTCCAGTTCTTTGTAAACAGACTGAACTCGATTCACTTCTGATATTTATACCAAGTTGATATCCCACATACACTCTCAATGAAGAAAGGGCTTATACTTTCCTGCTGCAGCTGAACTACCTTTGGGAGTAAGCATTCCTTACCAAAGGCTTCTCTTTACTTTGGCTTTTGATAAAGAGCAGAATTTCTTGATTTTACAGCGGGATTTTCCCCATAGGACACACGCAGCACTGTGTTGGATACATCCAGTCTAGCTCTGCAGCTGGGAGGCGGTGTAGCAGAGCACCACGTGGAGACACTAATTTGCTCCCAGAAGCAGTATAGCCATGGTAATGCCATGCTGTACCTAGGCTAATTAGAAGAATAGTTTCTGGTCTTCAATCGAAGGAGCTTTCTTTCCCTCTTTTTTTTTCTTCCCCTCAAATGCTGTTAATCTCTGTGGGCAAATTTATTGGAGCATGATATGAGATGTTAACAGAGCCTGTTGCAGATAAAATGGTAGAATTAATTAGATCTTTCGATTTTAGGAGATAATCTAGTTTTGAAAAAAGGTTTGTCTATTGGGGATGAGAGGGAAAAAAAATGAACTCTTATCATATGGAGACAATTTTAACTTGGATCATCAACATTTAGGGTCAGACTGCCTCTAGCCTTTGTACAAGTGTGCAGGATAGAGGAGAACACAATTAGCCTTCCTTTCATCTTTCATGCAAAAGTATTAGAGCATTATAGTCTCCAAAGGTGTGTATGCAACCACCAGGTGCAAAGCAGATCCTGTAGCAAGACAATACTTAAAAAGCCCCATGTCTGGATACTGTGGCTCACATGCATTGAGTTGGTTGAATTTGGTCACAAGGAAACCCTGAGTACTCTCAGAAACAAATAAGTTGCACAATTTGGCAAAGACAAGACCACTGCTAGATCACCTTAATTTCATGAGCAATATGTGAAAGAAATTAAGGTGATAGGAGTGATAAACAAAGAACCAGCATAGAGTCAAGAAGAGAAAATAACGTAGAAGCCTCTGCAACCAATTAGCTGTACGAAAATCAGAAGGTTAATCTGAGTAAATAGTCAGTTCCCCTGGGTCACTGTAATATTTAACAGCAGTAGCAGGTCTTCATCATGTAATGATGGAAAGCATACAGCAGAAAGACTTACTCAATGGCCTATTCCTGAACCAGAGTCTACCAATGATGACAAAATATGGAATATTATCCATCATGGGAAATATGACAGTGTGGGACAGAGAATGGCCTAACAAACAGAGCAACAGACTAGGGATCAGAGGTTTTACTTCCATCACAGGCCTGCAGAGTGACTGCAGATAAGGCTTCAAGCTCTGCCTCAGTCTACTCACAAGCAAAGCATGATGGATCCTTGCATTTTGAGTTACAAGGATAGTCCCCACCAATCTGGTTCGAAAGGTGAAAAAGGCTCTGGGAAAAGAACACCAAAAAGATTTCATCAGTTTCTTGAAAACAAAAATCTGTTCACAAATTCTCCTTTTCAAGACATATTCTATTATCTGAGGAAAGGGAACATAAAAGTCAATATAGTGAAAATCTACCTGTGAATAAAGCTGTTTAAGAAGCAGATGCAGGCGAGTTGCAATATCATGGACTTCTGCACTAGCTATTTAATCCCTAGGTGATGTGTAATTGTGCACAGCAGCCTCCTGTGTAGACATAACCACATTCCAAGATAAAGTTTTAAGGCTGTCTTGAACAGGCAGCTGATTATTCACACTCCTTCCTGGTAACCTTAGCGTGGAGGTGTGTGCATCTCAGAAGTAGGTGGAGTTTTTTCTAGAGAACTCTTCCCTCCAGCAATTGCTGACAGAGGAACAGTCTGAGGCACTGTTGCAAGATGGAGGGAATGATAGCACCCCTGTAGCTGTTATTTGCTGCCATTAATGACATGGGTGATGGGTGTAAAGATAATGGAAAGGCAATGCCATCTCCATGCCCTGTCTTCAAGTTCATAGCCTGAAAATCCAGTCTAATGTTTATATAGTGTTTTGAACCTGTAATCTGCTAAATGCCATGATTAAATAATTGTGCTTAAGGTTATAACTGCTTTAAAATGGTACAGTTTAACACTGAGTGTTAGAATTTACAAATGCCATTCTCCAGTGAGTAAGGAACCAATCCTAAGCCTTGGGGCTGAGAGCTAGAAGAGCACCCAAGGGTTCCGAAGGGGTGGAAACCCCAAAAGGAGGATATTTTATTGGCATTTGGGAAAGAAAAAGGGAAGAAAAGGGAGCGGTGGAGGAGTCTACAACATGTTTATTTTAAATAGACTGTGGTGGTGTGCTTGGCAGGCATTTCCATTAAGACAAGGAAGCCTGGCTTGAGGTAAAGGAAGGAGTGCTGTTTCACCAGCATAGCCAAAATTGGGGCAACAAGCCATAACGTTGTGTGTGGACATCCCCTTCTAGAGGAATGTATTTCAGTGTGGGGTGCAAGTGTTACCTCCTAGGGGGAGGGAGGAGGAAGAAAAGAAAAAGATACTTCTGTGCTAAAATCTCTCTTGTGAACTGCACAATGGCTCCTGAGACCTGAGGAGTGGCAGAGAGGAAGCTGTAGATAAGTTTCCCCTGTGCTAGAGGGTGGTGGTACTTTTCAACCTCACACGTGTTTTTGCTATGAGCTGAAATGACAGCAACTATGAACATGGAACAAAGCAGAGGAAGGAAGACTCGAGGAACCAATCCTGTGGGCTCTGGTGGTCCTAAACCACAACAGACTGCCACAAGAAAGGGTAAGCTACCTGTAAACCTAGTCTTCACTGAAGAATGTGAAATACAAACATTTACACATTGCTACATTCCCGTGATACTGCACCTATGCAGTTGGCTTTTCCCTTTCCCTCTTTAATGAAGTATTGTTACACTTGGGAATGGGGAAAATTAGCTTGTGAGGTACCACAAGGTTTAGTTCCATTTTTTCCCAGGTTTCTGGACAGGCTTGAAGCTGTTGTTTTATTAGCAGCCCCTGATAAATTTGAACTGGCCCCTGTGACTGCCAAACAAGTCCTGACATAAGTTAGACTAAGAATAGCTTAATACAGGGTTGGACCAGATGATCTCTAGAGGTCTCTTCCAATCTAGACTTTTTATGATGGTATAAATGAGTGATTTTTTTTTTAATAGCTGAGTGACTTAGAGGTAGAGCTATGTGAATAACTGATCTCTTGGTTAACAGGATGAACAGAAGGTCAAGAAGGGAGACACAGCATTGAGAAACAAAATTTTCCGACTCTCAGCAAGATTTCCTCTCCCATTACAGAAAAACTTAGCAGTGTACCAAGGCATTGCATTCCAGGCAAAATGTAACAATTTCTACTCCTTTCACAAAGATTATATTCAGTTAGGGTTTTTTGAACAAAATGCTACTTAGAATGAAAAATCAAAATGTTTAAAAACACATTTCAGGCTTTAAAAAAAAATGTGTTGTTTTCTTGAGGGAACTATTCATGAATTTCTGAAGAGGCGACTGAAAACATGGATAGTCTCCAGCGAGCCCGACTTCATTTTTTGCCAGATAGACTATTTCATTAAAAAACAATCAATCCCTTTGTCTGCTTAATCACTGTTCTGACAGGCTGCAAAGGAAAGACGAAGAATTCCTGCTCCGTGTGGTGCTGCAGAGAGTCACATGAAGGCTAAATGGAAAGCCAAACCTAATTTTGCAAGGGGCCATTAGGAGCCGTGGGCTCCCCAGTCACAGGGATAAAATCTTAACACAACAAGGTCTAGCGTTTTAAAAGCAAATGTCTGAAGTTCTGCTCACCATCCTGCACTTACCCATTTATATACCTGGGCTGGCACACAAGGGTACTTAGTGAGCAGCATCCAGGCTTACGAGCTTAATGGGAAATGCTGAGTGATCAGGACTTTTCAAAGCCATACCAGGTACTTTGGGTACCTCTGGAGGTCTCAGGCCTTGGATGCACAGTTGCATATTCGTGGATGCACACAGTCCACTTGAAGTTAATGAAGCCACACAGTCCAATAAGGTCAAGGATTTTTTTTATGGGTGTTTAGGGAAGATTGAGTCTGACTCCAGGCATTTTTCCCTTTATGTTAAATCTCAGACAAGATTTTCCTCATGTAGCTCAACAAGATGCCTTTAAATTCTTCTCTTCACCTTCTTTCTCACTGGATTATTAAGTAAAGATAACCATTCATTGTAACATTCAGTAGTAAGAATAATTCAAAATGGAGTAATTAAATAGGTTAAAATAAACCAAGCCTCTGCAAAAGGAAAACTGACATCAATGAAGATCCTTCTGGTTTGTTTGAATAAACCTAGATAATAAACAGAAGTTGCTTCCTGAGGCAGTGACTCTTTTGGGTGCTGCAACAAAGCTGAGCTTAAAAGCCAGGATCTCTCCTCTGGACAAGCTGAGTGAACAGGACTCTGCTCCAAGCATCTGAGCAACACTGGCTGAAAAAATTAATGAAAGACAAAGCAGAGGCAAGATGCTGATTGACTGAGGGCGTATGGGAGACCTAAGGACAACAATCAATCATGGATCTGCAAGCTGTTTAAAGCTACTCAGTGCTCGGGAGCCAGTGAGGGAGCAGCATGTGTGTGCTCCAACTGACCACAGTGCCTCCGAAACCCAACCCGACAAATCATGGGGAAGAGCTGCCATGAGAGCCTGCTCCCTGTGCTCCCCCCCACCCCTGCTGGTGAGGAGCCCCACACAACCTGCACCCCCGATTACAGGGAGACATTTGAGCATAGAGACAGAGCCCAGGTCTCTAAATATTTAGACAGCCGGTGTTTTCGGCAGTGTTTCCCATCCAGGGCTTGCAGGGGCGCCTGTTTGGACACGTCAGGATGGGAACGCCCGGCGTGGGCCACGGAGCGTGCAGGTTGGATGGGGAACACAACTGCTGTCATTGCATTTGAGGCTAATCGGGTTTGATATCTCACCTCTTGGTTCAGCATGGGCTTGCAGCCCGAGTTTTTGTTGGTGAGCTGCAAGGGTGCTATCTGGCTTGTCATGTCTAATAACTTTCTCTTCTGAAGGTTGATAGGCTGAAAGATCTGTGCTGCTGATGTTAAAAGCTGGATTTTCAATGCCTTCTGTTGCTGCTCTCTCTTCTTTCACTATAGAAAACAAGGAGGTCAGAAGAGCACATTATAGCAAAGAGTATTTCAATGACAAGCAGAAAATTCCTTCTAGTAATTCCTTTGCTGAAAGACTCAAGTGTATCGTCCTCAAATGTCGCCAAAACAGAATTAGGTTAAAATTAACTCAAAAAAAAAAAGAATAAATGATTAAAATAATTACAAATTGCACCCTGACAAGCAAGAGCAAAATTTCGCCCACAGCCATTTGTCTGTAATTAGTTAATTAATCCTTACACAAATTATGAGCAATAACTCATCAAGCAAGGCTCACCCATCAGAAATTCAGCCGACTTGGATTTCTTCTGCTTAGTTTGCTTCAGAGCCTTCTGCTGGAACTTCTGGAGGGAAATTGTTAAATGAATAAATTAGCTAAAGAACGAAGATCATCCTTTATGATCCACAACTAACACAGTATTTTAAATATGGGATGGCATTGAAATGTCATTTAATTTACATCTCTGCTAAAGGGGTCAAACACTAATTGAACAACAGAAGTGGAAGAATTAAATAAAATAGGAGAAGAAAAGTTAAAACAAATGCCAAATGAAGGTCACATTAAAATACTTTGGTTTTTTCCTAATTTTAATTAACACAAAGAAACCTCAACAAATGAAGAGCATTATAAGACTTGTCTTTACAGTATGCATTCAGCAGCAACTGCTTTATTTCACTTGCAGAACTGCAGTGCTTCATTTAGAAAACTTTGGTTATGCAGCATATTTATAGACAGACTTCCCTGACATCCCCCGTTCTCTCAGTTTCTAGGTCCACTTACATAACCAGTGCATTTGTTCATCACAGAGCAGCTAAAAATGAATGAGCTCTACCCTTTTGTACGAGGCAATAAAATAAAAATAACTCCAAAACATTTTATGATGAGATGTCATAAAAAGAGATCACGGTCCAAGGGAGAAGGGAAGCAGGACTCATTACGATGATGAAAAGTTCATTTAATATTAGAGAGACGCCAACAGTTTCAGTGAAAACAAATAAATAGCAGATCTTGGAGGACCTAAACCCTGACAAGTTCCATGCTAATTCCCAGGGGGAAGCAAGGCTTAAAAAAAGATGTAGTCACGTTGCTACCATCAGGAAAGCCCAAGTGCTAAACACTGTCTTTGTATAATGCCTTGACCGGCACTAGCAAGAATCACACATGGGCTTGTGTGTGGCTACAGACCCCTATAGCAGATGCTACCAGTCAAAACAGGCAAAGATTACCTAAAACAAGGCACATATAGGAGTATTAATCAAAGCCAAAACTGAAGTAAAAAAACAGTTCCAACCCATTTATTCTCGAACGTCACGTGGCGGTTTCTGAAAACAACATTATTTTTTTTCAAGCCAGTTGCTTAATTGTCCAGTGATAAAGACCACTCCTGGCAACATAGCTCCTGGAAGTTGTCAATACAAAAGGATTAATTACAAGAATCATTGAAAAATTGCAATTTTTACAGCATCCATCTTTCCCATTTGATTGTAGGTGTCAATTTCCAGTAAAAAAAAAAGCGCTTGCAGCAGACACAATCAATAAATCTGTCAAAAATAACTGAACCATACCACTGACAGATTAATATAGATATTAATATCTTCATATATACATATATATACACACATGCATATGTGTCAGTCTGATAACAGTGGACTTCCTCTAAATTAAGACTACTACCCTACTAAAAAGTGAATATCTGTAAAAATTACTGGACACATTCTGAAAGCTACAATAAATAAATACTATAACAGAAATAATTCCTTCAAGCCACATGCAATACAACTGAAGTTAATGATAATTTTGACGGGAGTTCAATAGGTCCAGATATTCATCCTACTGCTTCT
The DNA here is from genome assembly GCA_013398125.1 of Aegotheles bennettii. NCBI lineage: Eukaryota > Metazoa > Chordata > Aves > Caprimulgiformes > Aegothelidae > Aegotheles > Aegotheles bennettii. The sequence continues at coordinate 63,951 of VZRW01008560.1, forward strand.
GGTTTTTTTCCCTAGCTGAAAAATCTTTCAAAAATACATATTCACTCCGTATCTTTAGAATGATATCTCTTTTGCAATATTAAAACATTTCTGTATTCCTGCATGCCATAAATTTTTAATTGAGTCAGTTTTAAAGATTCCAGCAGTATTTGTAACAGTGCTGTGTGATAATTATTCTTATTTCGCTGCATATAATCACCACACAAAAATTTACACTTTATGTGAACAGCTAAAGAAAACAACATCTAGACAAAAACTCCAGGACAAGTTTCCAGATGGTGTGAATGAGTCTAGATCCCTAGCTTTGATGGAATTAAGACGATCTGCATTACATTCTATGTAGTCCTTCTGCATGTCAGAATTCCCTAGCAAAACCAATTGCAGGCTATATTGGCCATAGTCAACTTTCAATTGTTATATCCTGTCAATCACCTAAGCTCCTTTCACAGCAGGAAGTATTTCTCCTCCCCCATATCTAACTAAGATGCATAGTGGGTTTTGATGTTTTGGGGTGGGGTTTTGTGTGTTTCAGGGGGTTTTTGGCTTTTTTTGTCTGTTTGGGGTTATTTGTTTTGTTTGATTTTTGTTTGTTTGTTTTCAGTTTTTTTCAGGGATACAATAGACTACACTCTTTGGCACTTCACACCCTCGAACACAAATTAGTATTTTAAAGTGGTTAATGTAATAATCTTCCAATTCCTACTTACAAAGAACTTCAAATGAAATTATGTTATTGTCCCTTAAAATGATCAGGTTTTGAGAAGGTGTTTTTCAAGAGTTCATATTTTTAGAATGAAAGCAACACCTGATTTTCAACAGCAGAGAGGAATTATTCCAGGTTGACTTCTCAACATAACTGAATAAGGAAATATTTTGGTGGTGGCCTCAGTGTAATCAACATGTGTTTTTGTCACATTGTACTTCAGAGGAAATTAGAAGATATTTCCTTCCATACCTATCTCCAGCTAATTTCCTTATCCTTCTCTCCTTTACACATGAGCACCTTTAAGTAGTGTAAATTACATTCTTCTCCCCCTCTTTCATTTTAGGTTTCCTTCGTCAGCCCCCCTACCCTTATGATACTTTGCCTTCTCATCAGAGAATAGGCAGGAAATTATCCAGTGGCATTTTATATTAATTTTATCATTAGTCACTAGTAGCTAATTTATGTATTTATGCAAATTTATGTCTAAAGCAATTGTTCTCTAAGCAGTTCACATGTACCTGAAAAACTTAGGTGTCCAATAGCAAATTAAAATTCTTTCAGTGACCACTTGCCATATTTGAAGGCAAAGCCCAGTTGTGTGAGTGTACACATATGCATACAGAAAGCCACCATTCTAACTACAGAACATTATAAAAAAATAAACATTAAAAAAGCATTCCTATAAAAAAAAACAAAGGTACACAACTTGAGGCTAGAGCCTCAAGTGGTACAAAGTGTGTGCTGGGTTACGTCTGCAGTAGAGGTGGGCCAACTTGCATCCACTACAGACCTGTCCATCCTCAACCAGCAAAAGAAAGAAGATGTGCTTTGCTTGCAAACTCAAGTTTAAAGTGTGATGCTGCTACTGATAGCAATTCATCCTATCTCAAAGCTCCACAACAGCTGGTGAAAAACACAAATTCTTGCCTTTTAATTTTTTTTTTTATAAAAATGCCTTTTTACCTGGAGCATGCTGCATTACAGCCAAGACAAGGGGAGTTAGAAGTGGCTGAGCACAGTACAGGCTAATCACCATGTCATTCAAAAAGTGACCTAAACCTTTATATTACTTTTTGCATGCCGTCATCATTAAAACGCACCGCCTGCTTTCCGATACCAATTGAAACAAAGGAAAACTGGGAGTACCAGAACCCGCCTTACTCGGGTCTGTGGGAGAGCAGCGAGCTCCACAACATCAGCAGCAGGGGAAAAAACCCTCATTTATAACCAGTGACAACTAAAACCTATGAAGTTTTTAAAAGAATGTGATTGTTGTCAAAAGGAATTGGGTACAACAATGCTGCATTCAGCTCTGGTTCCACTCAAAGCTGTGGCTGAGGGGCTCTGGGAAAGCTGCTGGAAGGCTGGTGGGCACAGACCAGCAAGAAAGTGAATTTTGCATACTGTACGGATCATCGCTCAGTTCAGGGCAGTCATATTGAATCTGTGATCAACCAATTGTGCTTCATGAAACCGTCAGCCCTCATTTATGTCTAGCTGTTTTCTTCTGTCCTACTGTAAACAAGCTCTGCTCTGAGCTGTCTCCCTAGCCTTATCTGCTTACGAAGATCACACAGACAGACCTCATCAGCAGCCTTAGAGTTAAAGTTAAAGTTACTGCTTCCAGACAGCAGTCCCTATGCAAGCTGGAAGTCAAAAAGAAGAGCAACTTTGGAATGACAGAGTTTTAGTTCCTTTTAGGAAATGCATACCTTAGATTCATACACATACTGGCATGTTATGTCTCTTTCATGAAATTAAATTAGGTGTTCCTAATATGAACAACTGTTTCTAACATCAGCAAACTAGCTCAGCAGATTCATCCATGGTTTTGTTTGTGGGTTGGTTGTTTGCTTTTTTTTTTTTCCTTTGGGGCCCTGTTTGAATACAGCCAAAAGAGAAGAAGCTGGAAATATTGTCAATCTGGTAGGGCTCCAAGAACCTAATAATGCTTGAAATGTTCTGAGGAGTGTAATGATGGTAAACAGGAACAGGTATGTTGGCTTCTGTTCTCATTCACTTCAGCAAGAGCATTAGCCTTTCAACATAAAGCAGAGCACAGTTTTCAAAGAGTAATCCTCTCGTATAAAGAGGGATGGAGCCCTACTAAAAACATATTCCTCCACAAATGCACACACAAATGCTTTAGTTGGTATTGACAGCATTTAATTCTCGCAACCAGCTGCTAAGTCCCTGTTAAGGCTTTCCTTTATGCAGCTGGAATCTTTTCCCTTCTCCTAGCCTATTACTTTTTCTATTTAAGGGATGGCAGCCAAAGAGAAACAGCTTGTAATTTGCACCTGTCTGCTTTAAGCACTCCATGTTAGATTTTGCAGAGAGCAAACTCTTCATTGCTAACGAGAATTACACTTAGTAGGGTCAAACATATTTTTTAGCTGACTCCACAGCAATTAATAAGTAAATAAATAAATGCCCACTTCATTTAAGCCTGTTCTAGCTAGAGAATGAGACTAAAGGAAAAGCCTTGTCGAAAAAGAGCAGCTCGGTGTGTAGGTGGAAGATATAACCCCATGTGTCTAGTCTAATATAACACTGGGCACAGCCAGGCACGACTGAACCTGCACGCTGCCCACACAGGAGCACACAGGAGAGCTTTTGCCTCTTCCCTCTACGAAATTCAGAATTGTTTCAGAAAACAACCTGGGCTGCCTTTTGAGGACTCGCAGTACACTTTGCTCTCTACAGGAACAGGCCTACGAGGAAATTGTTCTCTGAGAATTGAAAAGAAATGCACGCTTCACTCCTGATCCAGAGGTGTGCAAACATCGCCATGCGGAGATGTACTAGCTGGAGTGTAAAGCACTGGAGGTGTACCTCAAGCAAATAACCCTTGTGTGATCTTTCAACCTTGCATAAGCTACCTTATAGTATGCTTCCTTCTCACTGGAAAACAAGCATTGGAGCTTTCAGTCAACTGTGGTATCATTTAAAGAATTAGCAATTACTCTGGCATATTAGTTCAGTTACTAAGTAGTAGTCTTTTTCTTACTTGCTCTTAAAATAGAAAAGCCCTCAAAAACTCAAGCTATGGGGATGATGACAAGGACAAAAATGCTGGGGGAGGGGGGGAAATAGAAAGGAAACAAAGTAAAACATACAATTTATTAAAGAAAACATCAGTGCTTCATTTTGATTTCATAAACTGTGCCCATTTGTACTTCCTGTTTAAACAATAACTAACATGATGATGGGTTAAATGAAGTTGAGATTGTCACAAACATGGCCTCACTACTAATTAATGTAGTTTAATATGGTTGTTGGCACACATCTCACATGACAGATAATGTTCCAACATGTCACTGATAGGACCTTTCAGCACAGCTTTAGGAGATCTACCAGGCATTGCTGAGGTTGGTTAGGTCAAAGGGTTGAACCATGTGTAATTCAGAACAGAGGAGGTCCCACGGTCACTCCACAAAAACAATTACACTACTTATTTCACTCCATCCCTTGCCCGAAATTCACAAGCCTCACAGTTTCAGTGCAGTCAATCTCGTTCTGCCCTGAGGCTATGAGCCACATGAAAATATGTGGTGCTGTGTTTATAAATCTAATCAAAAATAGAAACAGTAGACAAGCACAATGAGGTCCTACTATGGATCATGGGAATTCTCTAAATTCTGAAGGCACTTTTGTTTAACTTCTGTGGGCCTTCTCCTACCATTACATTGTCTGGTACTCTCGTTAATCATCCCCTTGACTTGTCAATGCTATAAAGGAGCCTATGCGTCTGCTGAATCCCTCCCATCACACTACAAATAATATTATGAAATAGCAATGCTAGGAATAACCCCTTCAATTTTTCTGTTTTAAAGTGTGGTTTTTCTTCACTTACCTCTTTCTCCATGCCAGCCTGCCCTTTTTCAGACCTGCAGAAGAAAAGACTTCCTCCTGCAACAAAAGAGAGGAACCACATCTGAATTTTCAGACTGCACACAGTCATGAATACCCTTAGGTTTAACACACAGACTTGCGAAGCACCAGCCTAGAAACCTGCTAATGTTGGGGGGGGGTGTGTTTTCCTGCTGCAGCCCCTGCTCCTGTTTTGCCAAAGAGCAAAGGAAGGATATAGTGCTGTTCCTTCAATTCATCTTTTCAACAACTCTGCATCAGATCATACATAAAAAAAGCTAACAAAGATAAGCAAGAAAAACACAGTTTGAGCTCAGATGAAGTAACACCAACGATGATGTGATTTTGAGTGGAAGTGACCCAGAAGTGGATAAGTCCTACTCACAGACAGTAACTACCAAAATGGTGCGGAGTTTGCTATGGAATACACCTAACCTGAAAATTACAGTACCGAAGCTGCCAGATTCAGGAATACTTCTGTGATCTGACATTTAGGTGGATCCCACTTGTGCCTCACTCCCTGTGTTGGGATTTCCATTAGAAGGATGGAAATTATCCTCGACTCTGAGGCTATAACCATTAAGTAAACATACAATAATATTACAAGTTATATATTACATCAGCAAAAATGCCTCAATTTTATACCAGCTACTTTTGTCTCTATGTGGGAAATAAAAATTATTCATTCAAAACAGCTAGATGAGTTGTCCATGCACTGACTGAAATAAATGGCACAACTCAGACTCCACAGTTGCAGGACCTGAACAGCAATGAATAGCAAGCTTCTTCCTTTGCCAGCTTTTCCCTTATGCATTTATACAAACACACATTCAGATTATTTTGCAGGGCCTGAAAACAAAACAAGACTTTGAACAATTAAAAATATCCCTTCAGAGTCCCTCAGAAGCTCTAATTGACCTTCTGGGTCAGAAGATGCCCTTTACAAAGTACATGTTTGGCCCCAGTTGAGGAAACTCTCTCTCCTGAGGGCACCAGGCAAAGAAGTGCTTAATTCTAAGTAGGCGCTTAAGTTTCATTGAAATCAATACAATGGACAGTGGACGGGGCCACAAATTCTCCACGGAAAAAGGCTGCATTGTCACTTTGGTTGCTCAGTAATGAATGAAGGGCTGAGCTTTTGCCCAAGCTTTGCTGACGCTGAGAGTCTGCTGACCTTTGCCATCGCCCCTTGATTTCAGTGCCCTCCTTGGGCTGCCAAGGCCAGTGTAGAGACGCTGGGGGCTGTGATTCTGGCAACTCCCACTCTTCCTATAACCAGCCCTGCCCAAATAGCCCCTGCACCATAGCCCATGGCTGTTGCAGAAACCATGCTGAAGCTCCTCTGCTTCATAGAACTCCATGATACTGAAAATAAAGCCCCATCAAGATCATACAGTTAGGCTCAGGTCACATATTTAAGTCATCATATGTCTCTGAAAACAATCCCAGAGGCCCAATTCCAAAATCTGAGATGGGTTTCCAGGCCAAGGTAGTATCTCTACCATTTTTCCAGCTGCTGCTCTAATCTGATTGCATGTCCACTGAACATAGCAGGTAACTAGTTTTGAGTCTCATGGCATGGCACATTCCTTGTTACAACTCATACAGGAGCAGCAAAAAAGAACCTGAATGAACCAAAGACAATAAAAACTTGAAATTACTTCTCTCCTTTTCAAAGTAGACTCTTAAGAAGCTGCCAGCAGAAAGAACTGATAAAGATGTAAGCTGTAAATTCCACATTTTCATCCAAGGTCAACATCTGCTCATTGAAGAGGAGCCAAAAACACAGCAATAAGGACTTTTAAAGCCACGATAGTCCCAGGAACCCAAACATCAATGAGAAGACTTGGAATATCACATTAAAGTGTGTGATTGACAAAATTAGGAAAGCAAAGGCCAAGATATATATAAACAGTGAGTACAGAGGAGACATTAGTAACATTGTTGCTTTAACAGTGATTTTGTTTAGAGTTCAGGAACTACCCTATAGTTGGGTTTTCAGAGGAATTTATTTGTTTGGGTGGAGAACCAATTTGGTGAGGTTTTTTTAAATGAAGGTGCTAGACATTGCTTTTCCTTTTTTCTTTTTAATACCAGTCAGGCAACACATTCAACACTGCATTAACTGATGTTGACTGTGGCCTCACTTAACCTCATTGCTCTATTTTCTTTAGCTGGATAACAGCTGAATCATTAGCATTAAACTGGCTTGCAGTCCCGAAAGAGCACAGCACAAACATTTACATGATTTCTCCATCAATAAAAAACAACCATAAAACTTATTTCAGATCCCAGATATTTTATTTTATATTCAGCCGATGTAATGTTTTGTGTGATTTAGAGGTGGACTTTAGTTATTTTTAAGTACATTTCAAGTAAAATTACAAAGCAAAACAACCACTTAGAAGTTATTAAACTGGATATTTCCACTTCCTTTTCGCCCCCCCCCTGTTTTTCCCCTGGTTGTGCTTTTTTTCCATATGAGGAATAACTAAGGAGGCTACATCAAATATGTTACATATCTGAGTAGCTTTCTGTAATGAAAACAATCAATTTTTGATACAAAGATGGAGGGATTAAATAGAGGGAAACACAGCAAAAATAACTCTTATAGCACCAGAACTGTATTGATGGACTTCTGTTGCCAATCACAGATCTGTGAGAGATCAAGACAACAGACCTTCCCACTGGAGCAGGTTGAGGCACCTCTTTCTCATGCTAGTTGGTACTTTACACTGTACCAGCTACTGGAAATCACTCGAGTTGTGTGAAGAGCCTGTATATAGTAAGGGTCTTGTAGACGTAGCCATAAAATGTACTGTTCTTGCCACGTACCCAGCATCTCCTTAAGGCATTCCCAAATGCACAGACATGTTATCATGGGCCAAGGAGAGCGATGCTGGGCACAGCTAAGGCACTTGGTGATTGCTGGCAGAGAAATGGCAGGTTCATACCAGGAGTAGCAAAGCAACAGTTTGTCATCACAGTGGCTGCCCTCACTCCTTTCTCACCTTCACCAGGTACACAATTTATCACATGCTAAGAAGAAGTGCTGTGGGATCTCTGTGCTACAATATCGGCAGAAACCACTGAGTAAATGATGACCCTAACAACCTCCCTGTAATTCCCTTTGGACTCTCTCATAAATACCAGCTAGCTAGCATTGGTCTTTAAGAAGCATTTCTTCAGGGGAAAATTGCACCTCTGGTGAAGAGAATCCATCAGTCACTGAAATTCAGCAGGACTGACCTTTGAAGCCACAAGCACTGTGCTTATCCTTCTTTAATCACCAATTTTGGGATCAGGTCCTTCAAAGTAATCTCAGATCCTTTCTATCCCTTCTCTTTTTCTTTTACTTTTAAAGAATAAGCAGTTTACTGCAAATATGCTTTTATAATGATCATTAACACACTTAAAATTAAGCTCACATTGAATTACTTTGCTTGATAGGTTGCAATGTTCCTAGCCTTTTCCTGTGTGCTTGAAGAAGTAGAGAGATAAATGATTTTTTTGTTGATAAACCTCAGTAGGCAGCTAAGCATCACTCACCTGCTCTCTCACACCCCCACCCAGTGGAATGGGGGAGAGAATCAGAAGGGTGAAAGTGCAAAAACACTCATGGGTTGATATAAAGACAGTTTAATATTTTTTTAAAAAGAAAGGGGGGAAAAGCAACAAAGAGGGAAAAAAATCCATAAGAAAAACAAGTGACACAGAAGACAATTGCTCACCACCAACTGATCAATGCCAACACAATGGCAGCCCCTGCCAACCTTCACCCATGTCTCTTACCCCCATTTTTTTTGCTGAGCATGAGATCATATTGTGTGGAATATCCCTCTGGTCAGTTGAGGTCAGCTATCCCAGCTGTGTCCCCTCACAACTCATGTACCCACAGCCTGTTCACTGGTGAGGCAGCATGTGGAGCAGGAAAGTCCTTGACTCTGTGTAAGCACTGCTCAGCAACAGCTAAAACATCCCTGTGTTAGCAACACTTCTGTCATAAATCCAAAACATGGCCCCATACAAGTTACTATGGAGAGATTTATCTCAGCCCAAACCAGTACTCTACATCATGCCAGCAATTCCTGTGGAAGTGGCAAATACCAAATTTCTGTTTCTGTGCCACCATTCCAATATTCCCACTTGCCACCAAATGGAAAGCACCATACACAAACACTCATCACACTGCTTCAGAGCCTGGCTTATGGATGATCATCTCCTGATGAAGAACCAGAGCTCCTATTAGTGCGCGCTGAAATTTTAGAGGTTTTCATCTGACAGACAGTACTGGAGGAAGAGCAAAGCCAGCCTGGACAAAGGGCCCACAGTTTTCCTTGTCAGGCTTTTCTTTGGCACAGCTGCCCACCACAAGGCTTAGAAACATCTCAGATCAAGATGGTAGCAGGCACCAGGGTCAGATGACTAAGGAATACAGTAAGGAAATCACGTTCCTTGTGGTCATGACTTTTCCTCCAGTTTTCTACTTGTAAAACAGGCACAGTAATAGTCTGCATTACCTCTGTGACTCTACCAGCCACAGTGGATTTCTGCTGACCCCTCTGGATGCAACGCCTCGGTACCAGGAACCTCAGTATTGCCACTGTCCTTATTTCTCCCATCCCATCCATATGCCAGTCCTTATACAGCAAAAAAAAGTTTCTTTTCATCAAGAGCCTTTATGGCTTCTATAAAATAATAAAATGGCCTCCACACTGCAGCAACACATCAGTTAGAAGTACTGAGTTGCACATGAAATTCTAAAATCTATATACGCTTTAGAGATAAAACCAGTGAATTATTTTGCTTGTCCAAAATTAATACTGTAATCTAAGAAAGTTTCTAAATCTAAATCTAAGGAGATACACCTTATGAAAAGGTAAATAAAAATCTAGACAGGTGGATAATACCTGCTAACAGTAAACATGCTAGCAAATGTAATATATTTTGACCAGGCATAATTTTAGTGACAACAGTTCCAACTTGTTTTGAAAGTGTGTCAGGGTTGTCTCTCTATTTTCAGGGAGTAAGCAGTTCGCTTTGTAACTGTCTGTATTAGCAATAGGTTTTAGCAGTTCCTCAAGAGCTTCTAGTATTCGTTCTCTGGTTTCCACTACTACTACAAAGAAAAGTCAAATGATCAGAAATTACTTTTTTACACTCTGCAGTTTAGGAAATAAGCCTATGATTACTGGAGCATCATTTTCCAGGGAAGTTTCCCTACAAATAGCACATGTGATCTGCACTAGGAAAAAGTAGTTCTTGCTGTTTATCTGTTACAGATTAAAATCTCAAATATATGTATAAAAATGTAATGGTAGAGGTGTTTTTGATCTACATCTTCTCTCCAAATTAAGCAAGAATATAAGCGAGGATACACTGGAAAATACAAGAAAACATATCTTTTAAAAGTAACACTTTATATACACATATATAGCACTTCAGATATCAATACTGTTGCTAATAGGTCAGTAGAGCTTTCTTTCAGTCAAAGAGACAGAAATCATTCCATATGAGCAATCCCAGAAGGAATACCTCTAGTGGTTCAAAACATATTTCATTTGCTTCTGGCATGAGTTTCTGGATTAGTGTCATATACATGTCAACATGAAACAACATAGGTTATTTGTTTATACATTCACATGACTCCTCCTTATGTTGTTCTGTATGCCAGCTGACAGTGACTATACATATATCTCAATACATTCAACCCAGTGAGTGCATTCCTCTGTTAGGTACCTGATAATGAGACACAACCACTGAGTACAAATGAAGGGAAACCGAGGTCTATAACTGAAAAAGCAACACCGAGCAGACAGGGACTTAACAATGTTGTTTGCATATTACTCATTAGAAATGACTTTGTGTAGGTTAATAAGCAAATAGAGCTGAAATGTGTTTTTAAGATCCAGGTAGCTGATAAATGCACACAATCTGAAGCCTGTAGTGGTTTCCGTTAGTTTTCAACCAATAATAGCAGGAGAATCATGCCTAGCATGTTTTAAACTGGGCATCCTCTGCCAGCACAGCTAGATGCAAAGTTTCTCTTCTCCAGCCAGAAACTCAGTAATTGGAATTCTGACTCTGGGATGTGAATTCTTGAACCAAATCTGCCTTTTAAGTAAATGCCAGTGATGTTTCATTTATTACATGTTGTGTTACGTATTAGCTTCAGACCTTGAGCAGGCAAAGAATAGTCAAACATGACTTCAGCCAGATTCTTGCATTTTGGGATAGACAGCACATACAACAGGCCAAAAGCTGCTTTCTAACCAATGCAGTAGCTGTAAAAATGAAACACCCTCCACGTCATCTGACAAAGTAGAAGAGTCGGCAGCAATCCCATGGCATGCTTTCCTTGGTGATGAAGCAGCTTAATAAGTTTCTGCTCTCTGCCCTCTTAATCTCTCCAGCCATTCATTCAGGTCCCTGGGCTGCAGCTTGCTGCAGTCTCATTGGGTTGATATTGCTGTCGATCTAAGCCGGGTTAAAAATACCTGTCCCCAAAACACTTTCCTTTTTTATTATTTACCTTGAACCACTTCACTTGTCCTGCACATGGCTGTACCACCACAATGAGGACACACAGAACTCCAGCAAGAAGAAAGGAGATTTTCATATGAGCTTTCCCATTAAAGAAAACATATTCTGAAACAAGACCCTATAATGACATTAGTTTACTGCTAGCCATGAAAACTAAGGATCTGAAAATGTATGTTCCTCCATCATCAGAACAAAGCAGGAAACTACACTGATTGACAACATGAGAACTACAACAGAATCCACACTTCCCTAGTATAGTAGGTTTTGCTAATTAAAAAGAAAAAAGGAAGAAAAAAAGAGACTTCTCCAAGGTAGTATTGCCTACACATAGCAGGTCTTCTCACCTGTGCATTGTCTGGGAAGAGAAAGGAAGCCCTGCTGTCTTCTGACCCACTTGGGTACCACTTGCTGCCTCACAGTTGGTTGTTCAGTTTAGGATTGAGGCAGTCTGAAAGTGAAAAGACAGGAAATTTACCTCTCTGGTAAGCAAAAGTCTTACAGATCAGTGAAGCCTTTTGAGGTTTTAATGGCATACTGGCATTTTTATAGACTTTGTTGAAATAGCCATTTTCACTTGAGAAGCAAGTAAACCGAGCCAGAAGAAGCTGTTTTCCAGCATCACTTGTTTTGTTAGAGAACAAATGAGTTTTGGTTTTCTTGGGTTTGCCAGCTTGGGTAACACCCATAGTTCAATCTAAAAATAGTTTTTAATAGTACATTTTTCACTACTACAGAAAATAGGTTTGAAGAGCAGCTCCACAAAGCATGTCATTACTCATTTAAGATACTACAGTCTCAAGTTGATTGTCTATTTAGGATTTGATTTGGATGACTATAACAACTGAAAAACATATTATGCAAGTAGAAGGGAATAACTGAAGCCTCGTCCACTCTGTAATTTATATACCCCAGTCCTGAAAATCTTATGCACAATCTTCTCTGTATTTACATGAATTACTTTATTGAATACAGCAGACTAATATATAAACCCATTCACAACTGAGAACATTAGTAGTAAGGGAATGTGTGAAAACTTCTACAGAACTGAAAAGGCATGATTGCACTTCATTTTTTCTGATCCCTCGTCCTTCCTTCCTTCCTGCCTTCCTCCAAATACTAAATTTGGGGTTGAAGGAGCTCATCCTAACATCATTATATATTATATATATAATATGCCAAGTCTTTAAGGTGGTGGTTTTATGATGCTAGCAACGATGTTTCACTGTATTGACTCCTTTTTTTTCTATCAGCTGTTTACAACAATAGTACAGAAAAACAACAGGAGAGATAACCAAGAATCTTCTCTATCATGCCATCTGCAAAACAATAGGGATCTCTCCTATGAAGACAGGCTGAAAGAGTTGGGATTGTTCAGCCTGGAGAAAGCTCCCGGGAGACCTCATAACAGCTTTCCGGTACACGAATTTTTCTGTAGGAAAAGCTGGAGTAAGACTTTTTACAAGAGCATATAGTGATAGAACAAGGAGAAAGGGGTTCAAACTAAAGGAAGGTAGATTTAGACTGGATATTAGGAAGAAGTTGTTTACTATGCGGATGTTAAGACACCAGCCCAGGTTGCCCAGGAAAGCTGTGGATGCCCCTTCCCTGGCAGTGTTCAAGGTCAGGTTGGATGGGACTTGGAGCAACCTGGTCTGGTGGAAGGTGTCCCTGCCCATGGCAGGAGTGTTGGAACTAGATGATCTTTAAGGTCCCTTCCAACCCAAACCAAACCATTCTATGGTTCAAACCATTCTATAATATTTTTCAAGAGAGTTGTTTTGTCCTCTTATGAGAATTATAACCTCTTTGTAGTTATTAATATTGAGATGGGTTCACCTTAAGAAAAAGATGGATCCAGATTCACTACACCAAGTATCCCACAACAAAGCATATGTAGACATTCAATGTGTTAAAAGCACTAACTTGTCTTTTTACTCCCCTGCCACACCAAAGGAGAAAAATCACGGGAAAGAGGTAGGTTTCAGGACCAAGGTATCCTACTTGGACCCAAAAAATTTAGAGTCAGTTTTTGCCTTTGCTTCACTTCTGAATTATTGTATAATCTTGGACATGTCTCCAAGATAAACTGTGAAGATTGGTAGATGACATGGGCACACAAGTTGAGAAAAGCTGGGTTGAGTTGGCCAGACCAGGGGACTTGTTTCACACCCTTAAAGTCCACCCTGACTGAATCAGAGACTAGATTTTGGAATAGCCAGAGGGAAGGCATCCTTACACCAAAGCTGTTCCCTAGAGGTGGAGCTGCTTTGGCAGTGAAGGAAAGGATGCAGCATTCTGCTCCAGCACAGTTGGCCTGGCGTGGGAGCTGAGTTGTCCCATGCACGGCCATTGCTGCAGCCTGGGCACAGCTACTGGGGTTGTGGGATCCCTGTGCTGGGGGAAAGGCATTTCTTGAAATTAAATTCAGGATGAGAAGGGAAATAACCTAAAGAGTTTCAAATATTTCCTTTGGTCAATGTCTGATCTTCTGTGAGGACCACAGGAGGGTCACAGATATGACCCCTTTTCCTCCTTTTCTGGCACACAAGAAGTTTAGCAGAACCAAGCAGTGACCTTGGTTTCTATAGGAATAAGTATAAACAAAACCTTTTCTGAATACCAATCTCCAGCAATTACAATAAACATCGAGTGTTACCAGTCCTGGAAGCAGACACTGACTGAAAAACTTGCTGTTCATTTCAGAAAGTCACTTAGGAGAGACTTAAATGAAAAGTAAAATTACTAAAAAGAAAATTGGCTCTGTCCTGGATCAAATCAGGACATGTAAGATGCAACCACTGTTTCAGTTTCAACCAAGAGTAAGCCTGCATGGCATTCTTCAAAGAGATCTCAACCTATATGCTGACATCTGGGCACAGGCTGACCAGGAACACACAATCCCCCTTCTCCTGAAAACATGCAAGGTAATTGCATGATTCTCAATGTGAAGTTTACACTTCATACCCTATTCATCAACTAAGAAACAGCTTCCTTTAGCAGGCAGATAACAGGAACAGGCTGGCTTCATATCAGGATGTCAAAAAATCTGCTTCAGCTTGGACCATGAATGTTCAGCCTTGATGCTGACAAGATGCCTCGAGAGCAGCTTCCTTCACACCATCTGCAAACGGTGCTACTGAATATACTGAATACTTTCCAGCACTCAGCCCAGGGGCACAGTTTGTATCTTAACATGTCCAAGTGAGGAAAATCTACTGCAGTGTCCTAAACCAATAGCAGTACAGGTGCAGAAAGTTACCAAACACTAGCAGCTGCTTTATAGAGCACAAGAAACAATAAGAGCGCAAGCACAACTTGAAAGGGGTGGTGGAGGAAATTGAGAAATCGGGTGTAAGTGTGAAACAGGTTGCCATTATCTTGGATACAGAAGAAGGGGCCACATGAAACCCAGTTAGACAGGGCTTTGTATCAGCAGCAAATGTGCAACTGCTTCATGTAAGAACAAGCAGGTGACAGGAGAAAAACAGCGGATGTTAGCAGGGATCTTGTGCCAGGTCTTCAGCCTCCATAAGCTGTTACCTACAACTTTTAGTAGAGCTACATCATCCTATACCCACAGGGGATAAGTCTCTGATTTGTGGGTGAAACCTTTTGACTTTTTTTAAATGCAGTTTCTCCCAACAGTTGTTACCCAAGGAGAGAGTGTACCAAACCCCAAATGTTTCAGGCTGCTGGTAGTGATAGTCCCAGGTTCAAACCTGTCAGCCAACTCTGCATGCTATGTTGAGCCAAACCTCTGTTTGCATTTGCAGAAGCTGTGGAATTAAAATGCTTCACTCCTACTTGTTCCTGTTCCAGTGTAACAGTACCTTAATAACTCAGATGCTAACAACACAGCGTGATGTGTGCTTACACAGTTATATTTAAATAGTTTTGTATATAAAAGTTAAATAAAACTAATGCAAAAATGGCTGATAAAGATCTTCCTCTTCTCCTTTGTATTGCTGCTATTAATACTGTAAGTTACTTCTTAAATACTAGCCAGACAATTCAGACTCATTTGAGAACTAGTCAAACTAGTGCTCCTGGCTTTCCAGTAAAAATTGTGACAAGTTACGAGACTCAAATCCTCTCATCTCCTCCTGCCCCCTCCTGTCCTTCATTATCCCAGACTAATGCCTGTGCCTCCTTTGTTCTGCACCAGCCTTTGCCAACAAGTTCTACAGAAGAGTGTTTTGCTGTACCGCATGTTGAGAAATGTGTGCCAGCAACCACCCTTCTCATTTAAATTACCGTAGAGGAGTCACATCACGCCGTTTTCTCTGGATCATTTGTGCAATGTCAGGTAAGGCAGGATGTGACTCAGCCATGACTCGGTTCAGAAGTAGGGCGCTGTGAAATCTGCTGGTTTCAGTTCACGTCGGGAATTCTTGGGACTGGTGGTCAAAGGAAAGTGAACCAAGAGAAATTTCATGATAGCTGCTCTAAACCTTGTCTTCTACTATGCCTCTATGCATCCCTTCCTCAGAAGACATTATCTTCCAGTCTTCTGAGGGGGAAAGGAGGATAGGGAAACTGATTTTCCCTCTGTTTCTATTCTCTTCTTTCCCCAGTTCTGCAGGAGAAATCTCTTTCCTCGAGCTCCACGTTGTTTAGTATTAGGAAGCAATTGGTCTGTCAGCAGCATCTAGAGCAACTCTTCCTAGCCAGGAGATCATGTCTCCTCTTTCCCTTCTGGTGCAGGTATCTTAGAAACCACCTTCTTCTCACAAACCATGCCTTAGGTTCCACCTTTGCCTTGAGACAAACGCTCATTATACTTTGCCTAAGGAAACTCTGGATCTCCTGTGCTCTGAAAGATGACTTGAGGCCTTACACTTTAATAAAAAATAAAAATAATAAAAAACAAAAAAAACCCCTCACACCTAAGAAACCAGAGAGAACTTTGCTTAGAGTTCTTAACCTCAGAGATACGCATATGCACACACTCAAGTCCTGACCAAGGCCCCGGAAGACTACATCTCTAATACATCGGAAAGTTTAATATAAAACAATAACATACACACATTCACATACCTTTAAACAGGAAATTCAGTTTTTCCTAGTAGTTGAATGAATTCACAGCCTCTTTTCACAGTATGGTGAAGGTGAATGAGTTTGCTAGCTCTAAGTTTCATAGAATTAAACTGATTCTAGCATGAGTTGCATATGGCTGGGGTGCCAGATATAGGCAGGTTTTAATCCTCTGCTATTCATGGATATTAAGAGCATATACATTTATCAATTCCACTACTGCAAACTAACCTTTGTACGGAATACTTGGCATCAAGAGACAATATTTTTATTCAAAATAAGCAAGATAATTCATTTCTACTCCATAAGCTGTTTTAGCTCAGTGGGTCTCTCCCACTAGTTTTCATTAGACTGACATGACTCACATATGGCTCTGCAAATACAGTTCTCCCATACAGACCTACATGCAAGACAGACCCCCTAGCAGATATAACAGATCCAAAGAGGGGACAGAACCAGAGTGGAGAGAAATACTTGAAAAGTTGGAAGAAGATAATAACCTTTTAGGACAGTTCCCACAGTTTTGGCAGGTAAATGTGTCTGATATGAGCACTTCAGTCATGCACAGATAGATGACACATTTGTGTGTGGGCAGAGGATGAAATTGGGTGTGGACTGCGTGCCTCTGCAACGGATACAGCATTAGGTCCAACTCAGCACCAGCAGCACTGAGTCATCTGTTCAGAGCTTAGAGTTCCTCATCATTCCCTTCATGATATGGAAAAGTCCTGGCTGGATTGCCTGAAAATTCATCCTTGCTGACTGGGGCCCAAGCTGAGAGAAAGGTCAACAGCACATCAAGTTTTCCACCTTCAGAAACCCTTCCCAAAGACCACAGGTTCATACAAAAAGTGATTGTATACTCAGACCAGCACTCAGACCAGCGAAAAGCTGGTTGTAGGTGAAAATGAACAGGCTCTAAGTATCTGAAGGAACATTTGAAAGATTAAAGATTTAATTTAGAGGCAATTGAAAAAACCCAGGCATACAACCCAGTGTAATGGAACTGTGTAGAAAGACAGTGATATCTAACTTTGGGCAATGACCACTACAATCAACAAAGATGCTTACAGTGAGTAAACAGCTCTATATTCTAAAATCATGCCCAGCATCTGTTTCACATCATATCATGCCTGTCTTTTCATCACAAACTAGTAGATTATCTACATGCCAACAAACACGATGGCATGGTTTCAGAAGGGTACTCCTTTATCCTCAAAACAAAAACACAACTGTGGCCAATTTTAACAGCCTGAGCCAAAGAAAACTTCAGGGCTTAAGAAGTGACAATGTCACAGAATAACACTAAGTAAGATAGCTGAAGTTGTTTTACTTCTCATACCATCTGGTAGGTTATGGCATAAACCTGGTACAAATAAATATTCCTGCTGCAATGAGGAAGAAAAAAAATCTTGTTACTGCATAATTTCCAGATGCAGGTCTTGACCATGTCACATAGTCAGTCAAGCATGAAGCATTATAGGAGAGGAATTATACATAGCAGGGGAATTATATTATCCCCACCGCTAATAAACAACAGGGGAGAAAAAAGGTGGCACTTGTTAGAATAGGTGTTTTTTCCCATCCTTCCCCCAGTAGACAAAGCATGTACATTCTGTGGCAAGAGCAGATTGTATGGCCTGAGCAACCAGAGCAGTGGTTAAGGAGACCCTCTAGTAGAGGAGCAACTGACTGAATGTGCCAAGAGCAGGGCTCTAGGCTGGACATCAAGCATTGCTTTCTGACCACTCCTCCTGTTTCTGCTGCCCCTCAGAAGTGACTTCTGCATCAGTAAAATCTTTCAGATCAGATCTCCTAGATAATCTTGGTATCTGGACATCTGGCTGTGTAATAAACTCAGCTGGTAATCAAGTTCTCAGAGAATGATTTGTCTGTTGAAGAGAACATCAAGCAAGAGTACAAAATGCTGGATAACCCAGAGCTACACACCAAGATATGTGTTTGCTTGTCTTGTACTTCAAGAGGCAGTTGGCATTCAACAAATCAATGAAGTGGAGGGGGACAGGTCAAAAGTTAAGAAATACTTTCAGGGATAAGGTAAAGTTGAAAACCACATGCCTAAGGATGTCTTGAAAACAAACAGTTTAGGAGAATTCCAAAAGGAATAAGATAACTGCATGGCTAGGAATGTCCTCATGTTAGAGTAATTAAAATATTTTTGTAAATTATTAAAGAAATACTGAAATAAAGTTTCTATTAGAGCTTAGAGAGGATGACAGATTATCTCTTTCCTGTCTAATGTAGGGTTTGGTTTTCAGGGGACTGAACCAGATGAACTCTAAATCTAACGTAATCACAGTTCTATTCTCCCTAAAATGTATGATGAAATGATTAATGAAGAGAGTGTGCCATAACTGAGACATAGGCTGATCCCAGAAAGTGAGTCAAGCCCGAAAGTTCACCAGCACATATTTTCATATCAATACCAAAGATCAATTTGGTCAAAAGGTTCCTGAAACAGAAATCAAGGTGAATGACTAAAACCTGGGTAGACAAGATCCTCTAGCAGTCAGATAACATCAGTTAAAACTGCAGTTTGTTACAGAAGTCAGTCAGCTAGCTGCATGTCCCAACAATGGTACCCCCAAAAATGCAAACCCCAGCTGCATGTAAAGAGAAGGTTCAGTTTGCATACACCCTGGCTGCCTCTTTTATTAGCATCAAGCGTATGTGTATTACCATGGTTTGCAGAGGTCTGACAATGACAGCCCAAGCAATGTTATCTCAGGGTTTCCTTGTGCCCCTGAGGCACGCTCCGTGTCCTCTGCTGTCTTTACACAGCAGTTGGACCATAAGCTTACTGCAAAGGGAGCTGCCTTTTGTTCTGTGTTTGCAGAAAACGTGTGAGTGACGACAGCAGTAGGAATAATAAATACAAATGGTATTACGCACACATGCAAATATTCCCGTAGAAAATTCAGCCATAGGGTAAATACCAACATTTTACTTGTCACTTAGTTATTTATAAAATCAAAGAAACATAGAAACAACAAAAAACATGTACCCTTGCCAAAACCCTCTCCCAGGGTGGACAGCCCCAGGGGCTGAGATCTGAGCTCTGCTCCAAAGAGCAGTGGTACCTCCCCTGTGGGGAATTACCAAAACGGGAAAGATACCCCAGAGATGACACCAAGCCAATAGATTTGGCTCCCATGGCAGACTTCCTCCAGCTGTCAAAGGAAGGAGTGTGTCATGGTTAAAAACCCTGCTGTGCTCTGGCTACTCCCCACTGGAGTTTCAGCAGGCTGGGCAGAGACAAGAGGAGCTCGAGGGCTCTTCTGAGCATCCCTGGCCCAAGATCAGAAGCACACATCCAGCCCCTTCCTCTCCGGTGGCATTCAGCACTGCATGGCATTGCAGACAAGGTCTTTTATCAGTCTCTGTAAGCCTTCTGCCACCCTTTCTGCAGTAATGCTTGTATGGCATTACTCATTAATAATTCTTCTGTTGTTTTGCTGAATGGACTCCTCCTTGCCACCACTTCTCTCCTCTCAGAGCCATAACCACAAAGTTATCGTTTGCTTTCAAGTTATGAGAAACATCCTTTTGGGATCAGCACCTTGTTGGATACTATAAGTGCACAAACTGAAACTTTAAACAAGCACATGCATCACTGAGGTGGTACCTGCAAGTGATGAAGTAATCCATCAGGAGGAGTGGTTTTATCTGCTGATATCAGAGTGGGCCAAGATAGATTATTTGCAAGCTGTTCTGCCCAGTATAAACCCAGAATTTAAAAGTCCTGTGTGGTTAAACAATGACTCATGGCTGATCCCTATCTTGCCCGATAACACCCACCATTGCTTTGCATTGCTAAAGCACAGCAGAAGACCACGAAAAGGAGCAGAAGTGAACAACATTAATTTACAATGCACCACAGCTCACTCAGCTTCTGTGCAAAACAGTTAAAGTCTTGAGATAGTGAATATTTTATGACTTCTTAAAATAAAATTTAAACAGAACTCAAGCCTTGTTTTATGCCATCTGTAGAAGAAAAATTAATTGGAGAAGTGCAAGCAGAATGCTAGCAAGGTCAGGCTCTTTTGCATCCAAGTCTATTAGAAACCATTCACGTAAATAGGCATGTATATAGGTATATTTAAATGCACATATCTACACGTGCCTCTACCGTGGCATCCTTTCAAATATAGCATCATTTTAAAATCCTTCATGAGAGTTGAGAGACAGACTCAGCCTTACCTTCCTAATACCCAGCTTCTCTTCACCTTTGGAAACCAAATCCTCGTTGCTGTCTCTATGGTGACAGTGACGTTCAGGTCCCCTCTGATGAGATGGCTGCTGGCACACGCATCAGGTGCCAGAGCAAATCTGTCAGCACCAGAAACCTCTCCAGCCACCAGCTCCTCTGTGGGACATGGTGCTCTTCTCCAGAACTGAGCCTCACAAACCACCTGGTAAAGAAAATAGTGTTAAAGCAGGGAAAAGCTGGTTCTAAATATGGGTCTAAAAGCTTTTTTTTATTTGTCTTTTCAATAATAATTACTGCTACTTGGGAAATACATATGCCAGCACTGCTATCAACAAATGTATCTGGGTAACCTACACAGGATGAACTAATTACAGGTAATTTTTCCCAGGGGGTTCAACGGGGAGAAGATATTTGTATCATGAAGTAGAAGTAGCTGATAAGCAGCATGATGAAAACCTCCTGCAATGTCCATCCACCTGGCACAAGAAACCAGCAGTGACAGAAGGATGTTTCTTGGCTCCTGGTTAGTGAAGAGAAGAGCAAGAGGGGAGATTTTAATCAAGTGCTAAGGTGGGATCTGCAAAGGTGTGCCTTTCAGGCAGCCATGGGAGGTGGCTCCAGTGACTTTCTCTCCTTAGGAAAGACATGGTGAGTCACTGGGGTTACAAAACACCAGCTATTATATATATAGTCCTAGGTATATTATATGATGTATATACCTAGCCGTTGTATAATGCTGAAACACACCTCCATTGTAACATGTCTTCTAGTAGTAGCTTATAGGCACAACAAAGGATGTTCAGTCCCTACTAACACTTTCCTTCTGGGTTTCCGAAGCAGGGTTGATGTGTCAGGGAAAAAGCTTTGACTTTCTGCCACAGTCCACTGCCTGCATCTGCTGATACTGCACACCCTGTAGATGCTCTAGATCGTCTTCACATTTCACTGACCTTTTGTAAGTTTGCAGCTGAAGGTGTCTGGCACAGCTCTGTGTCACTGCAACCTTGCTCCCCACTGCAGGGGAGGAGATGAAGTCCAGTGGTGTTTGTGGCAGCAGGTATTGACTGAAGGATTTAAATGTGTGTGATACACTGCTGCAATCAGCTCACTTGCGGACCCTCACTGATAAAGTAATCCACTTGAAGTTTGAGGGTCCTATCTGATCCAGATAAATAGTTGAAAAATGAAATAAAGACACAGATTAGTCCTGTATTTCCCTAAGTTCCCACATTCTTTTTCACTGGTCAGTCAAAAAAATACATAGACCATCATCTTAAAGATAAGGATTTTAATAGCCCAGCAGACATTAGGTGCAATCCAGAAGAGACATAATAGCAATAGTATATTACTAAAACTTGCATTGTTCTAATGCATGGTAAAAAAATAGTCCCAGGCTGGGTTACTGATGTGTTGTACCTACTGTGTGGAGGTTTTTCCCCCCCCATGTTCTTTTCTTGATCCTTATTCATATATAGCCTCTTTTCTAATGTTTAAACTGTAAATGCTTGGGATTAGGGAATACATATTGCTCTATGCACTGCTTTTCTCATGCTGGGTTGCTGGCCTCTGCCTGAGGCTTTAGATGCTACAATAATATAAAAACAAAAAACAGTTTGAGAGGAAACACAAGAAAGTCCAAAAGAAGACAATAGTACAGGACTTAGTCATGTATATAACCCCTAAGAAGTGAGGATTGCACCCAAATGATGCAGTGCCTCAGTCTGCATAGTTGGTAAGCACACATGATCATTTTTTCATCCAAAGCAATGCAGTTTTCTTCATATTTTGCTCCTCAGATGAGAACTAGCTCTAGGTTCACTGCAGAAGCCAATAGATTTGCCCTTAGACAACTTCAACAGAAGCTCAGATAAAGACTTCTCTCCTAGTTCATACAGAATTAATCTCTATTTCACGACAAAGAGATGCAAAAAGCATCTCATTCAAACCCCAGGATGCAGAGGTCACTGGACACAGGGTTTTATGTTCTGATGTCAGCAGAGTTCACAGGTGCCTGCAAGTCCCTTTCCATCAGGGACCTTTAGCTGGTCCCAACACTGCAATGTGGAAAAGCAGACCAGCAAAGGTGATATTGGGAAGCCCACCAGCCAAAAAGCATTTGAAAAAGCCAGAAAACCAAGGTATAATTTAAAGCATTCCTTCTCCTCCAGTCTCCACGGATGTCCAAGGTCTACTCTGTAGTTCACATGGAGCACCACCAGAAGAGGAGCAGGCTTTAGAGTAACAAATACGAAAGATAAACAGAAGTATTCCTTAGAGCATCCAGAACAAAACCTTTGATTACTATCACTTTGGACCTGAAAACAACAACCAATACCTGTGCATGCACACCATAAAGAGAACATGAAGTTTCAAGGGGTCTTATACCTAGGCTTATTAAGGCTATAAAATCATCTTTCAAAGAGACTTTTCCTCCCCCCCTCACTGTACAGAATCCCATCAACTCCATATGAACAGCATATACTCCCTTCCCAGTCTCTATCCATCTATTGTATTTCACATGTATTTAACATTATGCTAGCTAGACCTCGTACATCCAAGGAATATAGATTTCATAACCCCAGTAATACACATCACTAAACACCACATATTCTGTACTACAACTAATTACAGCTTCAAGAATTACTTTTTTTGACCATAACTGTTGTGACAAAGATTGTGACTTTTAGGATTTTCACATCTAGGAAAGAATAAAAAACCCCACAACCTCCCTCTCCCTACCTTTCCTTCAAAAAAAAAAAGTAGAAAAAAAATGGGGGAAGGGGACGGACAGGAGGAATCCCTGTTGCTCTGTTGCTACTGAGCCAAATCAGGATGAGATTTTTACAGGACAAATTCTCTGTCATTTTTCTGTTTTCATGTTTTTAAACTTCTAATGGCAACTGTTTAACACATTTCTAATTGGAAACGCACAATAATAATTAAAATATTTTTAATATAAAAATGCTATAATTATGTCCTTTGCTTTGTTTGACTAAACTATGATTTCTACCAAAACACATGACCAGCCCTCGGGTGGTCTATTCACAGCAAACAATGTATTGTCCTGGGCACACAAGAAGAAAGACAAGATGTGGTTTAATTGAGCCTCAGACTTCATTTACTTAACTTTTATGGAAACTACCAGTAATAACTCGTAGAGGGCACACCATTATTTCTTCTTTCATCAACTCTACATGATTGAATGCTGCCATTATTGGCTGTTTCTTTCTCACACACTCATTTACATTCACAACTGGGACACTATCATCCTCCTTCTATAAGGGTTAAAAAAAACAGATGGAGGAAGTTTTTTTCTCACTACATCCAACATACAGAAATGCCCAAAATCCATCACAAAGTTTTACAAAAAGTTTCTTTCTTGAAGTCTACTTTTAGTTCTTAAGTCACAATTAGCTTGGTTGCTCTGCTCCTGAGACCTTGAACCTAGATGAGTCACCAAGAGATGGCTAATTCCTTTCCTGAGATCAGGTGAAGAATTCCATTTCTGCAATCAGAAAACAGTACTTCCTCATTTCTGGATAGCTCTGGTGTCAAATATAATATTATGAAGCTAAATAATTATTTTACCCATGCCCAGAGAGTTAGGAATCTTTGGAAATGCCCTTCCCATGATGCTCAGAACAGCCTGACACAAACTCACTTCAAAGCAGTTAACTCAGAAAACAGCATTTCAGTAAGAGCTATGTCTGAAGACATCTGCTGTTTAGGTCACATGTTTGAAGAAATTCTATTCATTTATGCTGAACTGCTTACCCCTACTGCACAAAAAACTGGTTGAGACAAATAGGAGCTCTCTGGGCATGGGGCGTTTTAAAGAATAGTTTGTTTCCATGGAGGTTAGGAGGCAAATGAGGTGAGGTGGGGGGTAAGGAGATGAGTTAGCATGTTAAGGGGAGCAGCTTTACTAGGCAAGCCATCATAATCTGTTTGCTCCGCTTCCCTAGAGTAACTACCAGCTTCTGGAATCACTAAAACTGCTCCCATGCCCTCCAGCTGCCCCCCAGCCTTACACTTGCAAATCTTATTCTCTAACTGTTGCTACATCTACCTGGACAGAACAGTTGCACACCATGTCATCCTTCAGCAGAACACAAACTGGCCATGCCCATCCTGGCCAACAGCCATGCTGTTCTCAGGTTGAGTCTCCAGAGCCAGGACATCCCGTGCTCATCCTACCTGCAATAACACAGGTCCAGTTTGACTTGATGTCTCCAGCAATGCCTGGAAAATAGGTTTGCTCACTCTATACAGGAGCCAGCATGAAAACCAGTTTGTAACCAATACGGACATCAGAGATGACAAGAATCAAATTCTCAAATTCCGAGTCAATGTGACAGCATGGATGGTCCACAGCTACCAACATCAGGATCACTGTAGTTGTTCACCAATGGTTTGATACACTCCAAGTGCCTGTACTTCACAGAACAAACTCAGAACCAGCACATGTAGCCACACAATTATGCCTGCCCGTGAGGACTCAGATGTAACATATTTTTCCATTTACATTTTCCCATTCCACTAACATTATTGAAGAAACATTTCATTTTCAGCTGTGTTTTCAGAAGGCTAACAAGGGGCTCATGAATACATCAAAGCAAAGTCATATTATTCATTTACACAAATGTTCCTGATTACTTTTCCTCTGACCACTCAGACAATACTTTATTTAAAAGCTAGAAGAAAAATCAAGTGTTTTTCAGAACCACCTCTCATAACTGATCTATCCCCACATTTGCAGAACATCCTCAGGAAGTGAAATGAAACACAAGTACCCACTCTCTACAAACCTGAGGTCTACCAGAAAACCTCCTTCCAGCTGAGAGGGAGCCAGCTCCAGCAAATACAATCAGCAATGAAAGCAGTGGGAAGTGCACTGTTCTACACGCGATGAAAATACATTCCCTTAAGGATCTTGCACAAACTACACCTTTGGTTGACTTCTGAATGGAGTCCCCAGGTGGTTAAAGTGCTGATGTTGCATTATTTATGGTGATTGAAATGCATCTTAGTAGCGCTTTGCAATAGAATTTACACAAAGTCACTTGATGGAAAAAATACAGGGTGGGGAGAGGAGGTTGTTTACAAAACAAGTTACAGTAATAAAGCTGCTAGGCTGAGTCAAGAGACCTCTTGGTAAATCATTTATTCCACAGTTTGACAATATTTACAAAGGTTTTTACATGAATTATTTACTCAAGCTTTTATAACTTGTAACGTACTGTACACAAAACAGCAAAAACACATTAGAGCTACAAACCTGGGAACATACAGTTATGCAATGACAGATGGTGGAAAGGGCTCTGACAAAGGGAAGTTTACAACTAACACAAGCAACAGCCTTTTCGATCTGTCACCAATAAAGAGATGAGGACTAGCAGGAAAATGTGATTCCAGGAAACAAGACAATTTTTCAAAAGCTACACTCGTTGCGATTGCTGGATTTGGTTATTTAAAAATGAGCCTTTTGTTTTGAGTGTCTAATTCTAAGAATTACCATTTCACTGAGTTACCACCCACCAATGAAACGTTGTGTGGGACGAAAGCCAGCATTTGCATGAAGGAAACCCTAAAATTCTGCTGCTCATCCTACTAGCTTCAGGTTAATTCAAGAGTTATTGTGTTTGTGTCTAACAACCCTGCCCAGAGATACAACATGTGCTAGTGCCTATGCCAGGGAGTTTTGTGCACAACACTCCAGAAGAGAGATTTATTGCTTAAAATATTTCTAACCAGAATAAAAGAAGGGGATGGGGGGGTGTCAGAGTTTCCAGACCCTGTATTACAGATGGAGAACAGAGACAAGTGCAATATCTGGGGGCACAGCAAAGACCCTTCAGCACAGGTTCATAAACCTCTATACATACAACCAGGCCTGTCATGCCCATCTCTTACCGTCCAGCATCAGTGGACAAACAATGGCCATCAACAGTCACTTTTCACACTGTGGAAAGGTAACCCACGTGACTTCATCCTGCTCTCCCTCTGCCAAAAAATGAAAAGCAGGGGAACTCCACAGGATTCACTGGTGTTATCACAGCATATTCAGTCCTTCTTCCGCAACCTTCAAACCCTACGTGACACACTGCCACCTTCATGCTACTTGCTGATGGAAGGCAAGGAGTATCCCTACACTTAGTCTTCCAGCATAGGGGAATATAGAGCTGTAATGCAGAACTGTTCCTAGAAAAGGCTTTGAAATCTATAGGGACAGAACATCATCACACATCCTCTTCTCATCTCTTATTCAGGTTGGGATGTGACTTACAAGGGATCTTTTCCTTTTTGCTGACTTGAGACCTAGCCAGTGTTTAAGATGACAAGCAGGCCATGAGGATGAGCTCTGCACATCTGGGAGTGCTGAGACCCTGTCATGAAACCTGGGACTTGAACAAGACCCAAAGGAAGCCTTTGTCTGTGCAGAAGTTATAGTTGAAGCTACAGCTATTCAAAGTAAGAAACCAGGGAGCTGTCTGTGCCCAGAATTCTGGAAACGCTTAAAAGTGGCATTCAGGAAGAAGTAGGAGTGTCATGCTTGGGGCACTCTGATGTCCCATATAGAACTCAACAGGATCCTTCTATCCACTTCTGCAAGAGGCAAAAGGCCTAGACACGTCACCACAGGGGATCAAGCCTGTAAGTTACCATGTGACAGCTCTAAGCCTCCTTACAGAAGCTCTCAGCTCTCTATTTTTAAAAAAGAGGTAGAAGAAGAAGACAAACACATACATTCAGCTGGTGAGGAAATGTCTTTAATTTTTTTAATTGAAGTTGCTTGATTTTTCATCTCAGACAGCTTTTAAGATCTTGTTGTCTCCCTTTGGAGAAAGAAAAAGACAAAAATTTATTGATGTTAGCTCACTTTTAGAAAAGTCTCTTCCCAAAAGAATAGCAGATTAGGAGGTTTGTTGTTTTTTACCAAATTACCACCCTCAAAATTTTGGTCAGCTAATGAGCTAAGTTTTCAAAGAATAAAACTGAATTCAACAAGACCAATCTCAAGCAAAACCAACAGATCCTGGTAAAAATTTAAGGTGATAGAAAACATGAAACCATATTTACAACTGTAGAAGAAATGCAAAGGACCCTTTGTCTAGGTGAATTACAAAACCATGCCAGATGTAGCATAGGTGAGTCACTGTGCCACAGAATATGTAGCAGAGGTTGTGATTAGGTAGTCTAATAACCTGTTGCAAATGATTACAAAGACAGTAGCCACTGTCTCATTCTGCAGTGTCAAATCAATCCTTGATGCATGGCTAGAAGAACAAACATGAACACAGATACAGGTACAATAAAAATAGAAAAGGTATGTATGAAGGCAAGAAAAAAGATCAAGGAAATAAAATACATTGAATTATTTCTGTCTAAGAAACAATTAAATAGCTTGGAATTCTTTGCCTGCAAACAGATCTGAGGGGGCCTCTGATAGAGATCCATAAACCAGCAAGCAGCATAGAGAGAACAGCACTGCTCACTCTTTCTTCTAATGCAAGAACTATTGGTTATCCACTGAAATGAAAAGGTAGAAGGTTTGAAATTAAGATGAGTACTTCCTGCACATTGCATAGTTAAGTACACTCTGTCACAAGATGCTGCAGATGACAGAAATTTACACAGGCTTAAAACCAAGCAGAATCCTTCCTGGAAGAGAAGCCCAGCAACGTCTTTCAAGACACAGATATCACTGCTTGCTCAGGGGGTCCCTAAGATTGGAAAAACACACTGAGGAAAAATTTGAGAGATGTTGGTTACTCTCAGCATTTTTGAGTGATGAGAAATCAAGGAGCATGGGGCTAATTTGATCTTCTTGAATGTTCCCTTCAGTTTTTAGTACTTTTTGAAGTGAAGATGGAATGAGGTGGCGAAGCTGGATGGTCCATACAAGTCCAGATCAAAGAAGTGGAAAGAGCACACTTGTCCAAGTTGGCTACCCAAATCAGAAAAATTAAGGTGATTTCTAGAAACATGTCTGAGTCTGGAGAAAGACCATAAAATCATTCAAATACACTGTAGCTAGAGCAGGTAAGAAAAGGAATGAGAAATTTCAAGAGAAACTACTGATTAGTTCCCCATTTTATTACAAGATGAGCTTCAGTGAGAGACTGTCAAGTAAATGACAGAAAGCTCCAGTCAGTAGCTAAAGTTCACAAGCTTTACTTATTTTTCCTTCAGGTCTTAGCATGTTGTAGGTCTAATAGCAGTGGACTTTTTTTATTATTTTTTTTCCTCCCTTTTTGACACTTCCAATTAGGTTTTCCTCCTTCTGGTTTCTGAGAATCATTCCCTGGAGGCAAAAGCGTATCCTTGCCCTTGTTAACTGCTTTTGAAATACTGCTGCTATTGTCAGGAGCTATGCTATTGACTGAAGTGCTCTGGAGTCCGTTCAGGATATCTGGTGGACACGTGCCCCTTGGAGAAGTTACTAATCCTGGGTACTTCTCTATGTGATGAAGAGAGATATTACTGTGATTCATATCTAGTCAAAGTGTGCAAAGCATCCACATCATGAGATGACAGAAGGACCTGAAACTTCTAAGCAGTATGGGTAGTTGTGTACATTCACATATCACACAGCAATAACCTACACAACATCAGAGAGCTCTCCGAATGCTCTGTCAACCTGAAGATGTCAAGACCAACCTCAGATCACTGCTTTTTAGTGTATAAGTGCCTCTGAAAATCGAGGATTTCTGTGGAAAGAGGTCATTTGGGGGTTAAGTTCTAAAACAGTAGGTGTAGAAGAAACGTGACACAAGTTTTGCTAATATCACACTAATTGGTGTCAAAATTCTCAAATCTTACCCAGTGACTGTGTGCCACAGGCTGTAAACACAGCCAGAAACCCAATAAGAAATTAATTCATTTTTTCCTATAAGTAAACATCTATTCATACATGTGTTTCAGACAATGCCCTTAGTGCTCCTGGTAGAATAATGTAACACTCCCAACAAGATTGGTTACAAGGACATCCTTCACAATGGGGATCTTTTACCATTATAAAAGCATAGGGGCCAACATCCTTGTTTTGGCAGGAGCACCCAAGTACTTCTGTATTCAAATAATTAGTTATTACAAGGACAGGCCCTAAGACAACATAGAATCAAATCAAATAATAATAGTTTGCAGCAGCAGGTTATCTTAAGTTGACCTGGTTTAGGAGTTGGTAAACTGCACTTTTAGTTGTTGACATTTTAGAGATAACTCATTTAAAGAAATCAGAGTTAAGTGTTATACCTCACATAAAGCCCTTTTTCATCCCAAGCTGGACTGCGAGCGTGTGTTAATTTCGGTGCAGTTGGAAGGAAGAGAACTTGCCAAGAGATCTTAATCCTGTAAATAATGGTTTCATTAAGAACCATACACGACTCCACAGGGAACTCTAAATATTAAGATTGGTTATAAAATCATTAGCTGTTCCAAGTTATTCAGCATATCATGGAGCCCTAAAAAGTTAATGACAGTTAGTTAAGAGCCAACTACAGATGGATCAAATGTTAGCCCATTCATCTAAAATTGGGTTGGAAATAGTACTTCACATTGTGGGGGAACAATCCTCAACAACAGGGCAATGAGCTCAAATACTTAAAAGAGCCTTTTTGATCACTAATTTCTTGTCAAGGTCATAAAATGTTTGTTAGGTCTAAGAGTTAAGATTTCTTTGTATGCATAACAATGACTCATAAAAGCCTTACGAGAACACTAGTTATTAAAAATAAAACAAATGTTTTGGCCTCCAGATTTCAAACCCTAGAAATTTCCTAGAACATGGTCCGGATAACTTGAAAGTTTAAAGCAATCACTTTTTTTCTCCTGGTGAACCTGAGACAAGATTTTTACATATATATATGTGTGCTGTGTATATATATATATATGCACGCATATATATACGTAGATAAATCAAAACTGCCTGGATCTCAGAGCTTCCAGATACCTTGACTACTGTCCCCAGTGTAATCTCAGCACATGTTCAGATGCACACAGATGTATAAATCACCCACTAAATTCAGCCCTTAACAGCAAAACCATCCTGGTTCTTGTGCCCAGCCACTGAGATTCGTGGACACCATCAGGCACAGGTAGTGACTGGGTACCAGGCAGGGAAGGGATCCCCGTTCCAGGGGGACTGGGTGCTGTGCCAGCAGCAGGCTGGGGTGGCAGCAGCTGCTCCCCACCCAGCCTCACGTGTTGCAGAGGTGTGTGGGCAGCGAGCCAGAGCATCTGCTGCCCTGCATCTTGCTGCTTCTGGGCACCACGGGTCCCCATCGCACCTGCCACCCATTGCTGCTGCGTGCCCTGCTGCCAGCAGGGATGGGCACCCACCACTGAGGGAGCCAGCAGGTCGCCCTAGGGTGTCACAGCCCTGTGGGGCTTGTTGGATGACAGCAAGAAGTATCAGTGGGATCCTGAGGAACCAGAGGTAGCTGGAACATGGCTGTTTCTCTTTAGCAATGCATGTTCGTGCCAAAGGAGCAAGAGATGTTGTGACAGGGGAATGAGGGAGGGGAAGGTGGTCACCTGGCAGGGTTTGCTCACTTGGTTGCAAGGGTTCTGCAATAAAAAAAACCAACACAAAAATACACCCATCAACCAAAAAAACCCCAAACCACTGCTCCCACCAGGGAGCTAAAAAGGCAGCTTAGGGACAAGAACATCCCCTTCCACAAAACTGTGAGAAGGGTTTTTTCCCTTTTCTATGCAGAACCAAACCTTACCCAGACCCCACTGGCTGTAATGTCTCCTCTGCCCCTCTGAGAAACACTTTGCTGAACTATTAACACATGCAGTACAAGCTGCTACTGCAATAGCCCCATTATGGTATTCTTTCAAATACCATAATAAACCAATGACGTAACAAACCTACACTATCAGTGTTTTATGCTGCTGGAGTTCTCCATAATTTTGGATACTTTTGAAAGTTTAATAAGACAAGTATATAGCACACACTTTGTCCACAGGCATTTTTTACATTTTCATGAACTGCTTTCATAAGAGCAGACAGGGTGTTCTCAATGCATAGCAGGGAAAGCAGGACTTCTTTACTTCCACACCTTTCTTCATCATCTTTTCTGAATTTTCCTCATCAAAATAACAAAATTTTAATGATCCTCATAAGGCTAAATACAGATACCACTTCTACTTAATTGAAAGGAAGAATCTTACTGTCATACAAAAATTTTTATTCTGGACACTTAGACACTTGTCTCAGACACGAATATTTTATCATATTTAACCAAAAATGCCCATTAAAACTGCAGTTCCAACATTATAACATTATACAAAAGGCTCACGTAATTTCTGCAAAAATGCATTCATCTAAGAACCCCATTCCAAACAAACAGATAACATTTCCATTTCTAGTTTTGTATGCATCCACATATTAATGTATCCACTCTAACAATTAGTCTATAAAAAAAATCTTCCACACTATTGTGCTAACAAGCTTCATAAGTGCAGCGACAGTGCAGCTAAATTAAGTATACTTTGGGCTAATTTTATGTTTTTATCACAATACTGGAGAAGTATTAGGAAGTTATTATTTTGTCAGCTTTCTCATTTAGCAAAGCAGCTTCAATTTATTAACAGTGCAGAGTGTGAATGAATCAATATGTTTCATCGGGCAATGTGTCATTTGTTAATCGGATATTGATGAGATTATTGACGCGCAGCTAATTAATCTCAAACCCTGCGCTAGCCTTCATATGTTTCCTTAATTATGTTCTTCATCTTAGTCTTCCAACTTTGGCATGCAGACGCAGGCTTGTAGACAGTGAGTGAAGTAAGCTGTCAGAGGGTCTTTTCACACATTTACAATCCCTTGGCAGCAAAATTATTTTCCTACTTGTAAATAGGTATCAAACAAATATTTAATAATATTTGCCAGAAGATTGATATTGATTTGGCAGGGAGTCACTCCAAATTAGCTTAGAAAGAGATCTTGCATCAGAATAAGCATACTTAAATAGATATATCTAACAAGCATTAAATAATTATAGAACTATAAACCTGTAATCATTGGGAAGTGCTAAAATTGCTTATCTGTAGTTGTTATCATTGGACTCCTGGTTAAAGAGACCTACTGTAACAAGATTTAGTTTTTCCCTCCTGCTGCAAAAACAAAAATATTATTTTTTTGCTATTTTTTTCTTTTACCAGCTGGCCAAGTTTAGAAAAGGGGAAACAGTCTTTTTAATAAGATAAAAAAGACAGGAATAATTTCACACTCTGATTTCATAGGGTGCCAGCAGAAGTCTGGCTGAGGAGAAGGCAGGGTGGCTCAGTTCATTTTTGAGCATCCCCTTCTGGCTGAGGGCACAGCCCTGTGGTGGGATGTGAAGATCTGCCAAGAGCTGTTTTGCCTGTTTCAGCTGGAGTCAGCCGAGGACACCAGCATCCCGGGCACCACGGACAAAGGGAGCTGCAACAACACAGCTCAGCGGAGACCCTTTGTGCTACCTATTTGGGCACAATAGCTTTAACGGATATACGATTTGCAATGGGCTTATTATTTTCATATTTTTTTAACCCACAGAAACACATCCAATGGGACTAAGTAGTAAAATAAATCCTAGTAAGGCCTCTGCTAAGTAAACAATGAATCTATGCAGGCAAGGGTTCTCTCTGAAGGGCAGGAACATAGATGTCAAATACATTCTGATTTATGAAAAATATAATTTACAGTGTCTATTTCACCTCTATAATATGTGCCTTAAGCTCTATAACTTTTTTTTAAATGAGGAATCTAGAGCACTCTAGAGTAAAACTATCAGGTCTCAGCTGCAAATAAATGAGAGGGCAAAACCAGTTTTTATTCTTCCTCCTCTCTCTCATGCCTAGTTTGGTTTCCAGGAAGGAAGAAGAAAAGGTATTTCACTGCTGCAGACAAGGTGGACGGGTGCTCCTAGTGCTATTAAAACCTCCAGGCACAGCATGAACTGCTTACACAGAACTAACCTGATCACTGAGTTTAGAGTCAGGTAAGGAATTCCCTTCAGTCCATCTGGCAATGACTGGTGGGGTATTTCTTGTCCTTGCCTACAATCACAAGGATAACCTACCTTAGAAAGTCCCCTGTTACTGCAGGGCCCTAGGACACTGATGAGAAACCCCCCAATAATAGTGCATCTTTATAGCTTTCAAGCATAGGTTGGTCATAGCATCTTAGGACTCCATGCTTAGAGGCACCTGGAAAAGGCATTTTTCTCCAAGTTAGTCATGTGTTATCTGTGGTTATCAAGGTCCCATTTGTTAACTCAGATGAAATTTTCCAGTCCCCTCCCAGATAACCCTAAGCTTTAGGCTTCCCACTGGCTATTTGCGTGACAGCCGTGAGGAGGTTAGGAGAGGGCAGAGCATCAAGTACCCTGGGCCACAACCTCCCCCATATACATGAATTGGGGTTTTGGGGTAGAAAGGGGAGGTTAGGCTAAGTAACAGACTATGGGGCAACACAATGTGGTTTTCAAAACCAGTTCAGAATCAGGCCTTCTAGGTAGGAAAGTTAATCAGAAAAAAATTGAGGTGAAAATGGTCTGTAAAGAACCATGGAGGCATTTTGATGTGTCTCCAAAAATTCAGGCAATGGAACTACAAATGTTCCTTAGCTTTCAAAACCTAATCATTCCAGCATCAAGTCGTATTACCTGTGCATGCACTGTGTGCGAGAACAAGACTACCATTGTTTCAGCTTATTTTAGAAAAGCAGTCTTTAAAAATGCTATCACTGTATGTATTGAAAGAAAGCCAAGAACACAAACACAACTGCACAGCTCACTCTCTTGCAAACTAATCAAATACTCTTGAATATAGCTCTTATCTTAAAGTACGTGGGTTTCCTCCCCCCAAAAAGGAAATCAATGCCAATTTTATTCCATATTTATATAGATCCTTCTGAAGGGAATCAATGTGCTTCTAAATCTTAGATAACCAGCACTGACTTTGTCAGTAACCTTCAGCATCATACCAGTATTCACAGCTGTTCAGTTCATTTTTTCAAAATGTTGACCAACAGGTTTATGTTGTGTTTTATTCCAGAGAAAGCAAGAATGATAAAAACTTCATTTGATGTGACACTACAGCAGTAATCGCCCTAATTGGCCTTTGTTTCTGTTTGTCATCTGTAATTATTCTCTGCATAAATTACCACATGTTTGACTACAGCATTTATGACCAATGAGTTCCTTGATATGCCATTATCAAAATCTTTACAGCAATACATTTACTCAGTAAATTGAAAATCCAGCCTGAAAGTAAGACAAAGATATATTTTCTTAGAAGCTTCTGGAACTGATGAAATTAATAAAAAATATGTTATTCCTAAGCATCATATCTTGGCCGATTATGATCTGTACAAAATTATATTCACAAAAGAACTTGCAGCATCCCCAAACAAAATAATTTAGTATTCCAAACTAACATTTAGTGTGCCAAATTAACCAGCCCAAGCCAAATTTGGCCCACTCCAACCCAAAATGGGGGGGAAAAAAAAACACAATGTGAAAATAAAAATACGTTTTTACCAGGACAGTTTTAAAGTGTTTATGCTTTTCTCCAAGTACACATTCCATTGTTGATATTTACTTCTCAGCCAAACCAAAACCATAGCATTTTTTACATCCCTATATGGGAAAACACTTTTCCCTAAGTAGAAGTGGGATTATTGATGGCCATGGTGGTGTTTCCTGTGGACATACCAGCCCTGGGAGAGAGACATCTCACCCTGCTGCCCTTCCCAGCTAATTGAGCTGTGTCAAAAACAACATGACTTTCGGAGTGTATTGTCTACTCCACTCCATCAGAAGTCTGACATGAGGTTTTATTCTATTTATAAGCCTTCGGATATTTCTGCCATCTCTGAATGCTGTTACACTTCCAAAAAGTTGTTTGCAATTTTATACAAGTACCTCGCACAGTTTCTACCTCAAGGGTCTAGTCTCAGTTTCCCACATACTCCCCCCCTCAATTACTAGTGCTTGCCTGAGTCTGTGTATTTATAGAGTGTTTTAAGACAGTTGAGAGCAATTGTTTAGTTTATTCCTAACACATTATATGTACACGACAATTCTGCACCATGTCTAAGGAGTCATTCCCTTCCTAATTCCACATTAAAAGCAACCTTATTTCGGGTTTGCACCAGGGGGAAACCAGAGGTTTTTAATTCTGATGATGTGATTTAACACTGAAATAGGAAGCCAAGCGTACACATTGCCTTCTAAATAAATATAATTTTACATTTGATAAAGGGATTTAAACATCAGAGTCTGAACTTGAGGCCAGACTGTGTTTTCATCTTTACACCTTCATCAGTGCATTGTTTATTTTGCAACAGAGCTCCTCCGAAAGCAGGGGTAAGAGACAGAGGAATCATGCCCCATTGGCATGGTTTTTCTACAAACAAAGCTCTTTAATACCCAATCTCTGAATTTCCCTACATGCTGCAGATTCTACCCAGCAAACCCTACATTTTCAAAGTCTATTCTACATTTTCTTAATTCTAATTAAACAAATCTTAATCTTGACTTTAATGGCTGCAATTATGATACTTCATTATGTTAAATGTTAGTTGCAACATAAGAATAAATTGTATAAACAGTTTAGCTGCAATTGCATGGAGTCTAACTGTACATTACTCATTAACAAGATGTGGGTAGCAGCAATTATAACATTTCCTCCTAATGTCCCTATTTATTGAGTCTCAGCAGCAAGCCCCCTTTTCACAACACACACTGATTGACGATAGCAGCTTTTGTACTTGTGAAGAACAGGCACAGTAACCTGCTGTGTGCCTGTAACTCAGATCGATGGAAGTACACATTAGCTCTTAGCCTCACAGGCCGGAGTTCCTGAAGGTCAAAATAGCCATCAGCATCACTGTAGGGTACAGAAATCATTTCACAAATTGTGAACAAAAACAACACAACTTGCTTTGCAGTTTGATTATTGTTTATAGATACAGCAAGCCAAGAATTAAAGCATAGCCTTGAGGCAGCATAATTATTTACAGCTGAAGACTCATATCATTATTAGCGTGCTCCTAATTGCTTGAAGTTATATCAATGTTAGCTGATTTAACACATTTTTGATAAGAGGCATGGAAATTGTGTTCTCTACATATGGAATGTTGGATCATTTCTTTATTTTTTTAAGGTCTTCCCTCCACTCTTTTCTTTCAAACTGTCCCTTGTTTGCCATTGAAAAAAGCCCCACACCCATAAATTCTCTTTTATTCTGGATGTCTGTAACCATCACTGCAGTGCTTCGTTGTGTTTCTGTGGAACCATATATCTGAATTTAGCTGGACTAAAACCATGTCAGGCTTTGGCTTCCACTAACAATGGACTTGATAATTTCACATCAATACCAACTAACTAGAGAATAAATCACACTTTGCTTTGGGTGGCACATCCTAATCTTTCACTTTTTCCTACAGTACCTGAGCCCAAAAGCCAGCTGAAGGAAAGCTGTGCTACGCTGCTCAGAAAAAGCAATAGGGAAAATCTCATGGACTGAAGTGGCACCTGCATCAGGCCTCACATCCACCTTTTTGAAGACAGACAAGAGTTATTTGCTGTAACATCAGCATATCCAGTTGCCCTGATCTACAGAAAAGATAAATCAGGTTTGCTATTAATAAACCAGAGCAACAAACCATTTGGGAACTTTCCATTTCACCCAAACCTGTCACTCAATGTGTTCCTCTCAGTCAAACCAGTCAAACATTGACACAGAGGCAAAGCCTGGAGCCACTGCTGGCTAAGCACTGGGAGAGGCAAGTTCATGCTGGTGAGGACAGGAAGCAGGGACTCCCCAGGAGGCAAGGCTGGAGATGCTACTGGTGAAAACCACAGCATACAGGAACGCTCCCCTCACCAGCACTGAGCAAAGATTGCATGGGTAACTATAAATGTGACATGTCTGAAGTCAGGTGCACTTGGATTTTCACTTGTCAACTGTATGCATAGCATGGTACCAACTTTTCAGGGTAAATCAAATACAAATAAGATGTTATTTTCCTTCTACGTTAGAGCACAAAGTTTTAATCTCCACTCCTTCTTGGGTCATGCTAGCTGGAAGCAGAAAGAGGTTGTTATTTTACAATGGGAGCCAAGGAAGAGAAGTGGGTATTGATCACGGACCCGTAGTGGTCTTCATCTCACTCCACGCAGCAGTGTGGAGACCTTGCCTGAAAGACCACCTTCCCCAGGCAGATGAGCTCAACCTAGAATGGAGAAGCAGCAGCAGACAGCAAGAGGATGGATAGCTTTGTTTTTCTTAGCAAAATTAAGGCTGACAAGAACAGGACTGGCACCAAGGGTGAGCAGAAGGCTACAAAATAGGGTCAATTTATTTCTACACACATTAAATACAGACCTTAGCTCACAGAAGTGTTCCTATGGTGAGACTGGCAGGGATGCTCAGGAGCCCTAGCATTCCTCCACTTTATACCTAAGCACAGGCTTAAATTTTTGTGCAGAATTTGAAGTACGTGATTATGTCATTTGTTGAATTTTGGCTCAGCTACCTAAAGATTCATTTAATTGAGGTAATTGTTTTATAGAAATGTAACAAAGAGCAAGTCAAATAATTACAGACTGGGCTATTTTAAAATAATGGTCCCATTGCTTGAAGTTACAGTATCTGGCTACTGAGAGGGGTGATATTATCTGAATTATATATTACAGGTTCCAGCAAGGAAAATCTTCCATTTTTGTCTGTGAATGGGGAAATAAAAAACTGCAATAGTGTGTGAAACTGTCATAACAGCTTTTCACAGTTGATTGATTACCAGCAATCAATATCCTGAGAAAACCTTAAAAGAAATAGGTTTGCTAGGAAGGAATAAAGAAGTGCGCCCAGTTTTAACTTGGAGCTTTGGTTTGCCCCACACTAAAGAAGTCATAACAGCTGCATAGATTGAAGCTGAGAGAAACAGCAAAAAAGCCCAAATCTACTGACTTCACAGGGGGCTTTGTCTGGGAACAAAAGGACGCAGCTTTTAGGAATTAACTTCTGTACACATAACATGGCATTCAGAGAAACAAAAACTGAGGCAGAAGCTTACGCAGACCAAGTAAGAGCATGTCTTGAGGCTGCAAAAGTCCAGCTCTTTGCTATTTCCCTCCCATACGATTAAAAACTAAATAACTGCCTGTTGTTCCTCACTAGGTGCTTGGTACTCTTGGCATCTTATAAATGGATCTTCTGCAACTCAGCCTGACTTCTTGAGCTGACAAATCACGGATCCTGCGATGACACATGAGTTTTCTGCTGCGTGACTCATGTGCCTAGTACTTCTTAACAGTTTTTGTTTTCCGAGTCTAGCTGGAGTCGCACAGCACTAACAGTCAAAGAGAGCTAATACAGTAAATGGAAACTGCTGTCAGTATGAACCAGATTAGTCAATCCCTATAGCACAAGTGAATTTCAGATAGCAGCTCAAGCATGACCACTATG
The DNA here is from genome assembly GCA_013398125.1 of Aegotheles bennettii. Lineage (NCBI taxonomy): Eukaryota > Metazoa > Chordata > Aves > Caprimulgiformes > Aegothelidae > Aegotheles > Aegotheles bennettii. The sequence continues at coordinate 102,809 of VZRW01008560.1, forward strand.
ATCACAGCCTAGTGTTTATGTATACACAGAAACAATGAAGTGGCCTGGCAATTACTGGAAATACATTCCTCAAGCTTTCAGGCTATGCCAAGCTTAAAATTGTGGTCAGCTCATGTGGGAGAAACTAGATCAACTTGGATTGCTTTGCAGCAGTTGTAATTGAATTGTATATTTTGCCTTTCTATAAAACTTTCAGTGCTAAGTGCACAGCAGCTTAAATGACCGTGACATACAGCACTTTCTGTGCCTTCAAATCTCACAGGTACACAGTCCCACCACTTCTTCCCCACTCACGCACCCCTCACTGGCACAGCCAGACACCACACACCCCCCTGGCTCTCCCCAAAGCCATGAGGGAGCCAGACCCAAGCCCACAAGACTCAGTGCTGGAGCCCCTGGGATTTACTGTGACTAGTGGTGGAAAAAAACACAGGTTTGGAGCAGAGTCAGGCTTTGCCCTAGTCAACAGGAGCTCTGCCCCTTCCTTCAGCTGGGCTAGGGTCATATCCTGCAAGTTCACACAAGCAGCTGAGAGTTTGGTGCTTAAAATATCTACCTACCACAGCGAAGTTTGCAAAATAAGGCAAGAAATGCCAGATTTTTCACTTTTTTCTTCTTCCCCTTTTCTCTTCCTTCCCTTGAGTAAGCCTGACTACTCTTTCATTAATATTTTTTATTGGAAGTTCTGGCCATTACAGGTCCCTTTCTATTTATTTTACTATTTCAAATAATTCAGTCAAATTTTGGATCTATTTCTATATGTATGTATTTTTTATATTATTTATACACATATATAAAGTCATTCCTTGTCTCATGTACTGCACTGACCCATGGTCACTCTGGCTGCTGGTCAAGCTTGGCCACCTCCCATCCTGCCTTAGGTGCCTGGCTGCTGGCCCAAAACACCACATACTGCTCCCCACACCACTCACCCTCCTAGTCTTACTCAAGATGTTCCACCACAGCCTGGCAGACAATGATCTCGTGTTTACATTCATAATACTTTAAAATGTATTGACTTCTGCTGAAAATACCAACTTTTCACTTAGCCAGAGTTTCCTTAATTTTCCTCCTTAATTGACGTATCAAAAGATTTCTGCAGAAAGTCTTTAGGCAAATGTTTGGTTCTAAACCAAGTTTTCTATATAAAATAATTTTGACCTGAGATTTTTTATGCAGCACCAGTTTAGTCAGTTAAAACACATCTCTGCAGCTTCCCCTCCTGCTATATCAAAGGAAGGCATACCCAGAATCAAAAACTTCCTCATCTCTCCCTGACAGAGCCAAGACAAAATGCATGCACCCATGTTCTGGGGTTGCATCAATCTCCAGAAATGAACAAGTTACATGACTTTATATAGCGAATCACACAACTCCAGGCTTGAAATAGATGAAAAGAACTCCTACCTCTTCCATTCCCGTTTCCCAAAATTTCTAAGCTGTAGTATCCATTATATTTAGCAGTTTACCCAGTGCTGCTTATCATAGTGGTCTACCTTGTTTTTCTTATTTAGAATTCAGTTTTGCCTCCCAGTATTCAGGCAGCATTATGAAATGGCAACAGCTAGGCTGGAAAAACAAAAGGAGAATCTATAATTTAAACTAAAACCTGCAGTGATTTAAATCTCTCACTGTGTAAGTCTAGTGTTCCACTTAATACCCAGCTAGGCTTCCTAAATACTAAAATTCGTGTTGAAGAGAAGGAGGGGAACAACATACAAATTAAATATTCAACCAACAGTATTTTACTTGCTGAAGAGAACAGTACAACATTAACCCAGGCATTTTAGTTCATTCCAGTGTGCTTTAGCTGGGGCAAGGGTTTCAGTTAAATAACTCCCTTCTCTGTAAAGACATCTATATTTCTAATTACAAAGCTATGCAGGGAAAAATATCCATACTATATACCAAAGTTGAGATGACTTTTACTGGGTGAAGGGAAATGATATTTCAGAAGTTGACTTTTCTTGTATTTTATCATTTGGTCCCCAGATCAGAACAAATAAAACATTTTCACTGAAGCTGCTTCCTCTGGCCACTTTTTCTTGCAGAAATTTGTTCTAAGGCATTTCCTGTCAGTGTTTTCCATCGTTCTCCAAAGTTTGCATTCTTTTAATATATATAAATTTTACTGTCCATGGCAATAAATATCATTTCTGTCATCCACAGCTATCAATATGTCGCAGAGACTGCTTTTCCATCTCATGTGGTTGTGACGAGCTTTCAAATTTGACTCCCGGCATTCATCCCTTCTTGGCTCAAGAGCAAAGTAAATCTGCAACAGCCATTAACTATTACTTTAACCAGATCTAAGGCTCTGAGTACCCTACTGCAACATCTTAGCTCACCATTGCTCAAACTGCAAATGCCAAAATGATAACGTCAAATAAAAATGATATTTCCTGAAAGGCCCAGGTGTAATTGTCAAAAACCTTTCAGTGGCACTGAACATTTAGTCTCATGGGTACAAGAACAATGCTGAAGTTATAGAAAGCAACCCAAAGATGGAACCGTATATAGTACTATGGTGCATGTCCAATGGGACCCAGATGCATTTCTCAGTCCCTTGTTATAGGGAAATGCCCAGCTGCAGCCGGGACCCACAGCAGACTGGGACTCCAAGCAGTCAGAAGGCAGGTGAACACCTAAGATGGAAACCCACCTGGATAGAGCAGAAACACAGGCAAAGCACAGTTCATTGGGTTGGGGGGGCACACTATTTCTATGAAACTCTTGCCTCTAAACTGGAACAAAAAACATTGCTACGTAAACATTGTTACTGTTACTTATTTAAAAGAAAACTTGAGGTGTATGATTAAACAAGCAAAAATCCAAAGAAAAATACCCCACAAACTTTAAAGTCTCTACTCATGCACATACACAGTAATGCTTGATTATCTCTAGATAATATAGACCTCTTACATTATTCAGCCAATTGTGTGTAAGGGTTCCCACAGCTCAAGATACACACAGGCACAGTATCCTGTGTGTTGCTGTGCCCAAAAAGCTGTTTCTCAATCATATTGCAGCAGAAAAATAGTGCACATTTCCTAGAAACATACTATAACCAGCTCAAAGTTTCTAGCTAGAAAGCCAGCTCTTCTTTACCACATCTAAAGTAAAATTAGCTTTTGTACCTATGACACACCTTAAGTCCAGTTTCACTCCGAGTTCTGCTTGAGAAGCCAGCTAGTCAAAAGCATGTGCCCCTCTAGTAACATCTATGGCTTAAGACAGCCGGTTTGAAACAGAATCAAAAATCTCCTTTCTTCTTCCTGACCAAATTTTTAACTTCCTCCATATTTTCATGCTGGCTTCACTTTGAAAAAGTATACAACAATGTTATTTTTACCATGGGACACAGCTTTCTCATTTCCATAATACAATTTGTAGGAGGACACCTAGGCAGAGCCAAGCCTGCTCGCTGGCATTGCCCAGCTTGCCACAGCAGCTGCTCCCCTTAAAGGCTGAAAACTGCATTTTCAGTCACCAGTCCTTGCAACTTTTCAGAGCTCTTGCATCAGCTACTGCAGCCCTTGGAAACTGGTTCCTGGGAAATCTGTGCAACGGCTCAGGAACAGAAAGGGGAAACAAGCAACCATGTAAAATGCAGCTCTGGGTCCACAGCACATTGTTGTGGACATGGACACATCTCAAAATGGGCTCAGCCTCTGCCTCCATCAGCTCAAGGACCATAGGTAGCCCTCTCCCCATCGAGCTTATTCCAACCAGATGTTTGAATAGAAAGTAGGTAGAGATGAATGTCAGTGTCACTTAAGCAATGCCCAAACATGTGTTTATTCACACAGAAGACGTCTTGCCGCTGCAACACTGTGCCTGTCCCTCACGCTTCAAAGAGGCCCTCAGAAGCCAGCTCTTTGTGTGGTGTGGTGGAGGCAGCATTGTTCTCATTACCACTCACAGAACTCGTATCCAACCATTAAATTATATAGCTTTCATCTGTTTCTTAAGGACACAAGGCTAATACGATCATGCTGAGTTCGTGCATGTGTGTGTCCATCCATATATCTCCCAGCAACTTTTAAGCTTCTGCCTGACTTTGATCACAGCTGGCAGAAGGTCAGACACCTTGACATGACCAAGTTCCTGCAAGTTGTTAGGAAAATGGGTCTGAGGGGAGGGAGACCTAATTACTGTTCCCAAGCAGAAAAAGAATGCAATCCTGGCTCACCCTTGGACTCCAAAGGATCCAACATGAGTCACACCACCAAAACAAACCAGGTTCTGTCAGTCCTGCAGCTTGTTGAACTGTCACAACAGCAAAAGCCACCTCAAGTTGTGGCCTTCCACAAAACCACCCTGCTCCCCTATGTCCCACAGCTTTCAGAAAAGAGTTTAAACAGCCCTTGGTCAATGCAGTTGCCTCGCACAGCTTCATAAAAGAGCAGTTATTCCAGAAAGATGGCAACACCACAACTTTTCTCTCCTGCATCATCTTTGCAAGGTAGGACTTCTCTCCTGACCTTGGCAGACAAGTTGAAACATTGAGGGTTTGCACCATTCCTCTCACGGAACACGAGGAAACCAGAACCTTACAAAAGTCAACAGGAGCTTCTGTTTCAGAAGAAAACAGAGCTGTAAGAGGCACATGTGTTGGGGACGTACTAATACTGAAAATGAAGGGGAAAAATTGTAACAAAACACTTTCTGGCAGACATCTCTTAATGAAAGAAAGGAAAAGCTATACCTTTCCTTGAAATCAGCTATAAAGATAATTCTATTTTTTTTAAAAAAAAAGCATTGCAGCTCCTCTGGATTCAAACTTCCACGTTCACACTGCAAATAGATTTAGATTAGTTTTTTTATACATAATTGGATGCATTATGAGCTGGGAAATCATCCCATACACACACTTTGACCCCACAAATACCGTAGAGTCTCCTCAAGTTCTCTTCCTGATCTTAGAGTTGTATCCTGATTCCGTATGGATCAAGAGCATTACAACCAGCAGAAGACCAACAAGTGGGAACATTGTCTTCCCTCAAATGTTTTCTTTTTATTCAGCTTCAGAGGACCTGTGCATCAGAATTAACCTTACTGAATAAAATATTGCTTTGGAAATGTTTTGGTTTTAAACAGAAATCTATGCACTTGTGTATGCAAGTGTGTAATATGCAGACACTACACACAGTGTCTCAACACAATAAGGATGGCCAGTTGTTACACCTTGTATGCTATGCATAGTGGCATTCTCAGTTGCCAGAAGAGTACCCATTTGATCTATAAATTACAGAGGTAAAACTTCAGCTATTTTTAATAAAATGCAGTGAATGCTGCTTCTGGCAAGTACACTACAAAAGCTAATATTTAAACAACAGTAGCAATAAAATGTATTAGTTCTATGCCGTGGAAAACATTTACATTTAGATAAAAGCTCTTTTTTCCTTTTTTTTTTATTTCAGGAAAATCTGTGGTTTAAGACAACCACTCACACCAGTGGTGGCTGTGTTTTGCTTTGTGGTCTGAATAGCTGCTCCCTGGGCACATGAGTCTAAGTCATAGCCCAAATCAGAAGATTTTAATCCCTCCAGGTTGCTCTAGCTCTTTCCTCTTTTTTTTTTGTTTTAATAATCTTACTAATGCACCAAAGTGGCCAGTTTTGCCAAGACAAACCAAACTGGCTGTTGCTAACATCAGGAGACCCCCAGTGATATGGGCTACAGAGCAAACAAGGCATATGAAGACAAACATGACAGCTTGGAGAGATAGAAGAATACTTTCATTTAGTGGAACAATCTCTTTTAAGAGATTCAAAGTTAATATCTTTTAGTTTAGCCGACTCTTGTGGGAAAGCCCTGGCTGCTGTATTTGGGCAGTGGTGGACATGCCTGTCCTGCCTACACCAGAACCAGACCCCTGTGTCCCAGAAAGGCGAGGTGTCCTCACTTCACTCATAGCTGAGAATACGAACCCTACACATTGCAAATCCAGCTCCCACTCCCCCCAAAGCCCAATTCACACTAAGCACGGGTGAACAGCCAGGGTGAATTTGTCTTCTGGATTATATTTTATTGTCCTATTCCTCTGTGTCCAAGCAGAGCCAAGACAGCAACACAGACACATGACTTCTATTACGTTTTAGGTTACTGCTGCCACAGCTACACTAACAGTGGGGTAAGATACAGCATATTCCCCTTCTGATGAGTATTTCCAGCTTAACACTAATGGAAGCTCTGGCCAAAAATCAGAGACTCACCCTTGCAACTACTGGGACTACTGGATTTTCTCTTCCACGTTTGCTCGGTGGTTTTGAATTAAATTGAATTGGAGGGCTGAGAACAAGCGCTCTCCCAAAATAGCACAGTTCAGTCTCGTTGCAGGGAAATTGTGGGTCTCCAATTTCTGCTGCGGACACAGCCTCTAACTCGAGGATGCTATGCTGAAGTCTCCCGGCACTATTTCGTCAAAACCTCTTCAAGTCAAGACAAAAGTAAAGCCATGAATACTCCTTATTGCATGTGTCTCTGCTGAATAGCTTGGTATTGCCCTATTCCCTATGACAATGGAGTTAAGAGAATGAAACATGTTGTTTGGAAACAGTAAAAAGCTGTCAGCAGTAACCACTGTCAATACTCATGCTGGGCTAAGCTTGGTACTCCTGCTTGTCATTTATTTATTTACTTATAAAAAAACATGTTTGATATAAAGTGCTTCTGTATGCAAGCAACAATGCCAAACTAATAAGACAGTGATTAATTTTGTTCTTGTCCTAGGTTTGTTTTCTTGTTAATAATCTACATAAATACATTAGAGAAAACATTCATTTGCCTAGACTTTGTGGTATGAAGCAAACCCAGAAGCATTTTGCAAAGGCAGCTAGTTGTCACAGAAGAACTGGGTGGGTGAGCAAAAGACAACAGACATGAAAATGTATTTGGAGAGCTGCATGCAAGCTGTAGAAAGGCAGAAAAGATATTACATAAAAAAATTACTTTTAAAGATGCTTCCAATCTAAGAAACAATTTTGTAGACTTCAGTCACGATTACTACAGATGATATGAAACAGCCAGATGAAGAAACATAAAAAGAAAATCCAATAATAGTTTTAGAGAGTAGAATAAATAAAAAGGTTTTAATGGAAGTCTTCACTGGTCACTTTGTGTAGGCAATGGTATTTTAGGTTTTTAATATACTGTTAACTGTATGCTTATCCTTTAACAGCCAGCAAAGTGCCTAACTTGTATAGAGAAATCTGACACTTGTCACAGACATTTTGGTTTTATTTCTGTGCCTGGGCTGTAGCAGAAGAGTGCTGGTAGCAAGTTTTCTCAGACTGTTTTTGGTGCCACCAACTGCCTTGTTCCAAAAGAGTAAAGAGCACACTCCTTCCCAAGAGCACGGAGGAAAGCCATTCATAGAGTACAAGAGGGCTATTAATGCTGCAAAACTAGTCAGAACACTCCAGAACCCTGAATGTTCTGCATATTTCTCATGGTAACTGTTTTACAGACAAAGGAAAGGAGAATGCACTTTGCAAAATTTAATCCCCTCTCATAAAAATTCTTCAAACTACAGCAAAGCTTAAAAAACAGAGAACATCACGTTTGATCTCCCTTCGGGGCAGTAACATCAGAGGACCCGCTCCTGGTTTCTTTGTAAGCCCTCAGTTATTGCCAACTCCAGTGGCAGTTTGGGTCATGCAAAGAATACAGAAATAGAAAGAGAAAACAGTCATATTCCCCATACTGGAAGGTGAGAGATAAACAGTCCCCTAGCAAGAGTTGGGAGCGATAGCATTGCTTACAAGAGGTGCAACCCCAATGCATTAGGAGGTCATTTAAAAAAAAAAAGCCTATAAAACATTTATATTCTATTATACTCGTGTGTATTCTATTGTACAATAGAAAAAATACTGTGCATTTCATTTCTTGCCACATAGTACTGGAAAACTATTTTAAAAACGCTTTGAAGAACACTCCAAAATGTTACTTGTATTGTTTTCATAATTCCAGCTTAGCAGGCTACAGAGAAGAAAATGTTGATGAATAAATTAGAGAAACATCTAAAACAAATGCCCTACAAGTAGTTTTTCTGAAAATTATATAACCAATGTCAGCCCATCCACCCAGATATTTGTATGGTCACACTGTGGAAAAGCTTTCCATTTAAGAAAACAGAACCACAAGAGTAAGGTGTCTTAAATCTTTCTAGCCTTCAAGAAAAATACCCTGGTTAGTGATGAGCAAATTTATTTATTTTACTTATTTACACTGTGCACCTAAGTTAGTGTATGAGATGCTGACAAGAAAGAGAGCCAGATTCAAAGGCAAGACTTCTACATTTGGTTCTAGACAAGGCAAGTGTATATCCTACCCTTCATGAAAGATTATTTAATAGCCCAGCACTATCTCCCGCCCTCGGAGTCTCTCTTAGCACTTCACAGTTTCTGGGTCCAATGAAGCATAACCAGTGCTGGTAGGAAGTCATTGACAAGGTTATCTCTGGTAACTAAATCCAGCCTTTATGTGGTTTTAACAGACAATTTGAGATGGAGACAGACAACTTCTTCAAGGGAGAGCCAAATAGCTGATTTCCAGAGTGATGTAATCCTGGAAAGTCACTGCAAATTAAATGAGTAACTGCCAATCTTTATTTTTGTGTTGTTTGGGGTTTTTTCCCCTCCCTCTAGAACATGGGAAATAAGAGCAGAAATCTTCAAGCAAACAGAGACCAAAGCAAAGCCTGGTACCTCAAGGTACACTGATACCCAAAACAAACAATAGGGGAGAGCTGAGAATCTTCCCTTCCAAATAACATGACATTTCCAGCTCTTACTCATTACTCACACATGGATGACTCCTACTATCACAGTCCTGATTTATCACCCTAAAGACCATGCAGTTTGGACAAGGGAACTCCAGATATGTGAGAGAGGACCTGCCATTTCTTGGTTGCAGTTTGTTGGGGTTTTTTTTAAGATCCCTAGAAACTGAATGATAGGCAGAATTCAAGTCAGTTGGTCTAATGTAGATTACGAATGTAAATTATTACTGGGATAAGCACACTTATATGCAAGTCTATCCCTCGAGATGAATAATGTTTTCAGCTCCTCCACAGCTTCGAGCAGATATCACGTTTTTGGAATCCAAAGGGCCAAAGCTTCTCTGAAAACCCTCCAAGAATCAGGACTCCTCACTAAATCTAAACAAACACAAGAGGCACTCCTGGTAGTTACACTCTCTTCAACCTGAGTGAAGGGTCCTTCAACCAGCTAGAAACAGCTGCCTACAAAAACGCAAGGTCAGTTTGCTGAGCAGCTGCAGCTTAGAGTTTGTGGTGCCAGTGGCAAGTGCAGTAGAAAAAAACACGAGAAGGGTCTCAACTGAAGCCACCAGCAGCCATCCTTGTTTCCCAGAACAGGTTGGATGCTCAAAGAGCCCTCCCTGGCACTCAAAGCAAATGCAACCAGAGGCAGCCCTTGGGGCTGGGCTGCATGGGGGTCACCAGCAGTTGTATTTTTTGCTCTCAGCCCACTTCCCAGCATGGGGCAGCAGTCAAAAAGAGGGTGATAGGAAGTCACCCTGCAAGGCCACTAATCCAAGTGCTTTGAGATGCCCTAACTCATGCACAGTTTAGCATAAAGAGCTGCACTGTAGAAATACAGGTGAAATAGGGTATTCAAGCCAGAGTGACAAATCAGGTACCAATGCCCACTCTTTCCATGGGTTTGTATCGAGAGCATTTCTGTCATAATTTGGGTAAAGAAACAAACCCAATATACACCTTAGCAATTAAGCGAGTTCTATGAATTAATATTATTTGAATTTTCACCAGTTCCCCTGAAACCTTCAAGAATCTATAAAAAAACTTCAAATATTTCCTTGGTTTTCTTTTTTCTCCATTTTAACTTATGATCTTTACAGTCTGTACTAAATAATCAATATTAGTTAAAATCTTCATTTCTCTCTAGAGGACAGTGCCCTCCAGGTTTTATAATAAAATATCATGATGTTCAACCAGTCTTGTATATCATATATATATATTGTAAAATAAACATCTGAGGGCAGCCATGATTGAATCTCAACTCCACAGAGCCAGGAATTTTCCACTGCCTTTTAGAAAGCAAACAATATTCATTCCTTCCTGAAGTTTGTGCCTTGTGAATAACATCTTTCACGCATCCTTTCCAGGATTACACTGCATTCTTTGCTAGCCCTCCATGCTTCCTTATCTCAGTTTGCATGAAATGCAATCATTCAAAATAGCAAACTTAACTTAATTGCCATAGACAAGTGTTAATAGATTTTAATAATGTTTTATTAGAATTTATGCAAATTGGACTGCACTGAAAATCTGAATAATATCCTAGCTTTAGCAGCCATTTTTCCCCCTATGTTGTCTCTAAACACAGAGCTGGAAGAGGAAGATTTAATTAGTAATTTCTGATGGAATCTGCTGATGAAAATGCTTGTCTTATGAATAGATATAGGTGTCAAAGATTATCTTTAAAAATGTGAGTTTCATGATTCATTAATTAGCACTGAGGGTTTTTCCCAGGGGGTGATTTAATACTAATACCAGCCAACTGATTTTTTTACATTAGGATTTTTATCTCGATAAAAATGTAGATGATGTCACAGAACAGTATTATGTTGATTCCACTTTAGAGTATTCAGTTGACCCACATTTTAGTATGTAAACAGCTAAAATCACGCAATAAGAGACAAAGAAAAGTAATGTACAAGTGGAGATTTTTGAACAACTAATATGGAAATAATCCAAAATTATCTATTCCAGTAAGAAAATCAGAGTTTAAAGTTATAAAAGCTATTCAAGACTAATAACTGTTGCTTTATTCTTAGTTTCCTCTTGTTGTTGCTTTTCCTTCAGGACAAAAATCTTACAATGTATGGAAGGTTTCTGCAGGATAAGTTGTTGATGTCAGTGAGAGACACATAAATCATAACCTGCAAGTGACCTTCATATATAGATTTTTTTAAAAAAAACAACTCATGAAAGAATATTTACTATAACTGCATGATAGAAAAGAGCAGAATGTTGGAACTATTTCTAGTTCTGCCATTATTAATACCAGTGAGTAAATATTTCAAAGCAATTCTTCCTTTTAGGCTCACCCAACTTTGTAGCTGCTGTAATTTGTACACCAAGGATTGTACAAATGCACCATAGTTGGGGAATCCTGACAGGGTAGAGTTCCTTTGGAAATATTGCTTCTTCACATTACTGACATAACTGTCCTATTTGTTTCCTCCGGAATCTATGAAGAAACGCAAGAAAACTCTAGTGCCATAATGAACCAAAGTGTTATAGTATTACTTCAGGTCTTTAGAAACAGCCAAACAAAATATTTTCTCTTGACAAGCTCTGCTGAACAGCACAGGAGCCAAGCATTGCATCACATGCACCAGATAACACTTCCTCTTGTGCTATACTGAGCTGAAAGATCTGTCAGCAGAGTATTAATAGTTGTCCCATTTAAAAGTTAAGGCGATCAAATTACCAAAATCTTACACTGATTTACTCAAAAGGAATGAGAGCCTGGCTATGTTTAAGTTGGTGGCAAAACTTCAACAGAAGTAGCGCTCTACCCACAGATTTACTAAAAGAGGTCAAAATCTTCCTCTTCCAATCATTCTTGCTCTCCATAAAGTAATCACCAGGCATAAAACCAGCCTTTTCCCTACAAAGTCAGTAAAAAAATAAGAAAAAAAAAATCAATAGAACTTTAAAATTCACATACAAGATAAACAAAGATCGTTTGTAGCAGATATACAGTGCTCTGACATGCAGCAGCTGTAATTCAGAATGTAAGAGGGGTATTCAAAATAGAAGCAAACAGAAACCCATCCTACCACACGCAAAGCTGAAGAGCAGACCTGGAGTTTGATTTTAAATTAAAACAGGGTGAGCCCATTTTTGAGAGAACACTAATTTTAATCGTTTTAAAGGAGGCATGAAGGAGCACAGAGGAGTGTGAGTTTTACCACTGAAACTATGCAGATACCTAGCATTTCTCTCTGCTCTTGAAAGTCTCCACCCACATACCTCACCTAAAATTTACAAGCTCGTTCTGAGCCATCTGAAATAGCCCTGCCACTACAGACTTTCTGTAGGGTGTGAGCGAGGTGCACAGCTTAGAAGGAGAGCTCATCTCTTTTATTAGTGCAAACCAACAGGCTGTCACTGAAGTTAAGTCCTACAGAGCCTGTAGGACTGGGACAAGGGGAGGCTGGTGTCTTGGAGCTGGTCAAGTTGTACCAGTGACACAGGCAATTGGGTTGCTTTGAGGGTTCTTTAATTGCATATAAGCACACAACACATAAAGCTAAAATAAAAAATATAGGTTTTTCAAATGGAAATGATGACTAACCCTTAATGATAATTAATACCAGACATTCTCAAAGACCTTTTTTCACCTACAAATGAAACTAATTACAAGGATTTCTAGCTCATAGTTTGCTGTGTTGCAGAACAGCAGCAGCTGGGGCTGTCTTTTTTATTTACTCTTGAAGGGCTTTCAATAAATCTGTTTCAAATTTTGTTAACCCTACTCCACCTCCACACCCTCCTCTTTCTACTCCCTCCCCACCCCCAATACTCATTCATGAGTTACAGCTGAGTAGAGTGATTTATAACAGTGCAATGAAGTGCAAAACATGCTCTGGCAAAGGAGCAAATTCCTCTGCCTTTCCTCAGATACCATCAGGTGTAACTGCAAATCCTGCTATACCCGTAGTGCTGAGAGAGGAGATAAGCAAGACGGTGACTTTTCCTCCACAAACTTGCCTGCTGGAGTAGGACACAATGGAATTACACCCTCCTCCCCGCAGTACTAGCCCCATCATGCCCAGCCGTAACACATAAAGGGAGGTGGTCAGCTAATCTTGGGGTTTCTTTGAAATCCTCTTGGATACAGGCCGAGGGGATAGGGGGAAAGCCTCTTACCCTAAGTTCAGGTTATATTTTGCAACTGAGAAATGTTGAGTAGGAAGCCGTCCATAGGATTCTCCAAATGTTAGTGTGCAGACAAAATAGGAGCATGAGCTATGGTATCCTCAAACTACCTAATGTAGGTGCATCTGGTTTATTGTCTAAAGCTTTGTTTTCCCCCCTCTGCAACACTATCATGACATCACTATCTAGACTGATATAAAGTCATCACACAGGACTACAAACACAGCTCTGCAGGGTATATGATTTTATTGCATGTCTGATATTTCATTTCACTTTGTCTTGACTCCTGAAGCTAGGTTGAATTCCCAGCTTTCCTCAAACGGAAACCGGCTTTGAATTCAACTAGTTTTGAAAAACATGTTGTAAATAGGAACTGCAAATACAAAAAAATGACAACTAAGTGCTGTTAACCTGTCACAGCAGTACTGAAATACACAGCTGTTCCCACAGTTTGACTTTTTTAGCCACACAAAGTCTTAAAAGAAATATTGTATTGTAAAAAAAATTGGTCAGCCTTTCTAGTTGGTATAATTAGTGTTATGTTACACAAGAGCAGTCTTGGTTAAGGTGTATGGGTTTACTATTGGAAATAATTCATTTTTATTTTTGTTTGCCTTTTTATGCAGGACCACAAGTCTCATTTTCTGTTAGGTGTCTGTGGGGCAGTGAAGGGCAGTTTTGAAGGCGAGTTTTGAAAAGTGGTTTGAAGGCAAGTGTCATCAGCGATATGGAAATTTTCCTGAAGAAGGATCCAGAGGATAGACAGGTTGCACCAGACCTAAAGATGTCAACCCTAGCTTCTATCAGCATTCAAAACAAAACGCAGAGTTTGCCTACTACCGGCAATAAGGGAGGAGGCAGAAACTGCTTCCATCAGCACATCTGAACAGAAATTGTCATGTTCATTTGAAATGAAGCTGAACACATTTTTCTTTTAACTGGGTGGTCAGTCATTTGTGATTTTATTTTATTTCTCATTAACTTGTTAAACAAAAGAGAATCGAGAAAACCTTTCCTTGGTTCTTGATGAGGTATTTCATCAACTCATAGTAAAAGACAGGAAAGTTTTCCAGAAATGTTCACTAAAAACTCAGGATATTCAGATGACTGGAAAATGAGAGAAAGCTTCTAAGTGACACACAAAAGAAATAGGACTTTTTAATCTTCAGACTTTTTTTAAACCCTTTTTGACGACCTCTTTGAGAGGTATTTGCTGTTCAAAAAGTCACTTTTCAGTCATCGGTGGCTCCCTTATGGTAACTTCAATCAAAACCAAGAAAAATAATACACAATCAGGACACCCTGGCAGTGCTGCCTGGGCCATTATCATGAGTTTTCACTTCTATTTTTGTAGTACCTGCTATCACAGCATATCCGCAGTAGAGCTCAGCAATGGCCCTTCAAGGATGACAGTGCCCCATTGAAAACTCTAACACTACTGCATGCACCTACTGTTGCAAAGCAAGATTTAACCCCCTGCGTATTTCAAGTTGTCTTACCAGCTCAATCAGATCAGTAAAACACACCAAGAGGAAAAGTCACTGTAAAGCAGATCTTTCAACGTGTTCCTGAAATGCCACCCATGTTCTCACTATTAGGATGGGATTTTTGCAGCAGTCTTCAGTGAAAAAACTGCTGGAGCCCTTCATAAACTCAAGCCCTGACCCAACAAGGAGCTCCAAAGGACCTAGGCTCTACTTGGAAAGAGAAGCACTTGGGGCTCCACACATGCAGAAGAGCCTCTGTCCACACACAGCAGTTTCCAAGACAGAAACCTGCACCTATCAACAGTGGTAGAAAGAGTTCACCTCTACATCACCCAAACACACAGCACAGGTCAGCAGCACCTCAGTAAAGTCCAGGTAGCATATCTGCACTGAGATTAAAAGGGTAGTTTTTTTCTCTGGGAAGCAATCACATTAAAAAAAAATACTAAAAGGCTACTGTATAGGTCTGCTTTGTGGCTCAGGCACTCCAGCTTCTCCTTCACCTCTGCAGAGCCAGCACAAATCAGAGGGGACAAGCTGGAGTGCAACCCAGTTGTGCAATACCAGCACAAGTTCTTCCAGACTCACAGCCCCTTGCCCCCATGCAAGTACACTTAGAGAGGGCAACAGCATTAGGAAAAATGGAGACCTTATGAAAAACAAAGCTGTGAAAGATGGTGTGAAACTTGACTGACACTTGGAATTACAGCTGCGTTTCCGTAGTAGGAAACAGCAGCTCAGCTTCTCTGCCCACTCACAAGAGGTGCAAAGCAGTCATTCTATTAATGCAAGTGGTGTTCCTCATGATTTTCACTGGCTTAAGTGAGGGGCACTCAGATCAAAGGTCTCTTCATTAAAAAACATGAGCACAAGCTGCAAATGAGGCATGCTCAGCAACCAGGAATGTTTATCATTCTTACCTTAATGCTTACAAAAGTCTAGGTGAAAAATGCCTGGAAGATACCAATCACTTAGCATGAGTGGCCAGTCAAGAAATAAGTTTTTCTGTTTGTTTTTTTTTTTCTCCCTTGCTGATGTACTGACACAAGATCAACATGTACACCTCTTTAAGACAAACTATAAAATTCTCTGTGATCCATAACAAGCACTAAGCCCCTTCTTCCTCCCTGCAACATATATCTGCACAAACTACACCAATAAGACCCCCAGAGATAAAGAAAAGTTTCTCAGCTTCATAAGTGAGCAAGAAAAAGGAGTTTATTTCCACATTCTAAGAGCTGGTTGCAACTACCAGCCTGAATCATTCTCCCCACTTATTTATAAAGCAACATTTTACTCAGGTGAGATGCAGAATTCCTTAAGAAAAACAATGTAAATAACACACCTCAAAATGCAGTTTGAGTGTTTTACCCTGTCTTTACTTGTCAGCAGTGAGGAAACTGCAAGGAAATACTTATTTCCCTTCCAACAACCATGTCTACCTTGTTGTCAAACAACAGCCCCCAACTGACAACCTCAGGACCAAATAGGTTTCCTGTGCACTAACACTTTGATCTCCAATTGCAACTAACCTAGAAGGGTAATAGTTACATTTGAGGTCACTAGGAGGTCTTGACCTCAGTTATATCACCCTTCTCCAAAGAAACTTCCACTTTAATCATCAGCTTCCGGGTAACTATTAGTTACTATTAGTTACTGGCATAAATCATACATTAAAATAGGCTGAAACATTGCCACAAGAGATAGAAAATGATCCATTAAGTTTTTACTTCCTCCCCACCAAACACTGGATTCTAACTTTTAAAAAATAAAAACAATCTAAAGATTTAATCAAGGATGTGTCTTGTACTTTCAATTCCTGTTACATATTTATTCTTCTTGAAAATAAGCAGGAGGCAGGAAGGAGGGGAGGAGTAATCGAAGACAGCACCGTCCCATGATGTTATGAATGCTGTTCAGTGGGGTAAGTCAACATGTCAAAAAACACATTTGCACCCTCTTTCCCCCATGCTTTCCCCCAATCGCCACCCCAAAGGTGCACAAAACCGAAGACTGAAATGGTTCAGAAAAAAAAAGTTGTGAGACTTGGCACATGTAAATTTTGCTGCCTGAATTCACCACCACTGATTACAGCTGACGGAGAGTTAATAAAAGAGCAAAGCTGGCTGTCAGAGCAGATTAGTGTGTGCAAAGGACAAGACAAAAGAATAATGCCGTCATTATTATTTATGGTCATTAACTGGGTTGAGTTCACTTCTACAGTACCCTACCTGAGCAATAAAAATGATCATCTAAACATGCAATACTACATTTAGAGTTAAAACACTATAATTTTGTCTGCGTGCTGACTTGATCTCTTTAGAAGAGATATTTGATCCTGGAATTAGCCAGAGTGGGTAACACAGATTTAGCTAATGTGAGTAAGAAACCCACCAGATTTTTGACCTTACAAAGAGCAGTGCTTTTCTAATGGGGGAGCAGATTAAAGTTCACTGTCTTCCTTGTCGAGAGCTATTGAAAGGGAGGCACTGTGGGAGGGACAGGGGAGGCTGTGGTGGAGTGCAAAGGAGGTAGAAAAATCTAACTCAAGAAAGAAAAAGGCACCCAAGGGACAGTAAAAATAGGAGTCCATGGGGAGCAGGGTTGTTGGTGGGAGAATCCAGTGGCAGAAACCTGAGAAAGGGTTAGGCAATGGAGATAATTCAAATGACTCCTTTGAGCAACAGATGAACTCCGAGTGCAGAACAGAGATAGAGGAGGTGGTAATTTGGCTGTGAATGGGGCTGAGGGAAACTGGAAGACAAGAGGAAGATCAGAGGAGCAGAAGCGTATAGCCTGGGGCAGAGCACAGAGCACAACTCACAGAACACACCATTGAGAGTCATCATGAGAAAACATACACTTCTGGAGCCTGTGTCCAGAGGAAAGTGAGACTGTGTTAAATGCTACTAGCTTAGCAGCTATTCTGTGTCTATATGGTCAGAGTAACTACGGGAGTTCCTCACTGAGGGTCAGAAAGCACAGCTTTTCTGACACAGCAACTCCAGTAGCACTCAAAACCCTTGAGAGGGCTGAAAACTGCATCAGCCCTTGCTGTCTTACTGCCTCACCTTTCTTCATTTTTGTTCCTCTGTTTCTTTCAAATGAGGTCTCAGGGCTTTTCTTCTACAAGACCTGAGCTGAAAACAGCAACAAACTCTTTTTTTTGTCCTTGTCTGGCAGGGGGATTCATTTGGCCATGGCTTACATATGAAGACTGTGGGCCATGGATAGGACATCCTTTTGTGCACGTCTTGAAACCCTTCCTCATCACAGCACAGGGAGACACCAAGACAGTGTCAAATATCAATATCTAAAAAAACATTCCCACAGATTGACTCCTCACTGAACAGCTAAGATGACAAGGGAGCTGTGGAGCACCATACACACTTCACAAAGGACGAGGCAATTTCATTCTTTGTGTCAAAAACAATTCAAAAGAATAGAATAGGTGGCTCTGAGTAGTGCAGAGATATTCTTATTATGAAATTCAAATTGAAACCTGAATTCTTATATTCTTCCCTTCCTGTTTTCATAGTATTAGGACAAATGTAAGTATCTTGAACTACTTTGGCAGTTTTGATACAGAATAACATCTAAAACACGTAGAGCAATTCATCATACTTAAAATTCTGGTTTTTAGAGCCAAAAGCATTGCAAGCGCAAACCTTAGTGTACTGTTGCTATCAAGTACCAAACCTAACCTCTGGTCCATGCCTATATTCCCATACAGCATAGGCCATAAGGCCTACACTGTGCCCCAGAGGTCACCACAGGGTTTCCTCAGGTCACCTAGGGATGACACCAATGAAAGAAATATTCAGATAGGTCTTCAGATACATTGGGCAATCTGTCTAAACAACGTGTTCCTACACCTGGAAACTGAGGGAGGTTGTTTTGTAGTTTCATGCATCTAAATAGGTTTGCAAATCTGAGAATAGGTGATGATGACACATACAAGTCCGTGAGCAGGCATTTCACATTTCCTTGATGATTACAGCCATAATTTAGCAAGTCAAACAAAAGACTAAATGTGTTAAGAATTAGTTTTCCATAATCTTATCACAACTCCTGCTGAGCTTTTTGGTGAATTTTGCATGTTTCCAATACATACCTACTGTTGTAGAAAAGAACTGAAAGGGCCAAGAGACAATCTTTTGAATAGAAGAAATATATCCTTATGAAGTGTGACTGTATCTTATAAAAAAAGCTTGGTAACACATTATTCAAAGGCAGTAAAAGGCCATTAAACACAATTTGGGCAGACCAGTGATGGCATTCTAAGATCTTTCAGAAAAAGAAACTACATGTCCAGGGGACTTAAACATATATATGGCCAAGCACATATTATAAGACACCTTTGCAGAAACAGTGTGCTGTGAAGTGTGGATTCAGTGCTAGTATTATGTAGGCACAGTCCACTACACACAGCCACTAAACTTTCATAGAGCCTGTGTGTAAATGCAAATCCAGCATTCTCTCATCTTATGGCAATAACATGTTGCTGTCTTCAAAGGAAAACTTTCATAAACCAACAGCTACCAGACTGAATGGACATCAGCTGAGTCACTGTGGCATTCCTCTCTTGGTCACTTACATTCTTCAGCCCTATTTTGTGAAGTAGTTCAAACTGCTTTTTTTAAAACTATGACAGAGGGAAATATGATCAACTCAGTTTTACAAACAGATCTCAAGGCTGTTCAGTAAAGTTTGGCTTCCGTGCAAGCTTGCTGAACAATGACTAGATAAAGTTCTTCTTTTGAAGTTTTGTTTAAGAAAATTCTCCCAGGCTAAGACCCAGTAAGTTACAGTTTAGCCTGGAGCAAATTTTTACAACCACGTTATAAACCCCTGAAATAGGAGTTCATAATGGAAACAGCTGCTCAACCCTAACTATAGCGGGTGCAAGTATAATAAAAACTGCAGGAGTTCACATTAACAATGGCGTCCCCTTACACTCTTTCCTGTTACCCATCTATTAAACGAGCAACACTACTTAATAGAAGCAAAGGCAACAGGCTTTTCTCTTTTCCCTACACCCCTGCTTCTTCCCCTCAATAACAAGCCAAGCAATTTATAGGTGGTAAAAAGCACACTCTCCAACATCCAGATCTCTTTCAGCAGGGTGCACTCAGTGTAGGCTCTCCAATCCCAGGGAGACAGCACTGTGATTCATTCTGGGCAAGTACTTCACCTTGTATGATGCACAAATACTGCACATGACGCACATCTGATGGTCTCATACTTGGGCTAGGGAATTCCAACTGAACCTCACCACCAGCACTGTGATTTATTTTTTCCTCCTCTCTGGGTGACACTTGCTGCATTTTTTTTTTTTACACAGTTTGGTATGCTGATTAGGGGAATTAAAAATGCCAAAGAAATGCAGTGCAGGCTGTATCTGTAGGTACATAATGTGACCTCAGCATTATCACCTGGTTGCTTCCTTTCCCTAAAGTGGCCCTTGATTTTCCATATGCTGCTTTCTCTACCCTGATAATCCCCCGACTCTTATTTTCACAGCAGGACTTACTCTCAAATTCCTGTACCCTTAATGGACACAGATTATCCAAGCTGTAGGTTCTGGGTGTGAAAATACGGTCACAGTTGAGGGCCAGCCACTGCTGTATTTAGCCAGGATAGCATGAGGCTACATGGCTACAGAACCAGGTATAAAAAAAAAACACCAGGAGTTCACAAGGACAGCAGTGTCCCTTTAGACATCTTTTTTTTCCCTCTCCATTAACTAACAGGATGTTTTTGCATAATAGTTACCAATCAGCAGTATATTAAACAGATTGTGGCTCACAATGACACAGTGAGACTGTCCCTCACCCATCCAAGCAGTTCACACCAGAGTCAGAGCACCTGTGCAGCCAGGTAAGGCAATCTCAGCAAATGACATAAAACCAAATGTTCTTATAGAAGCTTACTTTTTAATGCAATTAGGCTGAGGAAAGGGCTGTCAATAATATTGATTTGCAACAGAAACATTAGAAATTGAACAACTTGAAAGAAAGTAAAGGCACTCCCTCCACAAGAAAGTAAGAGGGAGGGATTAAAGCTTGGGATACTAGGCAGGATTTTGAAAAAAACACGACCTATTTGCTCTTATTTCCTTTACCTCTATGGGTATATGTTGGGACTGTCACAGAAAGGGATGTGCATCTCATGTCTGTAGCCACAGTCCATCTGCAAATACGCACCTTATGCAGCCTACTTATAGGCAAGAACTGAGTGGCTAGAGATTTGTCAAAATATCTCTTTCTGTTAGAAAGGAACCTCATCTTCTGTGGCTCACAAGCAAGTAGCCTTCCAGACTCACATTTGCTATCTGCAGAAGTTACAGGTAGGATCTACTTGTACAACATTTTTTCTATCAACAAGATGACTATAAAAATCTCTATCTTGACACTGACAATAATGCCTTGTTTACATACCACATCACCACAGCTGAATGATTCTCTTCTCTGCACGTGAACAAGCAAGAAATAAAGTCTAGTTCTTAAAAATATTGGCTACTTAGTTAAGAAACAAGTCTAGCTTTTGAGTCAAGTGAATGTAGGAAAGATATTTTGGACAGCGTTTCAAGCACCGTGGAGTCTCACAACAAAGGCCTGCCTTAAACACAACCAAGGCAGATCACTCAGGAAGAAGTTCTCAGACTTAAAGCTAAATTATTCACCTCCCTAAACAGCAGCAAGCCACAGTATTTATGATGGTCTAAATTATGGTGAAGCCAGCAGTCTCCATCAGAGACCAGAGCAGCTCTTTCCCTGAAGAGTTAACAACCCCAGCCAGCAGCGCTCCCTTCCCATTGCATAATGCAGCAATTTTGTTTCTCGTACCAGACTTCGTCAGTACTGTCAACATATTATACAATCTAATAATACATCAGATGCCAGCAGATAATGCTGTTATTATATGTTAAGTACTAACACTGCTGGGTTTGGTAACTGGTGTTGGCGGTGCAGCTCACTGCGACACACCCGCTCTTTTCCTCCTAATGAGCCTGAGCATCCATATCCATATCTTCAAAATTAAGGTGAAACAAAGACTATATTGTCCATAGAGGAACAAGGCCTGCCCTCCCCAGCAAAAACATGGAAACAGGAGCTATTCTGACTCCTCCCAGGACAGGTGAGGTTGGCTGGTGGTCCTGATGCCCTGCCTTGGGTTCATGGGTCTTTCCAGCTCAAGGGAGCAACAGAGCAAGGAAGATTTGCCTGCACTGTTTGGAGCACAGCTCTTCCCTAGCTTTTTTTATTTAATGTTGAGGTTACTTATCCTATTTGTTCATTTTCATCACCCTGGCTTTCTCCTTCAGATAAGTGGTGGTGTATACTAAGTAGGAAAACACAAAACTTCTCACAGATCTTAAGTCAGTCAGTCTCACAACAGGGAAATTGCTGTCTTATCCAAGCTAGCATAGAAAATGGTGGCTTTTTATGGATAGTTGATGGGTCTCTGCATAAATTACACTGAAATCTACCAGAGCAAATTACTGACTGTCATCATTAATGGTAAAGTATTCATCAGCTAAAGACTTTATCACCTTGGATTAATGCTACAAGTCAATATTTTTAAATGTAGTATATTTCATACATAGATGTGATCATTTTCCCTAGATGGACATCTATGAAGGTGGTGCTTGGATCCTTCCACAGCTAAAATGAGGCCCTATTATAAAGCCTAATAAAGATCCTATTTTGGGGCCTGCATCTACTCAGGAAATCTCACAAGAACGTATTTTTGGTAGAGGTGCTTGTTCCTAGGGAAGAGCCCATGAGACCCAGAAAGAAAAATGAAAATTCTCTCAAGCTGGGAGTTTACAGGATGTACTAGCAAGCTGGTCTCTGCAAATTTACCAGTAGAAGTAGACATCCCTGACTTTAAAAGAGGATTTTCTCAACGGTAAGTTTTTTTCCTACTAATTTAAGTAGCTATAAAAATAAAATACAGACACATTCACTCTTTGAAATAGACATATCATTCACAAGAAACAAAGGCTCTTGCATTCCCAACCAATAGAAGAAACAAAACAAAAACAAATCCAAGAAAATTGATACAATCTGCCAGCGAGGTGGCAAATTGGGCTCAAAATACCCCTAAATCCTGCCAGACAAGTTACTTCTGCAACTACTTAAAAAGAGCATAAGACTCCTGTTTACCTCCATTACTCCCTCTCTGAGATCCCCAGACCCTGAAGTTCCTTGTCAGCCATCTCGCTGGTTAATAACAGTTGCTTTCTGCCCATCAGAAGAAATGCTGTGCAATTTATCTGATCAGACCCCATGCAGCCACACAACCTAACCATCAAAGATTGATTAATTACCAGTGGTTTACTGTAAGCAACTCAGAGTAAAGGAGAAATTAAACTGCTGTAAATTCCAACAGTAGGTATGCAGGAGAAAATCACAACTTCATTGCAGATGCTCTAATAGCCAGTAAAGACCCTGCATTTGCCTGAGTGTGTTATTCAATCAGTCTACTGCTTTAAATAATAATGAGCTATTTTCTATTATAATGTAATAAATCTCAAGAGGACTTGATCTGGAGTGATGCTGAGGACTTGCTTCCCAGCTACTCTCAAAAGAAGCTGAATGAGCACAGTATCTCTGGATTTGGCCAGTGATACAGACCTATAGTATGAAACAAGCGACTGATTCATTTTCTAAAGCACATAAGGGGGAGAAGGGGAATAAAGAATTAGATTTTTGTTGTTAAACTGGTAGCTAACAGAGCTCCAGCTGTACCGATTCTTTAAATGCTGCCATAGGTGTTTTGATGCACCATTCAGTGTACAATAACACTCAACTCTACATTACCATCTTCTTTATACTGTTATTTAAAGCACAAGCAAATACAAATATACATCTACACTTTCTTTAGACAAATACTCATTGCAGAATCTTTCACAATACTAAATCAAACGTAAAGACTCACTCCAGGAGTTATAACTTTATCCAAGTTTTGCTATTTAGTCTGAAATGCTTGCAGCCTAATATTTAACAAGAGAGTAAAATTCCTCTGAAAGTCTGAACGAAAGAGCACAAGATAGCAGACATACAACTCCAACCTTTTTTTTTATATCAAAAGAATTTCCTATTCAGTCTCAGGTATAGAATTGATTTTCAGGGTTTGTTTCTTGAAGGAAAATCTTCAGAGGAAAATTTTCATTTGTTTGACAGTGTGGCAAACCACAACCATGCTATTTGCAAATTATTTTGAAAACCTGAATTAGTAGCTTCCGTATTACCAAATCCAGATAATTAGAAACAACAGTTTAGATAATCCCCCCACCAGTTTAAAATAAAATAGCTCAATTGATGTTTTGCTGCTTCATTTTTGTTCTCAAATGTCAGGTGTTCCATACAAAACTGAGAAGGTACAAGAACCCGCAGGTGGCAATTCAAAGTCAGAATATCTACAGTTTCATAACACTTCCCTGTAGTACCTAAAATACAAACATACAAATGCTTAAATGTTTAAAGATACCATCTTTCCAAAGAGTTATTTCAAAAACCTGCTGTCCACAAGTCATCACTGATGGTGTTTTGGCAGCTTGTATCTCCCTAACGAAGAACAGCATTTAAGTTCCACACATACCTTATTTCCAAGTGTTTGTTTACAGTTCAGTTATGTGAAAACTTTCTCTTTGGTATTTTATTCCATACACTTTCCTGCCAAAGTCTGTTTCTTAGGCAATATTTTACTCCTATAAGCAGCACAGCAGGCTGTCCAATGCCAGTGGGCTTCTGCCATGGGTAAAGGAAACAGATGCAATCCTTAGCAGCAGTGTTGCTGGTATTCAAGAACTCTAAATATGTGTAAATGACATGTTATGGGTGTTCAGCTTAAAACATTTAAACTTATAATGCTATTTCTTCTTAGCATCCCATTCTTTGGAGCAAAACTCTGAATTTCTCCTTACCAATCACATCATTATCATAATGAGTTCACATCCTAAAGACATTGCATTAAAGCGGCAGCTCATGCTGAATTCACAGATTTTGCACAGTACTAAGCCACTCATAAGTCTCAGCCTTATGTTCAAAGTATTAATTTTAAATGGAGCCTCAGGGAGAGGTGTTATTCAGACCACTGCTTCTCCCATTTCTTCCCTCTCCTCAGGGCTTCTCCTGAGATGTCCTGCCTTTCGGACTTGCCTGCTTGTTTCTGTCTTGCTGAAGATTGCAAGTCATCCCAGGTACGTATCCATTCTCTGAAATCTAACTCTTTAGATGTTCCCAAGGCACAGCTTGATAGAGGTAACAGCTAAAATGACACACAAGCAATGTATTGCACAGTCCTGCAAGAGAAACAAACTCACAGGGCCAAGTATTAAAGCAAATGCCTCCATCACAGGCTGAACCTATACTACAAAACTATGCATTTGCATACCTGAATCTCCTCACTTACTAAATAACCTTCATGGCCTGACATCATGTCTGACATACACCTGCAATGTGCTTGAAAAAGGCTGCTGAAACTGGGGGTGTTTCAGAAAGCAGGTCACCATCCTTCACATTCCGCTGCCTGAGCAACACCAGCATCACTCACAACCCAGGCACGCAGGTAATAGCTGGCCACAGGGATTTACACTGACTGAGCAAAAACACTGCCCAGAACAACCTGCTCGCCACGAGATTTATACACTAATGAGCACAAAAATCCATAGGGAGAAATTCCAGGCATTCCCCCCCTCCCCACGCGAGATGATATGCTCTTTCAAATCTTTTGCTGGGCGACTGCGCATCCTCAGATTTTCCTACTGGGTTCACTTCCATCCACCTCTCTGGTTCATCAGCTGCTGCAGGGCATCTACAAAGCGGTACACGCTGCACTACCATCAGTGCACGGATGACACCCAGCTCTCTCTCCCCTTCTTTCCTGACCCAGACACGGCTGCTGCCAACCTCAATGTCTGGCAGAAATTGGTTTTTGGAAGAAGGCCAGCTGGCTGCTGCTCAACCTGGATGAGGCAAAAGTGATGCTAATCAGCAGGGGGAAACGCTTTGAGGACCTGGTGAAATTTGTAACTGCTCCATCAGCTGAGGGCTTATGTCTGGCCAGCATCCTACTAGGTGCACAATGCAAGCACCAGGTCAGGATTCATCTTCCTCCCAAACTTGAAGCTCCCAAACTCAAAGAAAACTCACTCACTTTTTGTTAGATGCCCGTTTCATTTTGAAAGACCTCATCACTTTCCCTTTGGTTTTGCCTGTGAAAATGGCATCAGGAGCCTAAATAAGTAGCCAAGAATGCCACTTCTGGCCCTCTTCTGGATTGCAAAACAGAATGACTGCAAGGCTATTCCCTAGTGCCTGGGCCACCCATCATTATATGGCATATGATCATCTGGAAAAATAATAGTCACTTCTCAAAGTGAAATTCACTGATGCTTTAAATAAAACTTTACAGAAAAGCAATTTACATCCTGCCTGTGAAAAGTTGCAACTTGGCTATCCTAAAAATCAAGCAATGAAACAAGATCTATTTTCCTGGGTCAAGTCCAAGGATTTTTGGTAAATGGTGAGTTGCACACACTTGAACAGATGATATTTTAGCTACCAAGATATTTCATGCTTCTCAGTTCTATCCCTAAAAGGGACAAATTAGCCTGCATTAAAATTCCAGTAACTTCTCAAGGGATGATAACTCAGTAACTTAATTTACTCATTCAGTAGCAAGACAGGAAAATTTTGGAACCAAGAACAGATGCAACAGCTACATCTGTTACCAAAACTGAAGACAAGAACTGACAGTTTCGTATTTTATCTTTGAATTGTACTTGTGAAGCAGGCTTTCATGGTATCTTCCAAAGCCATGCTGATGACTCAAGTGCTATTAGAAACTGTTCTTCCTTTTTTATCCTTTTATAACTTTAAATGCCAGCCTGCATCCTCTTTTGCCACGTAACGCTGGACCTGAATTTCACAGCACCATGTGCTATCCCTGGCCTGGTCACTGACTTTAAGAGTTTGATATGTCTTTTCATTTGGCCTCAATTTTGTACCAATAAAATGGGAATCATGATAATGATTTCCTTTTTGAGGAACTTACTAGTGGTAAGGGCTGACAGACCACAGGAGACACAACAACAGCCATAGAAGACTCTCTACATCTATCTAACATCAGCAGGTCAAGCTTTATGGCCAGTTTGACACTATGAGCTCAGCTGATCTCAAAAGAACCAGGAACACCACTTTATGTGGCATAAAGTGGGCACACATGCAGATGGTGTTCACAAACTGGTGTTGTTTGTCCCACTACTAGGTGAACTCAGCAGTTAATACAAATGGAGCATTCAAGCAGAAAGCAGATCGCTACAGCTTGCAGAAACTCAGCATGTTCAACACTCGAAAGTAGAATTTGGAAGTGTCCAAGACACTCAGTACTTTGGGTGAAGCGTTACCATGGATCAGCTGAAATGTTTTGTGAAAAGGGCATTTCGCATACCTCTTGCAAGGATTACCCAGTGGTCTGGAGTTAAACAAGATGTGTGGGCAGGAAGATGCCCACTACTAGATGTCCCAATACTCCTTTAGCTCATCGCTCGGTTGCCCCTTTATCAGCCACATCTTGTAACTCTCCTGATTAAAATAGTGACACTGGTAAAAAAACCAGACTGGGACAAGGGCTTGAGGTTACACTAGAGGTACCTAAGTCACAACTACTTCATCTAAACCAACTACACATTATACCCATCTTGCTTAATCCATCCCTAGACTTCAGCAAATGCAGTTAAACTGCAACAGGAGGAACTTTCCTAATGAGCAGTATCAATAGATGATAAAGCTGCTTAAGACAATGTATTTTGGTCATTGCAAGGGAAGAGAGCCTTGTTTTATGAGCATGGTTGTTTCCTTTCTATAGATATCATCTGTTAAATTATAAGACTAATCAGTTTTACTTGTGTTTGTCATTCTCAAATAGATATTTGACACCACAGTAGGCCAATATTAAAGGAGGAATTTCTATTTCTTGCCTGGATTTGTTTAAAATAATGATTTAACGTGACACGCATTGTTTATGCCAAATTATATTGAAAAACAACAAACTCCACAACTTCTAGGTCTCACAGGAATTTTGAGGTTGTTTTTTGGCCAAATTTGATCTGACCGTATCCATTTAACACTAAGAAGAGGCTATGACGTTGGGAAAAGCAGGCAGATTATGGGAGACTGAGCAGATATCTTCAGCACAGTGTGTATGGGACAGCAGTTTTCCAGGGTAACAGACAATAGCTTCATTTTTTTAAAAAGAAAAAAAACATACAAAGGAGAAAAGCAGTGGAAACAAATTAATTTGGAATATGTAAAGAGGATTATGAAAGAAAGCACAAACTTTCCTCCTCTGCCAAAAGAGGCGATTTACTGTGTGTACATCTTTGCCTTGTTACAGTTTATTATGGAGTTGGGTAGCTAAAAGAGAAAGAATTCAAATAAGGAGAGGCTAAAAAAAAAAGAAAAAAGTCTGGCTTCTACTGTAAGCACAGGGGTGAGGAGAACATGGAATAATACATGGAAAAAGCAGCTCATTGCAACAAAGTGACTTGTTAAGCCTTCAAAGTCTGTCACCAGTGATCCTCCAAGCAGTGTAACCGATTGCATAGCACATGGTAGGAGTTCAATGGTGTATATTTCTGACCTCCCTTTTCTAAAAAGAAATACTATACAGCCAAAATACAACAACCTTCCACATGCACCTACACGCTGCAAACACCAAAAAGCAAATCAAGTTGCCGAGCACAGTACATGGCAGTATAACAAGGGGTCACGGGATGAAAACAAGAAAGAACATTTTAGGCTGAACATCAGGGGGAAAAAAAGGCTTTTGTTCAACTGTGAAAACACTATATGCCCCTGTTAAAAATTAGCTAGACAAAGCACTAGAAATGACTTTGTATGCTACAACTCTGCACTGGCAGAGATGGAGCAGAACTAATTGGGCTCTGCAAACCCTAACTTCTTATGATCCTTCATAAAAACGGTGTACAACACTTCCTAGATTTAACAAGAGCTTGCACTTAGAAGAGAAAATGAAACTGGGAAAGCAGAACATCTCCTGCAAACCTATTTCCACTTGAAGCAGCACAGCGTGGGAGGTGCAGTCATTCAAGCGCATTATGTTCTGACTTAAGTAGAGAGAATCATTTACAGTGAATAAACAGGAGCGATAACTTTTTAGCATTTTTATCATCACGACTTTCTTAGCACACCACAGTTTTGGGGGAAAAAAAAATCAGCTCATTTTCTTGGAGGAAAAAATGGGTCACTTTACCCATCTACTAAATCTTTTCTCATTCCCCTGCTTATATATTAACCCAAACACCAGTTCCACCAAATCCAAAAGGGCTGATGTCTCAGGGTTCATCACATTCCTACATATTCCATAAAATGCAACAGCTCAGCAGGACGGAAAAACTCAGATTAATGTTTTCAGTGAGTCCAAATTCAGCCATAATCCACTCTTTCTGACAGCAAATCAGTAGGTCAGTGGTTATGTAACTCTGGGCTAGCGCCCATGATTTTTACCCCAGTGGGACTGATCTGGGAAGGTACAAGAGGGGCTTTGGAAAGGAAAAAGAGCTGCTCATATCCACAACTCCCAGAACACCATGCAATTATATATGTTCTTCATATTGCCAATGTTTTCTCTGTGAATGTTCTATGTAATAGTCAGGGAATGAATTCCTGAATTCTGTTGATTGCAATTTGTCATAAGTATGGCAAGAGAATGTCATTGGTATGCAACTGAAGCCACGTATTACATTAGGAAAAAGGGTCTGAATATCTATAACAGAGGTCATAAATAAACTGAACTAGAATATGTGAGATGAAATACCTTTCGCTGGTTGCAGTATAGGCATATGATTTTCATTAGTAAAAGGGACACTGCAAAATTTACTGCAGAGGACCTAATTTTCCCTTGGTAGTCTTCCTCATTATACATCTTCAGCACTTGTTTGATTTTGTTTTATATTTTCACAAAAAAAGATATAAAACATTTGAGTGCCTTCAAATGTGCAGAATTGGTTCCTTTAGCTCTTTATATGCAATGGCTAGGAAGATCTACTGCAGTATTTTCGTAAGATGGAGCACATCAGCTTGAAATTCAATTTTTCAGAATTATTCGGGACAACAAAACTCAGCCTGCCTAATTCTCACACACAAAGATACAAGCACCTGCAAGGAAGTTTTACTTTTAATCTGAGCAGATATTCTGCTCATCTCTGTTCTTGGCAGTAACACATGCCATGTAATTACCTTGCCAAATAAAGCTTCTTGCTGGTGCACTTTAGAAGTGTTTAAATAATACAAGAGATGAAAGAATTACAGATTATGCCCTAATAAGTGCTATTTGTAAATTATAAAAAGAGCATACTCCTGGCATCATTCGCCTGAAATCTTAAACCCAATCACAGTAAAGCACTAGAGAAAGTTATGCTTCAAGTACCTATGTGCCCATGTTAAATTTAAGAATTGGTTTAAGTACCTTTCTTAGACCAAGGCCCTGAGCAAATGAAATATGATTTTCTATTTAAAATATTAAAAAGATACAGGCTGCCCAAGTGTTTTACATTTCTTTTTCCTTCTTGACTTCTAATTCATTTCTGACATACTGTTTCCTTTCAGTCTCTTGTCTGTATCATAAATCTATCTGTAATAATTTGGCACAAGTCACACACTTTGCCTGGAAATGGATCTTACACCCTCCCAGTCAGAGGCTGTGAAGAACAACCTCCATGAAAAGTCAGGTACAAATTACTGTTTCAGTAACCAAAACTCAAAATCCAGGCATTTGTGACTTTATGTCCTGCAGTGTACCCTGATGTATCACATCAACAGCTGGAATTAATAATGCTGCTATTTATTCCAGAGTAAATCAGTGACCTCCACAAACTCAAGCAGCCAAACATCGGGAGTAAATGAGATCAAAATTAGGCCATGTTATATGAACTTTGCCTTGTAGAAACATTAGTTGCATTTACCACCTTGGGGTCTCCATTATCAATAAGGCTGGGACACCACAAACTGTAGTCATGCCTACACACCTTACAAACAGGAAGAAAGCATTTGAAATTTATTTCCAGAAAAAATACATGCCAGTTTAACTTCCTTTTCCATAGACTCATAGAATGGTTTGGGTTGGAAGGAACCTTAAACATCATCTAGTCCCAAACCCCCTGTAATGGACAGGGACACCTCCCACTAGACCAGGTTGCTCAAAGCCCCATCCAACCTGGCCTTGAACACTGCCAGGGAGGGGGCAGTCACAACCTCCCTGGGTAACCTGTTCCAGTGTCTCACCACCCCCACAGGAAAGAATTTCCTCCTAATATCCAATTTCCCCTCATCCTATCACTCCATGCACTCATAAAAAGTCCCTCTCCAGCTTTCCTGTAGCACCTTCAGGTACTGGAAGGCTGCTCTAAGGTTTCTCTAGAGCCTTCTCATCTCCAGGCTGAACAACCCCAACTCTTTCAGTCTGTCCTCATCAAATCTTCTTGCAAAGCTTGCACAGAAGTATCTGACCTCTGTGATAATGTGATTCAGAATCAGCTGGGGAAAGCAGGAAGATGCTAACTGGGCATTGGATCAGGCAATAACCCAGCAGTTGACACGCTGTTTCACAGCACTATCTTGGTTCTGCCTGATTGCACATTATGTCTCTCATCAGGCACCCTGACACACAAGGGTAAACATCCCCATTAAATTATTCAGTAGTCACAGCTCAAGAAGGTGGGACAGACATCTTTCAAGATTCTTTGGGTGCAGAAAACATTTATAGAGTTACACCCAGGATTAAGTTAGTCCCTTATTTTCTGTAATGGAGACAGGAAACAAAAACTGGAACAGTAGCTCAGTGTATCCAGCTGTTGATCTTAAGACCCTTGGGATATATATGTCACATTCACCGCAAGCTGCTCTATGGGGCCCTTCGTATTTCATGAAGTAGGATATAAAGCTCTGACAATTCAGAAGGCTCTGATGAGCAGATATCTTGACCTGTCAAAAATCAGTTTTACATATCTAAAAATCTCAATCCCTTCTTCACATCATTAGGAACTTCTGGGGAACATTAAAGGTCCAGATTTCTGACAATGCCTTCCTGTTCCTAGCTCATTTACTATGTTTTTAATAATGCCTTTTTTTGTTTACAGCTCTGCTTGTCAAATTTGCACAATGGTGAAAATATGAAAAAAGCCAGAGAAGCAAACCCTGACTAATTGATAGCACAAGCATGTTTCATTTGAGCATTCGTTATACACACTATTACTGCTGAAGCTACTGCACTGGCCACAGACCCTGCGGTTTAGTACCACTGACCTTAATAGCAGTCAGATGAATAGCAAAACTGACATGTCAAGCATAAAGCTAGAGTAATTTGCACTCTTACAACCAGATCCTGAGCTGACACATAGTGACCATAGCTTTCCCAAGATCAACAACATGAGGTCAAATTTTTTTTTAGCTCATCCAACAATTTTTAATCTGAGCACTGCCAGGAAATCAGAGAGAACATTCAGCATTTGTTAAGCTACTGAATTCAAACTTCCGAGTCATAGGTTCTTTCATCTTGATACCCATGTTTAAATACACATTTCATATTACTAGAGCTGCAAGAAATTCAATTATTTCAGGTCACAGTTATTTGGAGAAAAACTTTTCTCCATACCATTATTGATTGAGAAGCACTTGAACATCCCCTGAAACTTCCCTGTGAAGTGTACATTCATGTTTGGCAGTTGGACTGGATGATCTTGAAGGTCGCTTTCAACCTAGATGATTCTAGGATTCTATGTGAAGTATGAGTTTAAATAAACCCATGTATTCAAAGCCTGTTTTGCTCATGTAGAATAACACATCCTTTCTGAGTGAAAAGGTGGTGAAAAACAATTCCCTTTCCTCATGGACTTTCTGCAAATGAAATTGGGATACCTCACACCCCATAGTACCCTTACCTTCCTTGTAGAAAATAGGCTGTGCTATGGAAAGTAAAGTCTAGTTGACACAGAAGCCAGCTAAATCAGTAAAAGCACATCAGCAAGATTGGTGTTTACCCCACATTAAAAGTACACAGTGCTTTGTCTTCATCTTAAGGTAGGCACCGTGTCATCAAAGGCTGAATTAAGATCACACAACAAATAAGGACCTCTTCATTTACCTAAAAATTCCCTCCATCATTGTGAGCTGCTTCATAGTTCCCTGTCCTTCCATATGTGTCCCAGTTTGTCTTTCAGCATCTCTTTGTAGTTCCTTGTCATACCACTGGATTTCTGCCTCACAGCATTTCTCCAGCACTCTGCCCTGCTCATCTCCTCTTTTACAGTGCTACAGGTGATCTCATCCATTCAAAGGGATTCAGTCATCATCACACAGCCGAAGACTCTCAGTCACCTCTCCATAAGTAACCTGCCATCAGCTTCCATTTATCAGCACTTGCTAAATATAGTAATGATGTCTATATGTAGTAAATGCAAACAAAACGTTCACAACAAAATAATACATGTAGGGCAATGAAACCACTCTTCCACATGGAATCATGTTAAGAGGTTGCAATTTCTCTGAATTGAATTTTCAAAGACCACAAAACCCAAGAGAATCAGAAAACCAGCAAGGACAGAGAGGCAGCTGAGATCTCAAAAGTCTGAACCTATAAGCAGAAAAATGGCAAGATGAAATTCAGCTTGGAAGTAGTGTAGAATAGTTTTGGGTTTTTTTAAAGAAAGAAAAAAAACCTCCAGACCACACAAACCCAGAAAGCAGCAGTGGGTAGGAGAGACTGAGGGTCAGTAGCAGATAGTAAATTAGACATGAGTCCACAATGCAGTCTGACAGCAGGAAAGGTCACCACAATTTTAGGCTGCATATGCAGAGACAGCAAGTAACAGGGAAGTAATGGGTTTTATCTATATTGATTGGATGCAGTCTACTATGGAAAAAAACATGCTCAATTCTGCGTTTTGTGTAAACAAAAACTAATGGCAATTTGGAGAGAGTTCATACAAAACAGTCACAGAATAGCTTGGAGGGCTAGCAGAACTAACCAGGGAAGATGAAAAGCTGACAAAAAAAACCCAAAACAAAACACCCAGACATTCTCTCTTGCAAAGCAGTTAGCACAATTTAAGAAGCTGAGACAAAATAATTGATTTTTGAAGGTAGGCTAAGCAAACCTGCTTGCTTTTGCACCAAAAGCAACCAGGACTCACTTTGAACATTACCAAGTCTGACTTGGAAGGGTGTTAACATTGATGGGGCAATTATTTCCAGAACTGCTGTTGCATGTAAGTGTCCAGCTGCATGCTGGGAATTGTTTCTGGCTAACACAATAGCTAAAAAAAGCACAACAACGTAAAAGTCTCTGAAGAGCAGATGCATCAAAGAGGAAGAAAACTTATTTAACATGGCAAAAGGGATCTTCAGTAGAAGCTGTGGAAGAAAAATTAAGAGGTAGACCTGGGCTAAACTGTTGGGCAACATTTCTCAAGGCTGAGGTAGGATGACCTTGTAGCATCCTGCTGTCAAAATGCAACCTGGCACAGAGGGGTTTCAAGGCTTGAGGCTACATGAGAAGGCATATTATTGAGTAGAGGCAGACAACCAAGGCCAGCGTGTTTTGAATGAGTGCCTTAAGATGACTGGTATAAGCTCCTCCTCATAACATCCTTAGAAGTAGGATAGTCCTAACATTAAAACCCACAGAAAAAAAAAAAAGATTCTTGGCAGTTCTAAGGGGCTTCTAGCACTGTTTCTGCTTTTAAGGACAGCTTAATCAGTTCATGTTCTCTGCTGACCAAGAAGCACTAGAAGTCATTAGAGCACCCAGGCCAAGCTAATAAGCTCCTGCAGGAATCAAAACTGACGAGCTCGGGCTCTGCATCACACTGTGCACACATTGCTCCTGACTGGGCTCAGGGTATGGGCTGAACCTGCTCCTGTCCACAAATCCAGCAGTGCAGAAGTCAGTGATGGTCCACAGAACAGAACATCTGTGTGAAGAGGGAAGGCAAGACAGAAAGAAAAGACAAAGACACCACAGCAAGAAAGTGCTGCCATCACAATGTGCCATTCACAAGCAAACCCATCTTGATGTAGTGCAAGATAGCTAATGGAAGCAAAAGCACTGCTCTTTCTCAATATCCTATACCATTTGCAATTCATTTAGTCAGGCGGTATATTTCAACACTCCTTTTACATCCAAGATGGAAATGCTTAGTATTAAATTAGCAGGAGTTTAAAAGATTAAAAAAAAAAAGGGAAAAAGGCAGCACAATAACAAAAGAAATCCCAATCCATCTTTTCACTGAGGTGCATTGCTTTGCTAATTTTTCCGTGGAGAAAAAAAAGCAGTTCTGGACAGCTGGTTAAAAGAAGCTATTAATTTAAAATAACCTGTTTGTTAATTGCTTTCAACCTTGGTCAGTTGGTTTCTGCACTCTGAACCCTAAAGGTAGCTTGAAATGAATGCGTCTAGGGAGCAAGA
Organism: Aegotheles bennettii; assembly: GCA_013398125.1. Classification (NCBI taxonomy): domain Eukaryota; kingdom Metazoa; phylum Chordata; class Aves; order Caprimulgiformes; family Aegothelidae; genus Aegotheles; species Aegotheles bennettii. The sequence continues at coordinate 137,728 of VZRW01008560.1, forward strand.
AGTAATTAACGCAAGCAGGCAGCCATGGCTGGAAGACAGAAGTTACAGTGAAAGGAAGGAAAGGTCTAAGCTGGTGTATGCACTTCTAGGAATTGGTCCTGATGCTCTCTCCCTCATCCCCTGCTTTTCTCTTCTGCTGCAAAGCTGCAGCTGGAGTCCTCCACTAAAGCAGAGTGTCCCACCGCCCCTCAGGCACACTGTCACCATCAGTAGGAAATACTTTGGAGGCAGTGGATGCAAAAACAGAAGATGTATCAAAATGAACAGATCCCCTGCCCACCCTTCCCTCCCCACCCCTGCCCCTCTTCTCACAGAGAGCCATGGTGGCCACCAACACTACAGCACTGGCTCCCCTTCCAGAAATCTTGCCTGGCCAAAAGATGCACAAGGCTCTCGCCAGTTTGCAGGCAACTGGGTGAAATATCCCCCTGCCCCCAGAGCCCCAAAACATAACCCATGCAGACAGACAGCCTCTACCAGTCCTGCACAGGCAGAAACAATGATTTTCTGTGTTTATGTTCTCAGCTGCTGGTCCCCAGTCACCAGGGAAAGGCTGCCCTGTGACCACGTCAGGGATAGTGGCAGTGAGAGGAGGGGAAAGAGAAAAAACCTGGAAATTAGTCACTCATTTTACAAGCTGCCTCAGCTTGGTTTGCCTTACTCTCAAAATAGAAGAACAACTGACCTGTGAGTTATTTAAACGTGAGTGTAACATTCCGAGGCACAAGGCAGGGCACACAGATTTTATCTGATTGATGCCTGCCTGACCCCTGCAAGTCCTCAGGTGACCCAGGCACACGTGGCCACATGCTGCTGTGGCCAGCAGTTCCCCACCACCTCTTCAAGTGCCAAGCGAAGATTTGGCACTGGTTCAGGCTGAGGCACATAGGGAAAAATCTCACCCAGAAGAGCAATCAGGGCTAACAGGAGGCAGGCTTGTTTCCTTATAACAAACATCATCCTCAATAGGTTTTGTTCTGGCAGCAGCCTGGGGTACTTTCCTGTGACACTGAAGCAGTTGCACAGCTTTTCCGGAGGAGCTGAGAGCCAGATCTCTGAAATAGCCCCTCCAGAAAGCTGTATATGCTGGGACCTGCTGTGCTTCCAACTTGCAAGGAACAGTAAAGAAAGCTGCATTCAGGGAAGTGTTGACAATGCAGTGTCTCCCTTTCCCAACTCCATCCCTTTGATTAATTGTTACCAACAGATTCTATCCATTAGGGTTATGTTCTGACTTTCAGTACTCATTGAAATAGGGGATACACACTCACTTGTCATGATTTTGTGATTTCCATATCTCAGCAACCTATGCCAAAAACTACATTTGGAAAGAAAAAAATAGGGAAAAAAAAGCCTTGATAAAAACTGGTCTCTTAACTTCTACCATAACCTAAGTATAAAGCCATCCCAATAGACAGACATGGGATGCTTAGTGTGCTTATGAAAATCTGTGCGCCCCTACTGCTCTCCAAACAGAATTCAAATATCATTTAATCTGGGGTTTAAATTGCCCAAATGACCCTGTGTACGGCACTGAGCTTTACAGCACATAAGTATCTTTTCCTCCTGATCATTCCCACAAGTTTAGCAGCTACATAGGTCAGTATATGTACTTTGGACCACCAAGTCAGACCTAATCTTGATGGCAGATTGCATAATGCTGCTTAATCCATTCCTATTTAAACTCTTCACTAAAGACTACTTATATCAGAGCTATGGTTTTAAATACAGGCATAATTCCCAACCACATCACTAGGCTGAAAATCCAAGCATTCAACATACAGGAGAAATCATGAAGATAGTTTGGTAGCAGCTCTGTTCCAGTAGACCACTACTCTGAAATATGATGTCTTCAAGAGATGATAGCTTATCAGCTGTAACAATGCAGCACACAACACTGATACTACTGAGATACTATAATGTGTGTATATACACAACATATATTGTGCAGTGAGCATTATACCCAGTTCCTCAGCAGGAGTACAAAATTTTTTTTTCCTAAACACAGCATAGCTCCAGGTTACCATTCCTTTAGGGACAAGCATGTTCCCATTCTTCTTGCACTGCTAAATCCAGTAGTGCATTAAGAGGCTTTGTCTGAATAATTTTCATCACCATTATTGATAGCTGTATTGATACAGAAGGCAGCCTGGTCAGGTTATAAAGATTCTTTGAACTCATGAGTTATTTACGAGCAGCACTTAATCTGCATCACGTGAATACTCTGGATTAGGTGACACACACCATCATGTAACCTCCATATTATCTCATGAGGAGTACAGACTGTCCCCCTTCAAAAGGAACCCAATACACACATTGCCTACAGTGTAATCCCAGCTGTACCACAACAACAGAGCTCAGTTACAAGCCTGCACTTTGTGGGTGTCTTAGCAGTGAAGGGGCAAATGAGAGCACCCTTTGCAAGGCATTCTCCAGATATTTTTTGGTCACAACACCACCCTACGGAAGAACTGAGCCAGGTTCAGGGGATGTGTATTTTTTCCAATGCTGAAAACATTTTCCTAGAGAAAAAATGTTTCAGAAAAACTTATAGACAAGCCTAAAAGGATCTTCCCATATCTTCAAATCCCCATTGTCAGAGAGTAACCATCTCACCTAGTTTTTTATTAGCTTCCAGCTGAAGGGAGCAAACATGGACTTCCATTTTAGAGGGGAGGTAAGCACCAGCCATTGCTCCCAATTTCCATGACAACTGCAAATGCTCAACGCATCTTCAGATTTGGTTGCTGATGTTTCTGTCTCTTGAGCTAATGCCAAGCTAACTCTAGCAGCAAAATTATCATGCAAAGGCATGTGGTCCATTAAAAATACGAGTCACAGAGTTGCAGGGTGATGTCACATCAGCTGCCCCTGGTGATAACTATCAAAAGTTAACACAAGCCTCCAAATCACAAACGCCCTGGCTCCGATCCCATTTTAATGAATCTGCTTTTACGATTAAACCATCACTATAATTGGCACTGGAAGAGCATTGGCAGTCTGCTGTGGTCGCCTTCCCTGCAAAGCGTGTTTGCGATGCTCATCTCTGAATGATGCATAGTGTCTGCCTGCCTCCTATTAAAAAAAAAGTGGTATGAACAGCGGCTGGCAGGCAGACTGGTCAGCAGTGATTCATTCCCTGGCAGCCATGATGAGCAGCATGTGCTAAATTCAGCCTTGGTGGAGGTGGGTATTTCTCCATTTCCTTCCATGGCATCACATCTACGTTACACCAGGTATGAAGTTTGGCCTTGTATATTTAATTAACTATAGTAACTGCCTTTTACTTACTGCCAGCTTCTTGCAAACATTACGTTCTAGTTTGGGGAACAGCTTGTTAGTGCAGCTGGAATTGCACTGCACTCTGTAGGAAGATATTGAGGAGCAGGCAGGGAAGGGGAAGAGACAGAGGGAGCGATGTGTCTTGTGTACTTAAATAAGTGGGTTGTCGGAGAAAAGGAAAAAACAAAAAACCCACACAGGCAGCAGAAAAACACACTGATGCCTAGGAGCTGGGGAGAGGAATTTACACACTTTACGTTTTCTAATTTCCCTCTGGATAAGAATCTTTTAGTTTATCTTGCCTTTTACACCGTGGAAAAGAGGGGGCATGAGTTTTTGGAGACACCACCATGCATGTGCCTGCATTGCAAAACCTTTTTCTTTTTTTCTTCTTTCTTCCAGGCACAAATGTCAGATAACATTTGAAAAATGAAGCTGGCATCAAGTATTGTGGCACACAGGGTGCTAAATGTTTGGGAATTTGGTGAATTTCTCAAATAGATTAGAAGTTAGCATTAGACAAATGAAAATAACCTCCCCTCTCCCCTTCCCCGATAGAGAGCAGAAGGGAGAAATAGGGAAGGGGTGGGGGGTGAACTTAGAGGTTTCTCATCCCCTTTTGTTGTCCCCCTACCCTTTCCCGATATTGACATTGCTCTGCTTTTTGATCTCTGCACTTCTTTGTTTGGGCTTCACAAGGTATCAAGGGAAAATGGCTAGCAGTGAGTTCTGTAGCTTTTCCTGCTCTGCAGCCCCTCTGGCTTAGCCAGCTGGATCACACTGAATTAGTCAAGTACTTCATTATCTCCCTTCTCTGCACATTTTGCTCCAGGTAATAAAATGCCCAAACAAGAGAGCCAATGCCTTCTGCTGCACTGTCTGTGAAGTTTCGTTGTTTTGGCCAATTCTGCATATCAGCATTGTGCTATGGGAGGGCATCACTTTTCATCCCTTGCCTGCAGTGCTTCCCAATCTCCATTTAGTCACAGCAGTTAGCTAACCATGTAGCTGTTGATAACATAGCATGGTTTTGGAGCTCCTCAGCCCTCAGGAGGTCTGGGATTTCTCTTCACAGTGTGGGCCTGCGGGAGGAGCGGTGGCTAGCTGGGAGAGCCAGACCAATTACATTGTGGGGATGGATGTAGTGCTACGTGAGAATTGCTCTTATTAGCAGCCAGTGGGATAGGAGTTTTGCAGTTGGGCATTTTCTGCAGTGCTGTACTGCTAGCCAGATATCTAGGTCAGGTAGAGAAAGCCGTGGACTGAAATCCAGGCAATTGCTTTGCACACCTTTCTTTCATGAGGCATTGTGCTGTGCAAAGGGAAGGAAGGCAGTTTATTACTGGTGGTAGTGGTTTTATTTCTTTCCCCTGGCTGACTCATTCTGATATAATGTCAGCTTCTCTTTTACATTTGTATTTTCAGAACAAATGCTTAATAGCAACTTTTTAATATATTTTTTTAGATACATTTGTCCCCTCCTCCTGCTCCATGGGATTTTTTCTTCCCCCCCCCTAAGATGACCTTTAGTTAAAGCCATAAACTAGCTTGAGGCAATCTCTGGCAGCTCTGTCATGTGATGGGCAAAATGGGCCATATTTAAATCACATGGAAGGGAACAGGAAGAAAGAATCTAGTCCATCTCTTAGTATTTAACCTTATTCACAATGGCCAGTGCTGAAAATCTTTATATTATCTATTTGGGGGTAAGAATGTGAAAAATACCTGCTGGGGGAAAAAAAAAAAATTGCCTTGCATTGAAACCTAAACAGCAAGAAATCAGTTTTCCTTGTGTGAACAGAAATAAAAGTATCTTGAAAATGGAAGTAAATATGTATTTCTTTTGGCATCCACCTTTCCCCACCCTTGTTCCATCGAATTCTCCAAATTTCTTGCCTGGGACACTCGGCCCACAGGGACACAGGGAGGGAGAAACATCTGCACCAAATTCCATGATAAAGAGGACAGTGCTGAAAAAACTCAAATTCAGAACACTGTGAAAGCAGACAAACAAAGAGAGCACTATGTATGCTTATTATAAATTTGATTCACAGCCTGCTGAAGTAAACAGCTGACATCTATTGATTTCAGTGATCATCAGTACTTAGTGACAAAGAGAAGGATCTCCCAACAACGAAAGTCCAGACTGTAACATTTAGATAAAAACATTAACTGCAAAATACTGCTAAATTAATCCAACTTCTTTTGATTATTGATGTCCTACTGTTTTCTGCCTGAAACAACATACACGATGCATCAGTCATTTATAAATTATTCATTCACAGTTATTTTGGCAGCAGCTTCTTCCCATTTATCAACTGATAAACGTACAGGAGATAAGAAGGGTAATTTTATGGCCCCTTGTCATTTACCTTTGACATGATTTCCATATTTAATAAGGTAAAATACAAACGGCATTTTGGAGATTCCAAAGTCCATGTTATAAAGCTTTACAATAACTTCTGTATCCGTGTCACACAAGATGGGTAAGCCAAGTACACACAAACCTCACAGGCATGAGTCCCTCTGAGCTCACCTCCCAAGTCTGATTTCAGCAGCTCTGAAATGTGCCCGCTGTGCCACCAAATCGCAGAGCCAGCTGCAGTGGGAAAGATTATGGTTGACTTCAGAAGCTTGGATAATGTCCAAAGAGCCACAGCTCTGGGGACTGCTGAAACCATGAGACGTAGCCAGGTCAAGAACGTACTGTTCCCTGGCCTCATTTCTAGAGATCTCATCCATATTCCCACCCACACAGCTCTTGGACATTTCAGATCTTTGCCCAATACAACCACAATAGTAAGTCTGTAAACTCAGTAAAATTACACTTTGTGCACCCTAGGGTTAAAGGTGGGCAAAATCAGGTACCAAAACCCACATCTGTCTCTCTGTATATATTAATCTGTGCCCTTGTGAGGTCTGCAACCCACTGGGCTACAAGTACCACAACACATTCACACTGGTAAAAGTGTAAGCCACTCCAAGAAAACAAAAAGCAAGTAGAATGACTTCCATCCTAGCAAAGAATGACAGAGCCTTTGAACAGCATCTGTCTTATTTTTTCCTCTAGCCTATGAGAAAATTAAAGAAAGGCTTCATTTAAAAAGAAAAATAAAAAAAACAGACACTATTTTAAAATAACAACGTGGGGAAAAATGAAAACACACACGCAAATATATATATATAAATTATAAAAATTATAACAATACCATTAATCCCAAATCCTACAGAGGCTACCAAAATCCTCCACACCTGATAAAGTACCAGTAGATCACAGAAATTTGTATGCCATTTCTACAAGTCCTATAAGTATTGCACATTATGCATCTAGAAGTAATTACAGCACAGCCAATTAACTGTTGACTTGCTCTTGCCCTGTAATTCTAGACAGTATTCTTTGTGGAGTTGTACTTTCAGGAGTAATATTATACAAGATACATTAGCCACTGGTTCATACCTGCACGTACTTCAATAAATCCCACTTGCAAGACACTAAGCACTGCGTAATATCTATAAGGATACAAGTAATCAGTGCTGACGAGTCCACCACTACATCAAGGTGTTTTTTTGCTAACTCTTTCTGCTATCTCTAAAGGGAAAGGAAAAAAAAAATCTCTGTTCTTTCCAGTTTTCCAAGATGGGAAAGCTTAAACTGAGATTCAGTTGTCTAGGACAGATTTCCGAAGTAAGAAGAAAATGTTGGCTTCTGGGATCACAGTATAGCCCACCCACCTTACCTGTGCTCATTTTAAGCATTAAGCATCAAGGAGATGAATACAGTTTGGTCACCAAGAGCATCCAAGGGTCACATCAAGGGGTAGTCATCAAGTGGTCACATACACGCCAGTCAACTTCCCCCCCCTCACCAGGTGGTTTTCTCCACCTTGTCCTTGAAAAGCCAACCTAAACAGTCTTATGTTACTTGATGGATGTTAGAGTATGAAAGGTCAACTAGAAGCTGAGTTATGGAATAATATTTTTTTTTCTGACTGCAAACAGATTAATGTATTCTGCTCTTGGGAAAAGAGTTCAACAAAACCACCCCACTCCTGGAGACACACACAGCCTTCACATGCCAGGCTAGGATACAGGAAATGGGAGTAAAGGTGATGAGATGTATTTTCTGTCATCAAGCTGTTATACGTGTAATTAATTCTGGTGTTATTACTATTATTTATTCTGAACAAAAACTAACATGAGGCAAAACTCTAGAGGTTTGGATTAAGGGCTATCCAAATTCAAATTGTTACCCAAAACTTTACATTTGTGGAGATTTCTTATCACAGATTTTCCTGCTAGTGAAAGCTGTTGGACTGGCAACTCCAGAGTCAAAGGCCTCCTGTTTTCCCAAGGAAAAGGAAAGTACAGGAAGAGCTGTACACCTTTCCTGCAGCAGGGCAGTGAGAAACTCAGGTCTATACACACAGATACCTTTGCAGGACTAGAAGCAGTAATCTAGGGCTGCAAGACACCACTGGGATCATCAAGCCCAGAGATAGAGGTTAGAAGGATCCTCTGTAAGAACCACAATTTCCCATGCACACCACATTGCTATACAACACTTGCAGCACCTCTCCTCCCAGCATCACATAACAATTTGGAGTTCCACTACAAAAGACCAGGTGCCTCAAAACAAAACTACATTTTAGCTACAGTGTCTTCTTTTCAGGACTCCAATTTTAGTCAGGACTCTGCCTGCAGAAGGGTGATTTTCAATCTTAGTACATTGTGGCTGCTCCTTTTGGATATGGTTCTTGCTTCCATATTTGTTGGTTTCTTAAGTAAGACTTAAGTTTTATTCCAATTATATGGCAAGCCCCAGGGCTCAATTCAGATAAGCATGCTTCTGTTCCGGTGCCAAAAAAAACATCCTTTTTTTTTTCTTGCAGCCATCATAAACCAGTCACCCTAGAAAAACCAGCTCTTTGTTCTTGGGGAAACAACTATTGTCAGAATATTTTACATGTAAATGAAACATGGGAGCTCATCTCCCTCTTTTATTTGTCATTGCAAGCTTTCCCCATTTACCATTCTGCTCCGATTTTCCCATTTAGCAGTGTATGGAAGCTGCAATAGTGCATATTGTAATATGCAAATTGTATATAGCATTTTGGTGTCAGACACACTGAAATTAAATCAAATGGAAGGAAAAAAAAGGAAAGAGAGTGTAATAAAGGTACCTTTATGGCCTCAAGCTGTAGATAAATTGTGGTCTGTGGTAGTTAAACAACAGCTGTTCAGATTTAAAACAAAATTATGATAAGGATCCCCAGAAGATAACACCTCTTGAGGTAACAGCATTTACCTAAATGCATCTGTTAGCAGCAAACACCGTGACTTAAGACTGTTTATATGATAGTTTATTCCCATTTGTTTTCCTTCTCCTCCCCCTACTCCTGTTCGTTAGTGAGAACGAGCCTTTCCATGGCAATCTGAACCTCAGGGGTCCTCACACAACCTCTCCACCTGCATCGGAAGGACAGACGGCCTCTGCCAGCCACCCACAGGTGGAAGCAGGCTGTGAGCCCTCCGTGCCTCTAAGTGCAAGGATTAAAGAACAGCAAGAAAGCAAATTGCTACAGTTAAAGAAAGAAAACAGCAGGACTAACACATTTTAGTAGGGGTACGTACACTGGGACTCAGCAATCTTTATACCCTTTGTGAACAGCAGTTCTTTAAGAGCTTTACACCCAATAAAATTTAAACTTTTATATATTTTTTTCTTTGTTTATGGCACCGGGGTTTTTTATTGCAGACATGTAGCAAGCCACCCATATGGAATTTAAGAAAGTGGCAACCGTGCTCAGCCTGAGCACCTCAGACCTGTCCAAATCAAGCCTCAGGTTGGCAGCTTCAGGTAGGGATTTTTGTTCTGGTTTGTTTTGTTCCTTCCATTCCTTCCCACTCTCTTATGGCTATATTGCATTGGCTATCATTTAGAAACAAAACAAAATGACTAGCAATCCCAATGACAAAAACAGCATTAGAATTTTAGTTATTTTCCCATGCTGGGAAAATACCTGCTGGGGAGGCTGAGTACCCAACTTTCCCCCTTCTCCCGCCTCAACTCCCCTGATTTTCTTTCTCTGAAGGATGCAGACAGCAGCAGAGGATGTGCTGGTAGTGACAGCCCTCCATCCCAGCCACTGCCCACAGGAACACCTACACATCCCTGTCTCTTCAGCAAGCACGAGTTTAGCAACAGTGATTCATCATTGAGAGAAACATTAATATTTTACCTTAGTTACCAAGTGCACCCGTTCAAACTTTTATCTAAAACATTCTTTATCATCTTTTCATTAAGTTCTCAAGAGCTAATGGTTTCTGAGTTCCCGGGGTAAGGATGATGTTCTGAATAATGAAAGCTCATTATTTCTCCACAGAATGCTTGTTAATTCAAATGATGATATTAAAACTATAGTAGCCTTTAGCGCTGGGGTGATTTCTAGCATACTTTATCATGTATCAATATATACTCTGTTTGTCAAAACTGCCCAGGGCTGGGGCTGACATTCTCTCTGGAGGAGTCTAGTGCTTCAAGAGGCACTGAATACACCAAGGTGACAACTTGCAGAGTTTGAGCCTCTAGGAAATGGAAAGATGAAACTTGAAGTGCCATTGTCCCCCTTGATTTCCTTATTAGTATTCATAAAGAGACAGTATCCTCCTCTTTTTCTAGTCCTCACAGGCCTTCCATTTGAATGAAATAAAAGGCACACATACACACACAAAAAAAATACATGCTGAAGTTTTACATATAAAACATACCCCTTTGTTGTCATTTAAGTAATCCAAAATGTGTTTCTGTAGTTACAGGTAGACATGGCTATTGCTTTAAAAAAATAATAATAAACCCCACACATTTAAAGATGAGGCAAAGACATTTTTTTACACCCTATTGTTTTTTCTGACTTGTTTCCTGCATCTCCTCTTTTTCCCTTCCTCAGCCCCCTCTGTATAGTGAGGCTATGTTCCCCAGCAGCATAGCTAGGAGCACCCTGACACTACTGCCCTCCTTTCAGCTTTGATCACCCGAACACTGCAACTGTTGCCAAAGCCCTACTCTCCTCAGCTCTCCCACCATTCTGTCCCCTCTGAGGGAAATAAAAGAAAAAAAAAAAGGCAAAAACCTCTGTCCATATGGAATCCCTTGGTGAGTGCTAAAAATAGATCTGCAATGAAAAGGCCAATTAAAGTGGCCAAGAAGCCTGTTTCTCCAAATAACATTACATTTCCTGCATAGGGCTCTTTCCCCCACCTCTTGCAGCCTGCATAAATACACACATCCTTGTCTGACTGCAAATTATATCATCACCTGCCATCAGGTGTTTTGTGATAGCACTGAGCGAAGATGCTTAGAGACTCCAGACTGAACACAGATTGCCCTGACCCTTCATCAGCATCAGTTATTTCCCCCAATCCACAACCACATAAAATTTGAGGATTTCCAATTGAGCAAGGCCCTCCTGCCTCCACTCCAAACCCTCAGCCCTTCCCCCTCCAGCCTCCCAGGAGAAAATGTAATTCTGAACATCTCACCAGCCCCACTGGTGCTGGACCAGCCAGGTCAGCATTCACATGGGCTGCAACACACATCTCCGTACCATCATCACATAATGATTTCTATTGTGAAAGATTTGCTAGACTTTTGCCCACGGGCAAAAATGATAAGAATATGTTAAACTTTTTCCATCTTCCCCTACTGGACTATCCTTAGAGCAGTAGTTAAATATCAGTGTGTTTTAAAACACCCAACTGGCTGATATTTCTTCACTTTTGGGCAGATGCAAGGTTGAATCGCAAGTTTATTCAAGCTGCCTCTCATTCTTCACCAGAAAATAGACTTTTAAAAAGTGCCTTTTCAGCCCTGTTACACGGGCTTAGGGGGAGAGAAGGACAGCCACAGCATCTCTGCATCCCTGTTCACCTGGGTGTACAACAGACACATCCCAGCAGTGCCAGTCTCATTGGGAGAGCCCAAGGGCCAGCCCAGCACTCCACTCAAGGACACTGCTCCTGCCTTCAGGAAGCAGCTCTCCAAGAGCAAAGGGGCTGGCTAGGAACATGGAGCTTCCACAATACTTCAGAGTCCAAACTGTGTTAGTGAAAGCAGGAGGCAGAAGTGGTTCCTGCTGCAAAGGTGCTCATGCAGATCCCACAGCCACACCAGGGAGGTTGGCCTACGATGGGGTCATGCTGTTGAAGCAACTGCAGCAGAGACATGAGCAATGACACAGGGGGGTCACGAGTTAGGGACAGGACAGCACTGAACCTGGACCCACAGGCATTACCTCCTCCAAAACCCAATGGAGCTACACCACCCCCGGGGGAAGGCCCTCAGCTGTTTCACCCTCTCCTCAAACAAGAAACTTCCACAACATAAAACTTGCAGCAATGCCAATGGAGAGAGGCCATCAAAAAGCACAGCCACAGTATTTTGAAGCACAGCACTCACCGTGGCCTTATCCTGTCCTGCAGCCTGCAAGTGCACTTGTGGCTAAAGCCAGGAGAGCCTGGAGACTCTTGGGGTGGACTGCAAACTGTTGTGAAATGTGCTTATCTGGAGAAAAGCAGTTGTGATAGAAAAATAATTGTGTTTTGTGCATTCTGATGGTGTAAAACAATCCCCCATCACTACGGGGCAAGATCCATGTTGTAATTTTAGCACAGACACAAACAGATTTTCAGTGCAGTGTTGGCATGGCAAAAAAAGCTTGGTTCTTTCATTGATTTTACTCTACTTTATGCCATCCTTACCATGCAAGGTCCAATTGACTGGTAGAAATATGTCTGATGAGAATGAAGGTAGTGAAAGGGAATAAACCCACATATGCCTCTCAAGCTGTTCCTGTAGTACTTTCCAGTTTTATATACAGAGCCGCACAAAAGTGGAGAAACAAGCAGGTTAAACTATTAATTACTTGGTTCTGTGATAAAGGAGGGAAACCTGCAGACATGCATTTGTGTAATTGCACTTGCATGAGCAGGGCGCTGCAAACTCTTCACACAGACATAAACATCCACAAAACCCTGCTGTCAAAAGTCCGGTTTTTTAGTAAATATCAATGAAACAGCAATTTTCTCTGCAGGGCTGGGAAATACCTGGCTCCATGTTTCTGAAAGGGTGGCTTTGTGTAGAAACTTCATTTGCAGGACAGAATCCTGCAAAAACTTGTGTGGGCTTCCTTTATGCACCAGCATGCACAGAACTGTCACAAAGGAAATGTCTGCAGAAACAGAGCCCAGAGAAGCCTTCATCATTGCACACACAGCATCACAGCAAGGATGCTACTGTCCAGCTTGTCTAGTTTCTGATCTAACCATGTTAGGAGCACTGCTTGCAGTGGCTACTGCAACACTGCCAATGCCAATTATTTAAAATAATTATGACTCACTTGCTTAAAGAAAACATTTAGAGAAAAAAAAGGTGGAAACTGAAATTTTTTTATTTATAAATTTATTTTTTATCCAGTAAATGTAAGCTTTTCTTCATCACCAGAATTAGAACCATGTTTTGTGCAATCTGAGATTCCCACATTCAGAAGACCCTAAGACTCCACTCCAAGGAGAAACACTAAATGCCACAGAACACAACAAAAGCCAGGAAAGTTGACAATACCACCCTGAGAAATTTGCTAGAGAAGCAGGGGCAATGCCATGTAGTGACAGCTTTTGAGAAGAATCGGTGTTTCTGCAGGTGGGAGAGACAGTACATACAGCCTCTGAGCTCCTCATCCGCACCCTTCCCACAAATCAAGAGCACCAACAGGCAGATACATCACAGCCCCTTTCATGATAGACCTTGGCTCCGCAGCATGCTGGACCAGTGAAACTGGTTCTACACGCCCTGGGAAAAAATGACAGCTTCTCCTCACAAGCTGCACTGATCATAAAAGGTGGAAGAGGTTTCCATGCATGCCCAAACCTGCCTCTTTCAAAATGCCTGCATACCCAGCACGACAATGGAGAAGCTTCAAGCAGGGCTCCTGGCCATATTCTACATTGTTTCCCAGCTCAGCTCTGCTTGCAGGCCCACCAAGTCACATAGGGGATGTTGTTTCTTCAGTGGCCATCTCCATGATGTCCCTGTTGTGCAGCTGCCTGCTCTGCTTTTCCTGCCTGTTCCTCCTCCATCCCCNCAGCACTGGCCTCACTCTGTGAACAGGAACAAGGTGTCCAAAAGGTGGCAAGGGGCCAACCTCGCGTTGCCTTGAGGTAAGAGCCAACTGTTTTTCCTGGAACGTGCTCCAAATTTCACACCCTTTTTTCCCCACAAATGTGGGAACGAAGGAGCCACCACATGCACAAAGGAGTGTTTTCACACATGCAGAAAATGCACGCTAATGCACACTGCTTTGCTCAGCATGTCCTCCCAAAACCTGAGCATCGCTCCCCTCCAAGAGCTCAACTACAAAAAAAACCCTAGTCTTTAATTGCTGAAAACCCTGTCCAACACATTCTGCCCTACACAAAGGCCACACAAGCTCCTGGAACATCTTTTGAGTCTCTGCAAACCATGGAGGCCAGAGCAACACAAGCACCACACTGAGCATGCTGGCAGTGAGGGCAGAGGAGGCAAGTGGGCTGCAGTCTCTGTCAGCATCGCTGGACACCAGGGCTAGCTGCAGGGAAGCCTTCATACAGCCCAGCTGCCAGGTCAGCCACATCCATTCCTGTCTCTCATCCAAGTCCAGGCAAAACATATCAGTGCTACTGTGCTTTTGGAGGATCCAAAAATCTAAGCCCTGCCCCCAGCTCTGCCAGATTTCACACCTGACCTCCTCCTCTGTCTGCAGCATGGAACACCACTCGGGTCTTTTGCAAGGACATGAAGCTAAAAGGGTGCCTTGGGCTGGGCAGCACAGAAGAAAAGGGAAATGCATTCATGTACATGATGAAGACAACTAGACAAAGATACAACATCACTTCACCAAAAGGGGAAAAAAAAGCCATACCAGCAAGCCACCCCAAGCTGAACAAACAAACCTCACGGCTGAGTTAACCTTTCCAGAAGTACTGGTCTCAAGGCAGAACTTTACTTGAAAGACTTTCTTAAAAAACAAAATGAAGACAAACAAGCGGTGTAAGACAGAGTGAAGCAAACCTTGAAAGCCACAAGGTTTGGGACCTTAGGCTATTCCTCAATATCCCTCAAAAGTTCCAGGCATTTTGCCAGTGCAAGAATCTACCTCCTGGTGTATCTTTGTTTAACTTTGTTTACCTTCAGCCCCATGTTTTTACGATCCTCTGGCTTTTATAGTGATTCATTTAAACATCAGTGGGAGCCTCCTCCTTAACTTTTGATAGCCATGTTCACCATGAGATTTTCTCTGATTAATTATCAATATTCACGTGGAAGGAAAAAAAGTCAAATCATTTTTACACTCTATACAGGATTTCTTTTAAAAAGTCACCTAAACACAGAATGAACAGGAGTGGAAATAGGAGCCCCTGCAAAGGTATTTGGGGTGCTTTGAGATTTTTTTACTGAAAATGCAGAGCTGTAACTACAACAGAAAAAAGAGAGCATGTATATGGATTTCCCCATGCCTTCCCTGTAATATGCAGCACATGAACCTGTATAATCCATTGATGTGAAACATCATCAAGGCCAGACTGCTGAGGAATTTACATATAAGTGTGGTCAAGGTAGAAGGGATATCAAGAATATCTAGAGCTGATAAATAGCAGGGGGGTAAAGCAGCAGGGACTGAGAAGGCACTCAAAGCAGAAGTTCCCTTCTCACCCTACTCCACACATGGAGAAAGGGCCAGTGGGGTGTCCTTCAAGATCCACTTAGGAGACACAAGTACCAGCCCTTGTGTCTTATCAATGAGGAGAGGCGGGGATCAAGTCAGCTTGCCTCCCTGTCCTCTCCGCAGCCACATCACTACTAGATGACCTCCTGTCTTCTCCTGAAACCTTCACAGATACAAAGGCACCCACACAGAATCTCTGTTAACAGCTGACTGTGGTTGTGTCCACCTGCTGTCCCAGGACCCAAGAAAGTCAAAGACCAGGCATTTGGAAAGGATGGTTGCAACCGCCTTCAGGAAGGAGCTGTAGGCACCAGGGACACGCAACTCAGGCTGGGTCATGAATTTGTGCTTCAGTTTTGAGGAGAGATGGAAAGGAATCAGCAGGTATCACCTTGGCAGCACCAGAGGCGGTGCTGGGAGTTACCACACTGCGAAGCTAGATGAGTAGTAACCAAGGGGGAGAAGGGAGGGTGACCTTTTAACAAGTGATAAAAAGTCTGTTACTACACAATATGCAAGTTTGTTTACTCAGTGATAGCAGCTAACTAGATCCCAGGGGAACTCCTAGAAACACCTGAGGCAGAAAGTGACTTCCCAAAACGTACAATGGCAAGACACTGACAAAAAATAAACAAATCATATTTCGTGTAAATTTTCCAGAGCTATCCAATAATTACTTAAGGGGATTTGTTGGTTGGTTAGTTTTGTTTGTTTGGGGTGGGTTTTTGGGGTTTGGTTTTGTTTTGGCTTTTTGTTTTAATGAGAAACAAAGATGTTTGGCCAAAAGTAAAGATCTCCATTTGAAAAACTTAACACAAAATTTTCCATAGAAAGATGGGGGTTGGTTTGGTTTGGTTTTTTTTTGGGGGGGGATGGTGCATTTAATACCTAGAATTAAATATATCCTTTATCTGAAAAGGCTGAAAAATTTGTTTTCCTCCTAAAACAAATTGACAGTTTTCAGCTCTAGAGTATGCTGAAGTGGTACCTTTGAAGGAAGCGGAAGTGTGGAGTGACTTTCAAAATAATAAAAAAGTAGTTCAATACAAACATCAAGTAAACCCCATCCCATCTCAGGAAAACTTTGTTCATGGTTCACATGGCTTGAAACCAAGAGGACACAACTAGGAAGCCAAACATGATCACTGAAGAAGACCTAGGTAAGAAAATTCCTGGAGGATACGAGCAGAAGTAGAAGACCAAAGTTGAAAAAGTGAGATGAGAAGAGCAGAAAGAAGCTGGACCCAAGGTACAGTGAATGGATAGTTCAGGCTCTATAGGAAAAAACAGAAGCAAAAGCAATTGCAAAACAGAGATTACGGCCCCAGGGGCAATCTTAAAGCTCATGGGACAGAAGTGACAGCATTAATTTACATTGATGCATTTTCTACAGTTTATGGAAGAGATAGGAACTACAGAAGATACCTAAGACTCTTGCAGAAATTATTTCTGTTTATGGTTTATGATAAAGGGAGCAATGGCACGATCTTTTATATGCATGTATGTATAGCCAGCACAAGAAGAGCTACTACGTATTTAACAAGCCTGGCGTATGTTCAGAATGATTAGAATTGCCAGACCGTGGAAGTACTTAGAAGCTAAAGATTAAAAGAGGAAGATCAGGATTTTCAAAGCTGTTTAGACATTCAGAAACGTTAGATGTCTCTTTGAAAGCACCTAAGCAGGTAAGGTATCTAATCCTCACTGAAGTCAACAGAGCACGGTGCCTGACTCCAAGGCAGTTTTGCAACTGCTCTCACACACCTACATTGGCTGGAAGAAGCTAAATCACCTTGCAGATCTGGCCCTGGGTGCTGCAGTCAAGAACTAGAGAACACTCTCTTCTGCAACTGCCTTCAGCCTAGATAGTGCATTTCTTCAAAAGAAGCCCAAGAGGCCTGAGAAGAGGAGGCTGTGTAAGCAGTGCTAGGTGATTTGGTCAGAAAAGAAAAACAACCAAATGGAAACCCCCACAAAACTCTAGGAGACCCCAAAGCTAACCTAGTCTTTTCCTCCCAAGTGCTCTACCAGGCACCTCGAGCAGCCTCATCCCAGGGAGGGAGCCTGGCAGCAGCACTGCCCTGGCCTGCTGCCGCCTGCGTTTCACGACCGCTCACGTAATTGCCCTGCAAGAGGTGCCAGCTTGCAAATAATAGCTCCTCTGAATTCAGGTGGCATACGTGCAAGTCCGATGAGCCAAGTTTCTCCGGAGCTGTCAGGGCCTGATTTTTTGGGGAAGGTTACGTAAGTACATGCTCAAGGAGCACCTACGCAGCACACAAGCCGGCCAACCCCTCTCTTCCTCCCTCTGCCTGCTGCAAAGGCATCAGGAGAGCACGCTGCCCATCTCACGCAAAGCTTGGCTTGCTCTCTATGCTGCTTTAAGCCTCACATGGAATTGGGGAGGAAAAAGAATAAAGCAGCAAGTAAATTTGCAAGAAGTACCATAGAGTGACCGAGCCATATATAGCATTATCAGTCTGTCTTACATGCCAATTCCCTTCTTCGAAGCATAATAATTCAGCTATGATAGTCTTTATATTAAATAGGTACACTATAGAAACATACCCTTTAATATCATTGCTCTTAATTTTTTTTACATTGTTTCCTGTCTTCTCTACATTAGTCTTCATTAGCAATTGAAGAGTTCCACTGCTGAGGTTTCTGAGATAAGGGCTGAGCAAATTTTGGTGTAATACATAACCAAAGCTAGATGGAACAACCACATCCCCTGCATTTTTCATGTGCTATGATGCAGTTTGGATCACAGCCCTATTCAGAGGTAGAGAAAAGCTGATCCAATACAACTGACTAGAAAGACAGCAAGCATATGGTGTATATCAGGTGATTAATTTTCAACATTAATTTTTAAACATTAATTTCAGCTACTTTGGAAGGAAGAAAGCAACTGCCAAGTTTAGTTAGTTTTTGGTTTTAATAACTACATATTTTTTTGCTTAAATTGCTTCTCTTGTAGTAAGTAAACCATTTTGTAATCTCAATTTTAAAAATATATTCTCATCTAAAATTTGGTTAGAAACTACACAAGCTGTAAAGCCCCCAAGTAAAAGATTTAAATTGAAGTGGAACCAATACCTAAACAATAAAATGACAGCAATATAAAAGTTGCAGAGATAAAGTTGAAATTCTTAGTACATATATAAACAACAGTTGTAGCTTCTAAACCCCAGACATAATTCCTCACAGCAAGAGGGAAAAAGGCAAGTTGAAAAATAGCAAAGTGCAGCTTGTCAAATGCAAAATAAAAACTTCCCCTAGCTGCTGTTTCTGTATGCTGGGAGCATAAAAATAATATATGAACAGGGAATGTGACAGCCAAAGATGGCCTCAATGATTGTTAGAGCTAAGAAAACATTTACTCCTGCATTTTGTTCAGAAGTGCTGCTGAGTTTACAACCTGTGTCGGTGCAACTTTAGCCAAAGTGTAACAGTGTTTTCTTAAAGAACCAAATTAATTTGTTTTTCAGGCCAGTCCCTTACATGAAGCTGCTCCAGCCAGACCTCCAAAGTGCAACAATTACATTAAAAAAGCAGTCTATTTTTTTAAAACTTTATTTAACACCAGGCCAAATTGGACTTCTGTAACTCCACTGGAAACCCACTGGAAAACCAGATATTCCAGTGCAATGTTTCACTCAGCATCTATATGCCATAAAAAGGGAAAAACTAGACCTATTAAATGGGATGGCATATCTCACAGTCAGATGCAGTTGGTGTCATGCAGCTAGGTACCCCATGCATGCCTTTTTTCTCCTTTCTAAAACAGATTTTAAGTATTTTGCTTTAGCAATGGTTTTCTTTACCTCTTTCACACCACTTGATGTTCTTAGCTTCAGTGTTCCCACCCCAGTTTCGTATGTCCTTCCCCCAACCCTACCACATTTCTTCATTCACAGCCCTTCATTATTCCTGCCAGTGCTTTTACTGTAGAAATTTAAATGTTTGGTTCAGCTTCAGATTTTCCCAGACTCCAGAGAAAAAGCTCAAATAGAGAGCCAAGGACTCCAACCTCCAAACCTGGTCAGTCAGCCTCACTCAAGCAACATCCCTCTGCCACTTTCATCATCATAACCTGCCTGAGTCACACAACGACACAAGACAAGGGACTGAAAACCTAACCTGTGCCAGCAGCTCCTTGCACAGCTCCACCATTGTTTCCCAACAGGGAGAGAAATCTCCTGTGTGGGACAAGCCCAGAAGTTACCTCAGTTGCAGGAGAACAGCAAACCACAAGTGATAAGTAATCCTGGTCTAATTGCGTTGGTGGAAGATGTCTTCCGGGAACTCAAACAGTTTTTATTATTTTTTCCTAGCTGGGCAAGGAGTGTCACATGTGCTAAGTCATTTCTCTCTTCTCACTGTCTTATTTAAGTTTCCTACTCTTGTCCTGCATCCTAGAGCCTTTTGACCCCCCTGTTCCCTGCCCCAGATCAGAATTAGCTCATGCTGGTAATTGGGTTGCTGGTGTAAAACTCCAAGGGAACTTTATCTCCAACCCAAGCAAGGGCAAATGGACTAACCAGCTCCAGGTAAAGAACCCATGCAACACTGCCTTTTTCACATCACAGAGGTTCATACCTCTGCATGGTAGCAATACTCAATATTTACTTTAGAAAGCCTTTTTTCTATCACCTTGTTTGTACTGTCTACAGTTAATCAAGAGTGAAATGAGCCTAGATCTAATCAAGGATAGTTTGAAGTCCTGTAACTGGATCCACTCACATGCTTGAAGCTGTGCAAGTCTATAGTCAGTTTACTAGATCTGCATCAGAGTACAAGCCCAGGATAAATGTGTCAAAGTACTCTGAATTAATAAACACGGGATGAAACCAATAACATGTCAAGTGGCACTGGTGTGGTACTGCATGAAGAGTTATGGGAAATTCACTATAGAAAAGATACTACATGGTACAAACTTGGCCAGCATCAGCCTGATGAACATAGCAATATGGATTTCCCTCCCACTTAGCTGACATTTAGGTAGTGCTTCTGTTGCATTCACAAAACCCATGTGTTTCTTCTTCGAGAGGCACTCAGTTCACTGAAGTCTCCCTTGCCATTTCAGACAGCAAGAGTATTTTTGACTACACTATCAGTAAAAATTAATTTTCTTGCTTGCTTGAACTACATGCAGCATGATTATAAAGAGCCTGAATAGCTCTGTTGCTACCATTGGAATCCAGAAGATAATATATGAGCAAGGACTTCATGAGCAGAGCAAGCAGTTCACTTATTAACAGTTTTGGGGGCTAATATTTAGTAAGCTAGTATTCACTGCTACATAAAAGTTATTCCTGGAAAAAATGCATTTTCTTTAGAGGTTGTACAATAATATAAAAAATCATTATCACACCTTAGATAACCAAAAGTTGATTAGCATAAGTCATTCTTAGAGACAGAGTATAAAATTATCCTCAGTCTTCCAACCCAAAAGATTCTGTGGGGAACACTTACTCACAGGTTAGCTACAAAGCCTCTGATATTTTTCGGACAGCTTGTAGGTAGATAAAAATCTAAGGGCAAATTCACAACACCCAATCATGATCTCACCTTGTAGTTGGAAGCCGTGATGCACCTAACCATACAGTTGGCATGTGAATTTTCATGCATTGCATTCAGCATGGTTTATCCTTTACATTTATGCATTTTCATCCCATGCCTGCCAGACACCAGTGGCACCAAGGGTAGGCAGATAACAGCAGGGTCACCTACTTCAGCCCATGCAGCAGAAGGCTTGCCTGCTCTGCTGCCAAACCTCTCCATGCTGAGCCTACAAATACTGCAGCCTGACCTCTGTCCTGAGCCTATATGTACTGCAAAGGTCCAAGAAATTGGCCTTTGCCAACTTTATTTAAAAGCTCATACTGAGTGATTGGTCTTGCCAGGCCAAAAGAGGACTCGAGGGCAAACCCAGACCCTGGCCTTAGCTACCTGTGCAGATGTTGGAAGTTACTCCAATGCCTCAGGCTGCCAGAAACACACTCCAGTGTTCAAGAGAAGAGAGAGATCAATAATACTGCTTTGCTTTACCAGTCCGGCCGTACTTGAGTCCTGCTTTCAAGATATTATCAAACATGATAAAGACATGAGAAAATTAAAGCCTTACTGGGAGGAGACAGGCAAATGAGCTAAATTCCAGTGGCCTGATATCTAACGAGATCTTCAGCTCACTGATCTTAACAAATTGCATTCACTTTCTTGTTCACCACTATAATATTGTTGATCAACTTCTATTTCAATAATTTCAGGTGACCACCACTTAATTCAGTACAGCTAAAAACCAACCACTTTGGGACTACAAACAGCATCACATATCTCAAGGAATCTCAGTGTTTGTGAAATGACATGCAAATCCTACGTCTCTGATCAATTGCTGAGGTGCAGCAGCAGTTAAACAAAGTGAAGAAAGTCTTAACCAACAGGCATTACCATAAAAATACAAGTAGATTCCACACCAGCATCACAGAAAAAACCCAAGCAGTATTACTACTACTCGTGACTTCAGTTTTACAGCTCCCCCAAAGAGACAAACCTGCTCCAGGAAAGTGAACTATGTTGCACATAGTAAATTTACTGCCCTTTAAACACACATTTCCAAATTAATTGTATATTGCTAAATGTCACTCAAGCTCTGCTGACATTCTGTATCCACTCAAGCCACGGCTTTGAGGCTTATAAAGTTAACAGAATAATTTGATTGACTTCCTGCTTATTAATCCAGAGGGCTGTGCATTATTCAGATTACATGAATAGATGAAACCATTTACTTTATTCTAAACTTCACTCCCAGTTGCACTGGTGAGACAAGCTCCCTCCATATAACATTTTAATTTAGTTTTCTGTTGCCTCTAAAAGATGCTTCCAGGGGTACTGCGCTTTTTCGAATTCACAGAAAACTCAGAAGACATAAAGCAGGGTTGAGGGCTTTTGTTTTTTCAGTCTGAAGCTCAATAAATTCTGAACAGTGCTTTAGTTCAATTATTTTTAAGCATTTCAAAACTTTTCCTTTGTGTGTTTTTCCTTATGTTGCTTCCTTGCAGAGTAGTAAAAGCCCATTAAAAAGTCCCCCCCACTAAATGTTTTGCAAGTGCTCTTTATGTGAAACTATACAAGAAAACTTTACCTTGGCTTACAAAAAAAATACATTGACACCTATATATTATTCATGTTTTGCTAAGACATAAGTAGCAGGCTTCAAGCCTCTCCCACTGGAAGGCAGCTCCCATTGCCCAGATGTCCCAGGCTCCTGAGCACTTACAAAGTGTTCAAACACAACTAAACCTAAGCCGCATTTCATGGAGACTGTCAGGTTCTTCAGTGCAAGGGCTGAAGGCAGGGGGTGTTATTGGAAGAGGGGGAAAATACAAAAAACAGATAATTCAAGGGCTCAGCTGAGCACAGACCAAGACCCCTGACACAAGTACCTCTGGGCTTCGAGGTAGTCTTTAAATAGTCTTAAATACCCGCTCCTTTGGCATTTAAGTTCTATTGTGAATTACTTGCAGAAGAAGCCATCGTGGTATTTGGAGAGCTCTGAGCTTTTCAGCATGCTTTCAGATAGATGCTATCCCTTGGCTTCCATCACTGCAGCATCTAGAGGAGATTCTGGACCAGAACAGGTCATTATGGTCAACAGGCTGCTGCAAGTTACAATTATCTTTGTTTCTCTGGGCCTGAGAATCAAAATCATCTTCACTTAACAGAGTGTAGTCTCACTGATATGTAATTGAGTAAGTGATAACTATCAGGTCCTTTGCCTGGAGAAGCGAGCGGTTAGCTTGCACACTTCAAGAGACTGATTTAAAAATCAATTAAAACTTTGACATGGGGCAATTTTCTCTCTTAAGGGATTTCAAACCTGCAAAGCCAGTGACAGCAACCCCACAGAACAGAGGATACGCTGTGGGATGATGGGGTCTGCAGCAGGCACGCATCAAATAATGCACATGGTGTTTTGAACAGCTCGTGTATTAAATTGGCTGTTAGGCTCCAGTGGCTGAACTAGGCACAAACAAGGTATTCTTAATACAGGCCACCTTAGTATGGATGGCTTTATATAAGGATAATGGGATGCAGTTTTCTAAAGCTTAGAAAGTGTCATGTCCGTTTTAATTAAAAAGAAAATATTTTTAAAAAAAAATCAAAGGACACCCTGCTGATAATGAGTTAATAAACAGTTGCCCATAAAGAGCCAGGCACTTGCAAATACCTGTGGTTCAAAAAGGAACATCATGGTATTTCTGCAATTAACTTCCTTCACCAGTGACAGCTAACAAACAAAACATAACTTATGCAGGACAAACAATACCAAAAAACAAAGTTATGCGGGACATCAGTTATAAAACAGAGACAAATACCAGGAGACTCTCGTGTATTCTGCAAGGTAATCAAACAGAAGGAAATAAACTGAAGAGAAACATGGGAAGGCAGAAGGATGAGCAAGGAAGAGAACCACTGCAAACAGTAAAATCATCCATAAAACGTAGTCAGGGAGGAGACACTTAGCACCAGGAACATACAAATTTTTGTTGCAGTCCTGAAAGGAGACTTCTTCAGCCCTAATGTCCCAGGATTATACCACATGCTTTATCTGCTCAGACCTGAAGCAGACAGCATGATAAATAGTACTAGGTCTAATACCAGACCCTAGAAGTATCTCATATCTCCATGTCGAGAGCATGATTTGTGTTCTCTGAACTGCAAAAACTCCGTAACTAAGCTTGATCTAAAGAAATTATTTCTTCTCTTGACCAAAATCATCTTGCCTACCAGGCTTATCCAGCAGCATTCAGGTAATATTATATTCAAAAGTATCTAGTTGATATCAGAATTTAGATCATGCTACTTAAAATTGAAAAAGCTGATTAGGAAAAAAATGTTTAAAAATAAATGCTAGGATTATCCTAAGAGCCTTAGAGGCATCAGAAGTGGTCAAGGTAACCACAGTTAATTTTTTTACACGTACACATGTCTGTACATAAGGATACCCTGGGCCATGCCTACACATACATGCTTTTAAAGTGTGGTGGATGGCACAGAAGAGCCAAAATTAGTGAGAACCAAGTTACCTCTTCCTCCCATCTATTTTCCTCTAAATAACACCTTCGAAAAATGTTCCCTTTTAGCATCCCTGCTGGGCAAAATACAACCTGCAGCACACCGTGTCTGGAATAACACAGGCACAGCTCACCCTGACATTGGGCACGGTATTTGGTCCAGAAACTGGCTGCAGTTCTTCCTAGAGGAAGAGCAGCCCTGATCCTCTCCACCTTTCCCAGCAGGAAAGGAAAACATCCCTATCCAGCCTCCTCCCCCAAGAGGAATTTTACCACATCCTTGCATGCATCTGTTACCACTGAATCCCTCTTGCCAGAGGAAAGATGGGAAGAGACCAGAAGAGACACTCAAAAAGTGAGGAGGGTTCCCAGCCGCCTGCATTTCTCAGGTGTCTCTGGCAATACTTTTGGCTTTATGCAAGTGCTACTTCCAGCTAGATTAGGTTATTTCCCTTCCCCCATCCCTTTTTTGGTTTGGCCAAGAAACGAAAAAGCCATTATTAACCCAGCTTTGCTCATTAATCAAGGTAACCTTTTTTTGCTTTCCAAAGTTTCTCATGTTCTTATCTTTGCATAATTGAGCATTTACACTTCAGAAGAGCATCACCTGAGGGGGTGGGGGCAGATTTGGAAAGGTTTGGGCTATTTTTCCCTTAAGTTTCAAGTTTAAAAAACAAGAAGAAAAAAAAAGCAAAAAACAACTTTGAAAGGGGATGAAGTTAAATTACCAAAGCCTTAGGGCAGAGTAACTTAAAGACTGATAATGTGTAAGAGTTTCTCTCATTTACCACTGAAACTAACATTTCACATGACAGGAAATCAACAAGCAATAGAGTTATAACATTTTGTCCTTATATAGCAGCACCTTATCAAAAGATACCCAACAGCCACCCAAGCCTTTGTTTCGCAGTTATCCCTCCAAGGCAGAGACAACAGTGGATTTTCCAAACACTTGTGTTAGAAAACTCTACCCCATCAGACCTGACCATTTCCATGAGATGTCACAGGTTTGAGGAAACTCTGTCCAGTCACAAGCACAGTTCTGGCAGAGCCCTCTTTTCTTGGGCAGGATGCTCTGTGGGCAGGTATTCTGGGCTGCCAGACCCTCAGGCAACCTTACCAGGAAGGTGTTGCTTTAACCAGGACTTATTTCAAACCTGAAAGCTTTAAAAGCCCCAAAGCAGTTCAGGTATGCCCTGCATGCCCCAGAAGCCAGAAACAAACTTGAGCTTTTGGCCATGCCCAGTCCTGACCAGAACAAGCCAGCACAAGCAACCCAGTGAGCCTTGTCCACATGTTTTGCACGTGTCTCATAAGCATGTTGTTTCTGAAAATAGCCTGCTGCTTAAGGATGTGCTCATTTCTTCCCATAGGTGAATTCTTCTTTATATAACATTAGTTTCTTCTGCAATAGTCCTTTTATACTCCACCATTCCATAGACCAAAAGGATTTTTTTTTTACTAAAGAATGGGAAATAGAGTAGGACAGTTATGAAAGAAAGGAACAAACAACCACAACGATTGTCTAATGGCCCCATTTTATCACTATCCTGAAAAAAAGTCGTAAAAGCAAACATACTGCTTCCAAACAACAGCCACATAAATCCATTCTCAACGATGCAGCTAATTTGTTACGGGATATTTGTTATTTTAGGCTTGATTTTCATGGAGGAAAACAATGCTTTGCCTGCCATTGTTCCTGGTGATGGGAACATAATTTATCATAAGCAACACCAGAATCCAGAAAACAATTCACCTGTAAAAAGCTGGCTGCTGTGACCAAGAAAGTATCTGAGTCATTGAAGGGAATCAAAAGTAGTTACCAAGACAAGTAACCCTCTTTTTTTCCTCCACCAGCTGCAGAATACTTGAAGAGCATTACAGCCCACAATAGAGGTCATGTTGGTGAAACCTTGTCTCAAGTACTGCTGGGAAGATTTCTCCCAAATTTGAAGAAGGGGAAATTTCTCTGTAGAAAAGCAAGTGTGGAGACATACTGTGGCCCAGATTCAGGCTCTCAGGCAGCATGTGAAGCATTTTACATATCAAGCAGAAATACAGTGGCTAAATCCTACTTTAGTATGACTCGAGCTACAACCCTTTGCATTCCCAGAACCCACAAGCAGTACATGCTCTCCTGCAAGCTAAGAGTCCACAGAGGAAGAAGAGTCAAACCCTTCTGGTGGGTCTCAACCCATCTAACAATCTCAATTTTGCATGAGGAGATGTTACTGAAGACTGCACGCCTTTCCTAGAGATACACATGCTTGTGCTAGTTCTCAGCCTGTCTTTCCCTGGTCTTTTGCCTGGCTGGTATCAATAGATCTCCAGCCCCATATCTAGACACAAAACATTGCTATTTGGAAGAGACTTGTGGCTGGGACATATTTTAAGGCTGGTCAGTCCTACAGTCACAGGTAAAGACTTCTGTGCTCATAACAAATCCCAGACACCATCCCATTGCAGGCTACTAAAACCCTATTTTGAACCTAACACCAATCCTTCTTAATGTACAAATCAGTCTGTGCCCCAGCCCCTTCAGTCAGAGGGTTGGGATATTGCTTCTTTAAAACTCGGGATAACCCAGTTCTGAGCAACAGTCGTGATCCTGGTCAGACATTCATGGATCCAAACAATACAACAGACAATAAGAAACTCCATGGGCCCAAACTTCCTCTGTGTATTGACTGTGTCAGAAACGGTTCCAATTTAAACCCTGGAACCCTGTCATTACCCATACCAGCCTTTTCTCAAAAGAGATCATTTTCTTTCTGTGTCACATAAATCACACACTGCTTCCCGGCTGCATTTTGCAACTTCTACAGAGTTAGTTACTGGGATTTTGCTTCTTAGCACACCTTGTTTGAGAGAGTTTAGGAAATGGAAAAAAGTCATGCAGAAAGCAGGATACAAAATAAAAAAAATTGTGACCATCCCAGGCACTGCTACTGTCACTATTTTTCTCTAACACATACAAGAACTGATTCAATTTGGTTTTCATTCTATGTCTTGCAACACTTGGGCTGTGCTTTTATTCACAAATAAAATTTACTGAGCATTGGAAGATTAGGAAAAAGCAAGACATGCTTAACACTTGATGCACTTTATAGAAAATTTAAAACAAGAAAGGCTTAACTTAGCTCTAAAACTAATAAATACTTTAGTTGCTTTGTGTTATGGGTAGTGTTCAGAAGCTTGCATGACTAATTAAACGATCTTGTGTTTGCTTTGAAGGCTAAGCCACCCTAAATGGCTTTAAATTCTATCAAACCAAGCTTTGAATTAAAATCCTCATTTGTAATAAGGAATTTTACTGTGTATAAATGCTATTAGAGGGGCTGTATTGGAAAGTTTAGTAATTTGGGTGGTTTCTGGCCCTTGCAACAAACACACTGAAATCCTGGCTTTCTCACAGCTGATCTCCATCAGGGTTAGGAGGTGAAGGTCCTCGGGGGAGGTACAGAAAGAAAAGTGCTTCTGGGAGAGTTTTGCATAGGATGGCAACCCAAGGAGGAGGTGGAGACATTAAGTTAGGTTGGGAAGTGAAGACAGCTGGTCAGGGAGGAGGATGGGGAGAAAGGACACATTTACCATATAATGAGAGCTACACCAATATTTTATCTGCTCAGTGTAGCCCATAGGCAGAATTGGGAAGGCTCAACTATAATCCATGAGTACCAGCACTGTAAAAAGAAGTTGCCAGCACATCCTACAGTTGCTTTCACTTCTGGAGTCATAAACAAATTATTTGAGATCACAGTTCCTCTTTTGTATGCAATACTCAGATGTTCATTCTTTCTAAATAATGTGAACCAACAGAAGTATTTTTTCCATCTGTAAACATACAAGAGTCACCCCCTGGCAGGCAGGGAGCCACTACCCAGGTTGTAGAGCAGTCAGGCACTGGAGCAAAGATGGAGCAAAAAAATACTCCATCACTTGGAGCAAAGACAACATTTTTCTGTGGGGCTTTTGCACCACTATCACCAACTACCCCTGCAACCCCCTTTTGCCAAAGGAGGGAGAAATAGCTGCATGCAGGAAAGATGCATCCCACAGCTCTGTCTGATCAGTGGAAGGAGCAGATGCCAGCCCCTCATGTCAGGCTGTCTCCATGCCCTCTCCAAAACAGAATGGACAACCCATGCCTGCTGCAACGAACATGCTGAAGACTTTTTCTGAGCACAATAGTTTTGATCCTCAAACTATCTGAAGTCAGTGGAGGCATTCCAAACACACAAATGCTTTCGCAGGAGGATAGTTTTACCCCTTCAAATAATTAACTCATCTTTTTCATTCATCTGGTGGGACTGGAGCTGAGCCTGCCATAGGAGAAGCCTAACAAACCACCCATCCTATTGGCTGCAGCCTGCAGCACACATGGTGTGTTTAGGCAGTTTGAGTCATTGCCCATTAAACAACAGTTCCTCCTTCTCTTTCATCAAAACCATCCTCAAAACCATATCCCTGCAGTTATGTGGATTTTTCTGTGCCTGTATGCATGGAGAGGAGGAGGGATATCTTTTTTCCCATGATTACTTTCCCCGCTGACCTGGTGTTTGAGAAATACCATACATTTTCACTGTTTGTCTTTACTTTCAGCTCTTCCACAAACCAAAATGTGAAGCCATCCATGCTTTCACTGGCACGGCTCTACTGTGTTTTCTTTCCCCCTTAACGGGCTCATTCATGTGTAGGAGGCTTTTGATCCTGGGTTTAGATATTCATCCCTACTTTACATAACCATAAGCAATAGGAGGTACTTATGTGAACTACATTTGAGTCCTTGTGCAAAAGAAGCAGAAGTCTTAAGCCATCAACAACTGCCCTCTGCTTCAAGCTGCCCCTTTGCAAAATCAGCCACTGGCAGACAAAGACAGAGAAATGTGACATCCCAGTACAGCGAATAAAGAAAGAAACTTCATATGGGACCTCCCGTTCCCCAGTTTGCTTTCTGTGCTGGTGTGCAGGCTGCTGAGCAGGAACCAAGGCCACTGGTTACCTCCAGCATACACATGCATCACCCCAGCTCCAAACCACCACCCTGCTGCTGAAAACTCCAGTAGGGTTGGAAGGGGCCCATTCAGTTAAACTCTGGTGAAAACCAGGGCACAGAGCGTTGTTTTTTAAAGTTGCTATTTAGTAGCCTGGTGCTTACCTGAAAGTGGAAGTTGGGTTCAGTGCCTTTCCGAGTTGAAGAAATTAAATCCCATAGCTTCTTCCTCCAGGGCAGAGTCCCACAGGGACAAGAGATAGGCCCCAGGAAACAAGGAATCCCTGAAGGGACCACCTGTATTGCTGAGCCAGTAAGAATCAGTAAGGTTGGAAAGGACCACAGTGGGTCATCTGGTCCAACCTCCCTGCCCATGCAGGGCCATCCTAGAGCACGTGGCACAGGGCTGCATCCAGAAGGTTCTTGGATACCTCCAGTGAGGGAAACTCCACAGCCTCTCTGGGCAACCTGTTCCAGTGCGAGGGAACTCACACAGTAAAGTTCTTCCTGTTCAGGTGGAAGTAATAATCCTGCACCAAGGCACAAACCAATCAACAAGCAGACCTAAAGCAAGGGAAAGAGGAATAAAAAGAAAGTAGGGGGCAAGCCACTAACTAGCCACAGGTTCTGCCTTAAACTACAGCAGCTGATTGCACTAGCCTGGAGGCCGCTGTGCCTGTCACCTGGGCAGCCTCACCTGGGGAGGATCTCAGCTCAAAGCCCCTGACCCCCCCCCATCCATTATTTCCTGCCAAATTCACATTTAACCCCCTTGACACCAGGGCACACAACTAAAGCTTTTGTAGCCCCTGAGCAGCACTGCACCTTGGACTCTTCTATTTTCTGATGTATCTTCCTTAATATCTGTTGATGACATCTTTGACCACCTGTAAAACCAATATGAGGTCTTAGAGAAATCAGTGTGTTACCTTCCACTACAGAGCAAGAAAGAGAAAATAAATGCTGTTATTAGATATGGATTTACTTAAGGAAAATATTGTTAGAATCTAAACAAACCTCTACAGTTCTGTGCCGTGGATGGTGGAATAATGAAAAATATTATTAGATATAAAGGAAAGTTATGACACTATAATGTAAGACAGACAAGTGAGAAGACGTATCAGTCATTATCTAGAATACAGTGGACTCCTGTGGTTTCATTTTTCATTACTAATTTAATGTACTTACAATGTTACATGATAAAAAGTAAAAAAGAGCAGTAAAAAGTGAGCATCATGAGAACAAAACAGGATCTGCAGAATTCAGAGGTTTTTATAAGTTTCTTGAGAAAATGTCCAAGATCCCTTGAGAGCTAAGTAACCTCCATTAACATCCAATGAAATAGCTAATAACAGAAACATAAAAGAAAAGTGAAAAGAACATTTTAATAAACACAAATTATGAAACACATTTCTTTACAGGCACAGCTATATGAAATTATTTCATAGAGAGAAAAAGTCAGTTTTGCTAAGATGCTTGCAAATGTTAGCTTAGGAATCACACTCCTGTGATTCAAGGTAAGCAGTTTATTCTGCATTCCCTCATGAACCCTTAACATTTAGGGTCTTGCAGTATACTCTCTTGTAGCAATATAAATGACAAATAACCCCACGCAAGTAAAAAGACCAGAGTAAAGCTGGCATGAGAGGATTCCCTTGCATTGTTTGCTGGGAAAATGTTACAAACAGACTCTGCATGTCTTCTGGGGCAGATTCATAACACAGCAACTGCAAGCCAATGCCACCTCTAGCTTGCTGGTTGAGCTCAGGTCAAACAGGTTTCCAAGGCTAACTAGAATGAACTGCCGTAAGAGCCCGTTCAACCACAAGCCAGCTAGTAACAATACTCTAAAAAAACAGCATCAGGGATAGATCAGGGAACCCTGACCAAGACCACAGTGAAACATGGCCTTAGGTTGCCTTGCAAGTGTATAGAACTCTTGGTATTTTCTTTGCCTCAAGCAAGAGTTGCTGGGTGTTGTTAGTTTTTGTAAGGTCTACATTAAGATTTGTGAACTTCTATATTTATGTATGTTTTGCCCTGTATTCCACAGAATGTATTTTAGTAAATTTAAGTGACTTCACAGAGACCTTTCCATGATATTTGGGTACCAAATGTCCTGCTATGATCTTCAAAATCTCAGCAATAAGCATCTGTGCTTGAACATTGTTTCACCAATTGAATTCCTTCAAAGCAGAAACTGCATTGTTGTGTTTGTAAAATGAAATTAAGGACTGCCTGCTTGGGGAAAATGAAGCATCTGATTAAAAGTTATAGAAATTAATGGGGGTGGTGGAGGAGGTTTGGGGGAAAGTGCTAAAGGGGGCATGATCCAGCAATATTGAAAATAAATAGTAAAAATACTTTCAAATGCGTAGCATTTTATAATGGAACCAGTTTCTTTTCATGCTACCCATACCCAGCAAAGAGTTTTTCTTTAAAAAAAGGAAGTCTGGTGCTGGGAAAGGAGCAGGAATGTTGCTCTATTCCAGGCACAAATGATGTTCACAGTCTCTGAAATTACACCCAAGGTCTCCCCAAATTACCTGCAGCAGTGGCAAATGCCATTGTTTTCCTGGATACCTTTGGACATATTATTTGCCACCAATTTCTAAAGTTGCTTTTCACAGCATTTTGGGACACCTGAAGCTTATAATATTCAAGCCTTAGATGCAAACCATCTGTCTCCTTTTCAAAGACTCAAGCTTTCACTCACAAACTCTCCCCCTCTTCTCTTTCTCACGCACAGAGGTGAATTTTCACCACCTGAGTTTTGCTTCTTTTTTTTGGCTTTATGAGCTGTGTCATCTGTGACTGAGTGCCATCAAGTATCACTTTAGCCTGTTTCCATAGCCAGGAAATATTGGAAATAAAAACTGTTTGAGAAATGCTCTCTGGTCCCCTTAGCAATGCAGAGCTTGATTTGCAGCAGTAGCGAATAGGAAAAATTCTGGCTGGAGTTTTTAGGAGTTATGTTTGCTCAGCAGCCCTTAAAAATCATACTTTGGGCATCTTGGGTTGAAATCCACAAGTGGAGGTATCAGCATATGCTTTTGAAAATCTAGCCTTATGTGCATTTCAGATTAAAATTTTCACACTGGTCTTTCCATAAAAGTCTCTCTGGAGGGTTTTACAGCATCCTGTCAGATGTTTGGTGCTTAAGGAACTTAAAAAAAATAATCCACTAATTATAATAGAATATAGGATTGTTTATTTCTCTTGAAAAAGCATGCTGAAAAGATAACATTAAATTAATCTCAATTGGCAGTACATATGTTTGGTAAAATCTATTTTTAAAGATAGATTTAATTGACAAGCTATCACTATTAAAAGAGAAGAATGAAAAACGTATGAAGCCAGACATCTTGGTTAAACTATTAAGTGTGAATTCATAGCTGGACATAATGCCTCCGTATGCACAGTTCATTAACTGCACAGCAATTTGGTCCAAGGCATTTATAAGCTCTTCTGTTGAAATTTGAGGAGAAGGAACCTGTGAAATCTTTTGGAATTACAGAGTAGTGAGCAGAGCTTTTAAATACAGCCAACTGCTCAACTTCAGACTAAACTCTAAGTGTGTTGTAAATTCACATCCCCACTAGGTATGGCGAGAGAAGCCATTGAGGTTCCTCTGGCAACATCTGTGCGACTTTCTAAGCCACACAAGCCTTCCAGTCTGTGGGTCAAGGCAGCAGACAGTAAGCTGAGGTTCTTATTTGTCACCCAAAAAAAAAGTGCAAAAATAACATTGGTGAAAAGTGAAGACTACAAAAAAAATCACATGATTGTAAGTCAGGAACATGTAAGTCCTGCAACATTAGCAGTACCACAGTGTATCTTTGTAGAACCTTGGTTTTTCTGTTTTAGAAGTGAATTGCTGTGCTTTGCTTGCTGCGCTGACTTCAACTCCCTTGCAGCTGTGCCAAAAACATTATCCCCTGGGATGTCCTGGTGCCAGCAGTGCCTTTCGTAGGACACGGGGATGCCCCCACTCCTCCAGCAGGACCTGGAGTGCAGGTGAGCAGCGGTTATGCCTGGACTGCCACCCTTGCTCCAGGAGCAAACTTGGGAGCAAACACCAATCACGTGAAAAATGGCACAGAAGGAGCAGGCTGGAAGAGGGGCTGCCCCATTCTCCCACCCTCCTGGGGTATGGCTGATGGTAGCACTGGGTTCAGCTCAATCCAATCAAGGACCAGGTGCTACAAAACTGAAACCACATCTGAACCTCATTGAATGCATAGGCTTTTCATTTTTAAGGCACGTAGCTGAGCCCTACTTTTGAACACATTCCCATTGGTATGGCTGGAAATTGCTAAAAGCAGGTATCCATCCCCTGACTTTGGAGTGTGCAGGGCTGACACGTCCTCCGTGAGCTGCAAACCCAGACCTGTACCCACCAAACACAAGTCAGGTGTAACATCAGAAATCCCACGCTTGCTTCTCCTTTGATGAAAAATTCAGCATCCTTCTCTCTCAGCTATTGAAAGCATATTTGCTTGTTTACTACACCCATTGTTTCCTTTCATAGACAGATCACATTTGTTTAAATGATTTCAGAAATACTACATTCATTTGAAGCTGAAACAGCTTCCATAAAGATTGCAGCTAGACCACACATTTACACACAGCAACCAGATTTGTACTTAGGGTGGATTGTCTGCATATTTACTACAGTGCTCATTTTCTTCTTTGAATAAAAGTGCAGATTTTTTCCTCCATTATTTGCCAGTACTATTAACTAGCCACATTCTTCCTTTTGGTTGTATAATCTGTGTCCTCCTCTGATCCCCTCTAAAGTAAACAAGCCATTTTTGACTCCAGGACCCCATGCCATCACCATCACAACCATCCCTTTGCAATACCTGTGCTGTAAGTAAAGACACTGTTGAGTCTCCATGAAGAAACTCTTTTTGGCTAGGGTAGGTCAGCCTTGCTCTTGGGGAGTCACTGCTCTGCTGTTTACCCTGGCTAAGCTCCTAGCCTGGCTTCTTAAGTGCACGGTGGAGATCTTCAGTGTCTAGGATGACCATGTCTGCACTAGAGGATGGACTTGCACTGTCATCCAGGGCAACACTGGAGGAA
Organism: Aegotheles bennettii; assembly: GCA_013398125.1. Classification (NCBI taxonomy): domain Eukaryota; kingdom Metazoa; phylum Chordata; class Aves; order Caprimulgiformes; family Aegothelidae; genus Aegotheles; species Aegotheles bennettii. The sequence goes on from VZRW01008560.1 coordinate 171,924, forward strand.
ACAGGGCAGGCAATACCAAAGCCCTCCCTCCCTCCCTACCTTTGGTTTGGCAGCTGGGGAGAGTGGAAGGGCTCTGCTCCCCCACCAAGGGACCCCAGAGCTGGGAGTTGGAGGCTCACGCCTGGAGGGTGCTGGCCCTTGGGGCGTGGGGAGTGAGAAAGGCACAAGCGAGCTAGGAGGCTTTGCAGGAGGAAGCACAAGCTGGTTTTAATGGGCTGCATGGAGTCTGAAAGCTGGTTCAGCTGCCTGTGTAAATACAGCCAGTAATACCACTGATGTAAAACTCGTGTTGTGAGACAAGAGTCAAACTCTTTTTATTCCCCTCATACCTTGTTCAAAGCTTTATCAGGCAGATGAATCAGATCTCAGTCTCCTAATGTCTCAAGTGTAAGTTCTCACTGAATCTCCCACTGTTCCTCAGTGTAGGCAGAGCAAGAAAGCAGAGTATCAGCTCCTGGCCACCCTTCTTTATACTTTTGTTGGAGTTGAAGGAGCCAATCAAATGCTTTTAATTCCCACTGCAGCCACTGTGTGCCATGAATGGGCTCATAGTTGGAAGATCTACCCAGGGGAAGTGCGTGCTGCTTCTTGGGGCTGATATGGGAAGTGCTGACGGTTTTCACTCTGCACCTGCATCACTGACCAGATATTGCAGGCACATTGATCAGGTGCTGAGTGGCTCCTTCATGTTGCTGATAGTCCTCAGATTCCTGAAACCTGAGGAATTCAGGAGCTCTCTGGGGCTGTTTTGGTGGAGTGTACTTCTGGATCCAAGAGGGGACACCCTGCCAAGAGGTACCATGATGTGTGAGAGCAGATCAAATAAAAATGTTTATTTATGGCCCTTTTCATGAATTAACACATTTAAGGACATCTTTTTAACTATGAGAAACTTCTGATTAGAGCTGTGCTGCATTGCCCGCTCTTGTAATCTTCCAGGTGTCCTATTCACTGGTGGTTTTCTTAAAGAGTGGGATGACTCCTTCACCCCACAGGGGCTCAACACCTCACCACTTCACCTCCCATCAGCCTCCTACCAGACAAAAAGAAAGAAATTTTAAAAATGTCATAAAGGTGAGTCTTAAAGCAAAAGACATAATTTCCATTACTAAAATACTCCATTTCCACTCTGAAGATTGATACTATGATTTGTGTAGCTCAAAGCCCCTTGTGTCTTTCTCACTCTCTAGATAGACTGATAAAATTCCAATTCATTTCAATTGAAGGGTTTCTATTTAAGTGCTGTTGGTATAATCAGTCTATTAAATTGGGAGGTGTTAATTTTCCAGTAATCACAACACTTTCTTTTTCTTCCTATCTCCCAATTGAAAGGACAGCCTCATCCTGCATGGTTAAAATGTAGTAATGCATTTAATGCCAGGCCATGATTTTAGACCTCCAGCTGTTTTACTGGTTGTGTAAGTAAAAATAAGATAATGTTATGCTTGGTAACCATGGTTTTTGTAGGCATTCACATTTTACAAATCACTGCACAGTATGCAAACCATTATATATATCTAAAATGTTTAAAATCAAGCCTACCAGGAGTCTACCACTTCCATTATTTAAGGAGGGGGACTGCTATCAAGCTACTCAGTGGAGTTATATTATCAGTGCAAATCATGTGAAAATATGTGCTTCAGCAAGACAAGAAAGGAGTATTCTCTGCTATAAAAAGTGTGCTGTGGGAAGCTAGATGGAGTCATTGGTTTGGTGTAATATATGAGTAAAATCTTATTTGCTCAAATAATAAAAAAGGAAGAAACAGCGTGCAAAGAGAAGGCAACCATGAAGTACTTGTTTATTCTCTCCCTATACAAAAACCTGCTTCAACTTCAAACAATGGAATCAAGTCTCACCTCCCAAAATTTTAGCCAGGTGTAACTACTCATCTAAGAGATCTTCCTGATTTATACAGGCAGAAGCAAAAGGAAAACCAGGGTCATGAAGAAGCAGTTAGTGATTTGTTCCATGCGTTCAGGCAAAAATATTAAACCCCACCAGCATGATCATAAGCATGTAGTTAAATCCAAGCAAACCTCAACTGGAATATTTCTTTGTAAGAAAACACTCGTAAGTGGAGCTATTGACAGCTACATTTTTAAGAGCATCTGCTTTCAGACACAGCAGTCACTCACAACAAATATTTTTGGAGGCAGATTGTGCTGCCCTGATTGGTAGTGCAGGCAAAGATAATGGATAGTATTCAGCTGCACCTGAAATTGCCTTTAAAGTTCAGTATGAAATATGTAGCAGGAGTACGGAAAAAATGGCCTCTGCTTGTGCTGTAATTTTTCAGAGAACACACATGTAGCACTCTGGACAGTTAGAGCTCTCAATTTTAATTAAAAAATGGTAAGTATTATACAGTACAGTCAGACCTGATTAATCAGGGTGAAGCTGGTTTATGTGTATGTCTGGGAATACAAATGCTTTGGGTATTAACCAGGTTTACTGTATTTATTTATTTTATATATTTATTTAGATTGACCCCTGTTTGTATTCAAAAACATTGATCAGGGCAAAATCACAGCCTTGGCTTACCAAAAAAAAAAAAAAGGAGAGGGGAAGGGAGAGGAAGAAGTTTTTCAAACCATGGTCTTTGTGTTCTTTGTTCTTTGCATCTCGAGGATGCATTAACTTCAGAGCTCTTCTTCACCATCGAAAGGAATAGAAACCAACGTGTTCTCCTCTACACATCAATCAAAAAAAAAAATCTGAGGTTTAAAACAATAACCCATCTTCATGCATGTGAGTGGTAATTAAAACGTTGACTACATGGTGGCAACACTAGCTTTAATAGGCATCTCCTGATCCATGCTCAGAAGGTCCCCCAAAGGTTTTTGTAACCCAAGAGTTCAAAGCATGTATTCTGCCAACATTACCTGTTTGAAGGTAGATTTCTGCAATGTAAACAGTCCATTTGCTTAGCTTAAATCAGGAAAATCCCCAACTGCTGCTCTTCATGAAAGGAGGAGTTTCAGCCCCACATCCTGTTCATCTTCCCATTTCCTTGGGAAACAAAAGATGGGCAGGATACAGAGAGCTCTCCTGAACCAATTCTGCCTCTGGTGTTGTCTGTAGGCCCAGGAAAAAATGTCCAACATAAGAAAGAAAGCAGCCTGAGCCAAACAGGAGGAGTGGGTTTAGCCTGGCACGGCAAAGTGGAAACAGACCGAACCAATTTCCATCAGGACTGACCACAGTGTTCCCATATCACTGGGGGCTTTTGTTATTGACTTCCCTGGATTAGCACATTCAACTATCAAGACAAACATCTTGAAATATTTTTCTTCACAGTAGACAATCTGGAAGTCTTACAGAAGGAAAACCACATATACAGATAAATTCAAATTCTGACATTCTCTGTATTTTGGCCACAAAACAATAACTTCACAAATCACACCCTGTTCATTCTGCTGGAAACATTAGAAATGCTTTAATAATAATTTTCACACACTACATCTGTGAAAACCTGCTATGCAAGCATTATTTCCTTTTAACAGACATCTGACAACTTCGCTCAACAAATGCACCCACACAGAGTGGGATTTTATCTATACGCTTTGCATTTGTGAATTCCCTAGAATACTAGGAAATAGCTATTTACATAAAGAGCTTCCCAATATCACCTTGCCACTACACACTTCTGTGGACAAATCTGTCTGAGACGTAGAAATAACGATTTGCCTTTGTACACTGTTTTCAACTATGAAACAATTTGCCGCTTGCAAAGTAGTAGCTGTGTCTTTACATTTGTTTAGTGTCTTGCAAATGTAAAAAAAATAACAGTACTGTCACTAGAATAAGTTCAACCTCTCAGACAAATAACATCTGCTGACAAGATGCCCCTACACTGCAGATGGCACTGGCTTTCAAACTCAAACTACCATTGTAAAATATGTGTATTTTCACAAGTTAATGAACACGTGGTCTTCTGTGTCTGTTTTAACTTCTGCTGGGACCACTTGAGATTACACAGGTTTCCATTTGATGAAACAATGTGGTCTCATCACATTGTACTTGCCGTGTTCCAGAGTGAAATGCTTCTATGTGTCTGAAGAAAGTGGGAAATAAAAATGCACACTCTGTTTCAGAGACTGGAAAGATAAGTCTGAGCTATAAAGGATTCAAATTTGAATGCAATCTTTTACTGGCCCACAACTCATCACCAGTAATCAGAATAGCTTATGTCATCAACCTCTTTAATTAAAAAAATAAGATTAAAAGGTCGGCTTGTCTTCCTGAGTTCCCATTCTGGGAAATCTAGGCAACCTTCAGAGCCCCCAGAGGATCTCTAAGGGTTCCTCCAGGGCTGCTGCAGATGAAGAACCTCTGTAGCTCAGCAGCCTCCTGCATTTGGAGGAGTACCCTGCGGACAACTCACAAAATGGATTTGTCCTCTGATGTAGGCATGCCCCTCCTATTGGCTTCAAGAAACAAAAGAAACCTACTTCTTTATCCTCTGCTGGAGCGTGATGTGAATCTGTTACAGAAAATTTCTTCCATGCAGAGTCCTGTGGATAAAAGAGCAGCAAGGCTGAACCCCCTGGGTAATATCTGCACTCTGACTCCTGGTCAGTCTTCAGTCAGAGACAAGGGCATGGAAATATCACCTGATGCTCCTGAGGAATTGACCTAAAGGGATACCTATCTCCAGGCTAACCTCCACACTGGGACTTTTCTAAACATCTCAGAAATGGTGACAATATGAGAGCCCTCGGCGTACAAAGACAGGTCCACTTTACGTGGAACGGGCCAGGGGCACGTTGTAAGCTCTCCTCACCACTGAACACCCCATTAGCTCTAGGACAGCACAGGAGAGAGCAGAGCCACAGCACAGTGCAGCACCCATAAAGTCTGGTAAGGGCTTTCCCCACAGTGGCCAGCCCACGGCTCTCATTTTCTAGGGACACACGGGGGCACACCATGGTTATACCTTTCTGTCTCCTCATCTTGCCCAGTTGCTTTTGAACCTTTCTCTGAGTTCAGCCTCAATGGAGAGGTAGAATAAGAAGGTCCCTATCAATTTTATGAAAAGAGGTGGACAGGAGATGCAAGGACTTACTAGTGCCAACTGAGGGAGAAGTTAATGAGATCTGTCTCTCAGGCAGCAGAGGATGCACACAGGAAGGAGCTATTGGAAACCAGGCTTCAGTATTTCTCATGCTCATGGAACTGTTCGTTCAATCATGTTTTGTATTCATAAAGGATTTCTATGCAAAAAATGAACACCAAAGCAACCCTTCTTTTGCACTCTGCCCATCCTTATGAATCCTCACAGTGGCTGATTGTATAATTAATGTACTTGCATTCAATAGTTTTGGATCCTAAGCACAGCATCTTCCCACCAGTCTGGTAACTTGCAGCTTTCTAACTCAGGTCATTGCTGACTCTTCAGCTGTCTGACGCAGTCGGCTCTGCTTGGGTGTTTGTGACATCAGCACTGGAGCTGTTCCAAATACTGAGATTTACCAAACACCAATGACATCCACAAACAGGGATGCAGGAGGTTTTTAAACCTTTCTTAAGCTCCTACACTCCCCCTTCCTTACACCAGCCCTATGGGGGGCTTTAATAACCAGTTCAATCTGCCTACACCACACTGACTTAAAATCGCTCATCGCCCACTCCTCTGTAAACCATATGGGCCTGGTAGTCACTGCAAGCACAATCCAAACCCACTGATCATTCTCCAGCACAACAATTCGCATAACCTCACATGGACTAACCTCCTCAATATTATTTTGTCTAGCCAACACAAACTACAAACAAACACACAGCCGAGTCCTCTTAACCTGAGGACTCCAACTCCTCCTCCCACTCATGGCCACCTGATGACTACTCACCAACCTTGCAAATATGGCACTTCCACCATCACCAAACCTAATAGCAGAAATAACCATCATAATCACACTATTCAACTGATTCCCATTCACAGTCCTTTTAACCAAAAAGTTGAAGTACAGGAAATTATCATGCCAGAAATCCTAATACAGTAATGCCCTAGGTGGCTGGTGTAGTACCACACTCCACCTCTCTCCAGAAGGAAGAAATGCTCTAACGCAGAAAGAGAAAAGGCAGCAGAGTGCTTTTCCTTGCCTACCAGGTTCTGGTATCCCACAATGCTTGAAAGAATTCACCTGGGCAAGAACCATAGAGCTTAAGATCAGCCGGTCTATGTGAGATGATTCTGGGGCAGTTTGGGAATGTCTTTGCCCAAAGAAATTAGTAAAAGGAGCATGGCCAGAACCTGGACCATTTTCTTACTCTATAGCCTTTGCAGGGCTGTTTTTTACAAAAGATGGGGAAGAGGTAGAAGTGTGTCCGGAATAAATCATAAGACGAGTCTTGAAATACATAGTATAACAAGCTCCACAATCTTTTCAGATACACCTGCTTTCTGCTTCATCACCAAACCCACAGGAGGAGTTAGTCCTAACCCTGTGCCAGCATTCAACTGGCATGCCCAGCAGAACGCTATGCGGTCCCTCAGGCACAGGAGTCCCCTGGGGTAAGGTAATTTTTAGCCATAGAAATCTCAGCAAAAGCATTCAAATAGCACAGACCTGCTCAGTGGAGAACCTCGCTCTTTGACTGGAAGGCTCTTGGAAGACACGGATAACTGGGTGAGTGAGAGTTACCTCATTCCTGATATGGGAAAGATTTGCTAATCAGTGGGAACCGACATGAGTTGTGTGGCAGTTAGCAACAAGATCTCTTGGTAGGCTTGAGCAGGTCCCTTGCTTGCACACATACCCTGGTCAGTAGGGGACAGCTTACTCACTGCAGCCTCCAGCAGCACATAAACCACAGGTCTCCACCTGGACCCTGAAGCAGAAAGAACTGTAATTTGCTCTGACCTCAGGAACATTGATTATGTAAGGTTTGTGAGGAAACCAAGACAGCAATACAGCATGGTGGCACCTGGCCAAAGAGCTAAGTGGCCTCATACAGAGCTGCAGAGATCTCGCCTTTCAGCATCACGCTTTTGGCCTGAGACCAGACCTGGTGACATTGCTGCAGCTCATCAGCAACATTTGGGCACCAAGGCTGGCCTGTGCTGCACTACCCCCCACCTAGCAAGGCTGCAAGGTGTGACTGCGGGGACACTGCTCACCCCTCAGCCATTGCCATCTTCAGAGTACAAGGCATTGGAAAATGCTCTCTCGGATGACCCCTTGGTGAAGACGTTGTCATGCTCTGAAGATGTTTCAATGACAGATTTTCCCCCAGTATTCTTCTGTATTCTAGATTTTGTTAGTTTTGCAGTCCTGGGTATTCTGTAAGCCTTTCTGTAAAAACCACCACCAGGTACAATTCCAAGCAAAGGCTTCAGTAGTCCATACCACCCCATCTTTTGGACAGACATTCCTCTCAGGCACTGTGAGAAGCTCAGGGGGACACTGGGGGAGGCCGTCAGCACCCACCCACAGGCTGCTGAACCAGAGCTCTGTGAGACGGTGTCTGTCTGTAAGGTGCTGCTGTGGGTTTCTCACCAGATAAGTGAATTATTACCCTGGCTTGCAGCTGCTCCACAGAAATAGGTCAGCCTCAGGAATAAGCTTTGCCTTCCCCTGTTTGGCATCAGAACCACCCAAGAGGAAAAGGAGCTGCTTGCAGTGTCCTTGTCCAGGGACCATTAAACTCCCGAACAATGGGTCGCCTCTGTCAGTGTCTCCTAAAGAGGGAAATGTCCTTAAAGTCAGCACCTGTGGTTTTCATTGTATTAAATTTAGGTGTGTCTCCCATAGCAGTGAGATAGTTTCTGCATTTATGCTTGCTCAGCCCCTCTTGAATTCATTCTACTCTGAGCAAGGGAAACATTTGTTGGTCATTGATGGGCAGCACTTTGCTTAAGGGACACCCAAGCGCCCTCACCTCTGCCTCCCATCCTCTTTTTGGTTGGAAACTCCTGTGCTGAGGAAGCATGAGGGCAGCACTGATGCCAGACATGCCAAAACAGGAGCAAGAGGGGTAGAGCCTGAGCATGGCTTTACCTTCTGCACATCCAGCAAAGGTGACTCTGAAGTGAAGGAAGAACCTCAAGCAGGCTCAAAGGAGACTGTTTTGGTCCATGCTGCCCACACGTTTGGCAGCTGGATGTGCAGCCTGCAGCATGGCATGCCTGTTCCACGCAGGAGCCAGCACACTGAGAAAGCTGTCACCTGCTGCTGTTCTCCTCCAGCTTCCCAAGTGAGCTCTGCAGCACTCTGCCATTCCATTTCCTTCTGGTCTTCTCAGTCTACCAGCTCAGTAACTGCAGCTAACACTCCAATGCAAACCACCTCCCCTCTCTTCTTACCCACTACATATTTGCACCTGGAAACTTTGCTTAGCCCAGATTTCCAAGTGAAGTAAAAGTTGAAGTAAATTTCCGAGGTTGAAGTAAAAGGAATCCACAGTGTAATACCAGCAATGCAAATTTTAGATCTAAGTCTCATGTCAGCCATGCCTACCATCAAAAAAAAACCCCAAAAAAACAAACAAAAAAAACCAAAATCAAAAACACAAAAAAAGCAAAATCAAAAACACAAAAAAAACAAAATCAAAAACACAAAAAAAGCCCAAAAACCCCACCTAACTAGTAGAACTGGCAAGAAGAGCAAAACAGCACTGAAATCAGGGATATGCAACTTGGCTTTGATATGAAGATTTCTCTGTCCCTCACGCCCTTTCCATGCCATTATACTTCAGCTGATGATTTTGCAGCATAGAAAGCTTGCAAAGTTTTCATTATTGCCTTTGTTTTTTTTCCCTCATTTCTCTGCCCATCTGCATTGTGGTTAAAATCACTCAATAGTATTAGGATAAAAGCCTTTTCTCAGTACATCTGGTATGGCTGGAGAAGGACACAGGGACAGTCTCACAGAAAATGTTCTTCTTGTCAGAATTCCAGACCAGGAAATTAGGGTAATTTCCCATTTTTTTTGCTGAGTTTATCCAAACAAACTCTTTTTGCACATTTAGCTCCCGCAGGCATTTATGCAGTAAGGGCCTGATTGTCAGCTGGTGTAAACTGGCTTTGCTCCATGAATTTAGAAGGAGCTAACCCAGTTCCCCTCGGCTGAGGAGCCATCCCTTGGATGCATGTTCCACGTACCTGAGCTGCTCTGCCCACCGTTTTCCCCAGTGAAACCATGCAGGAGGCAGACGCCAGGAAGCGCATCCCTCCCTGCCCATCACGCAGGGGCAGGTTTAGGGATATTTATCATTCCAGCCCACAAATTGATTTGCCTCTTGCAAACGGCCGCGTGCTGCTGGGGCTGCCACACGCAGCAGTTTCTGGAGCTGCACGGCAGATTTAGAACAGGCTTCACCGAGCCCCCGTTTCCACGTCCCAGTAACCACATGCTGGGAAGTGTGGGAGAGCCGCAGGTGACTGACCCCAAAGAGCGTGGCAGAAATTCGCCCCAGCTGAGCAGGGGCCTGAGCCCAGCTGGAGCAAGCAGCCAAAGGAGGGAAGATGGGCTGCAGCCACCGTGGCTGGCAGCCTGCTGAACAGGTTGCTCCCAATAAAAGTGCTTCGCCACTGGATTGAGGAGGCGGATGAATTAATTGTGCCATTTCCGTGACATTCTGCTGCAGCTTAAACGTATTAATAACTGTTCATCCCCGAAACAGCTTTTTCCTCCCACACGAGGGGGAAAAATATCCATCTGAATTTTTTAGATTATGTGACAGGCTTGCAAACTGTTGTTAACTTTATCATTTGGGATATGGATTAGACTGCAGCACATTAATTTATCGGGAAGTAAGAGCTGCCTGTTCATCTCTTTTCTGTTATGACATCTGCAGTGAAAGCACGATGGGGGCCAGACAGACAGTGAGTAATAGACTAGAATATGAAGTTTGGTGGGGGAAAAAATGGCAAGGTTTGCTACGGATATAATTGAACCCATTAAGCAAAAAATAAAAAAAACAGTCAGTGGTCCTTTAGCAGATATCGCTCTTAATGAAATTGCAGATAATGAAACCTGCCACTTATAAGCGATATCAATTCACATCTATTAAAGTTGGCACACAAAAGTCAAGCAAAAAAAAGATCCTGCGATTGAAGAAATTTTGCTGGAGTCCCCAGGGTTTTGCAGCTACTCCTCCCTAGCTCCTTCCTCACCTCTTCAGTACCCGCAGAGGGGGAATGGACACACACACACCCACACACACACCCTGCTTGCCCTGGGTTTGGGCACAAAGGGTTTCATCCCGCTGCTTGCCTTTTGCTTCTGTGTGATGGACCTGCCTGCAGGACCACGTGGCCAAAACAGTGGAAAAGGTGAAGGCCTGTGACTTGTGGGCAAAAAGATTTCATGAAACATTAAAGAGAGCCTTGCCAGCATCCTAAATTGTTAATGCAAACTCTCCAGCTTTGCAGAAAACATACTCCCATTGTCATTTTCACTCCCCTGTGTCCTGTTAGCCCTCCAATTATATGAACAGTGACACGTGAACAATTACATGACACAAAAAGTGTGAGGATTAGGTACTTAAGTTTGGCCACTTAATGCCAACGGGCAAATCTATTTATATTATCTATATTTAATATATAAGGGCCAGTGCCCGTGAACCTCCAGACTGAACTTGCCAAGTCACGACAGTATGGTAAGGATATCACCCCACAGCAATTTATAAGCTTGCAATTTATTTTAACAATTAATGATAAAGACAAACTAGCTACAGGGCACAGGACCCTGCCACTGTGGGTGCCAGCCCTCAGTCTTATTTTTCAGCTCTCCAAGGGACCAGACCTGCTGTCCCAAATCCTTCAGGATTTCACCCCCCATCGAAGTATGCTTGCATGTGCCTGAACACGGCAAAATCCTGCACATGCGGCTAAAAATTGTTCACAAACATTTAGTCAAAATAAATTCAGCTAATTCATGCTGAAGGTGTTCCCAGGCGCTTTTTAATTCATATTATGTAAACAATCCCAGCAGCGACTTCTTCCTTTGTTCCTATTAATTCACTGTGTGCGTGCGTGCACGAGAGGCAAAGATTTATGTCAGGAGTATTCACGTAGTCTCCTTGTAATCTCTTTGGCTTCCCCCTTTCTATTTGTAAAAGGTATCCCTGGCCCAGCCTGGATGCAGAACAATGCCATATGGGAACAAAGGAATGGCCGGGTGCTGGATCAGGCCATTGTTCTGCTGTTCCATGCCCACCCCTGCCAGCGGCCAGACCAGCTGCCTCGCAGGACAGCGCAAGAAACCCCCTAATGAACCATCGTGGGATATTCTGCCCATAGGGGAAGTTTTTCTTACTTCTCATCAGTTAGCTGTTTCCTAACTCTGAGAAGCATGAGAGCTTGTATCCCTTATATTTTTTTAATCTAGTCTAATGTAGTTCTCGTTATCCATACAAATGTCTAGTCTGCTTTGGATTCTGCTGATCTCCTGGGCTCAGTGGTATTTTGTGGCAATAAGTTCCCAGGGTTAATTAGGTGTTGTCTAAAAATATTTCCTTATCAGTTTCAGATCTTTTTTTCTTATTGAGTGACTTGCTCATGAATTTTGAAAAACTGGCTAGATGAGGTCATCTTTTCTAACCTTCTCAGTATTCCTCATTGTTCACACAGTTTACCTCCTTTTACTTATCCCTAAACAGAAACGGTTGGTATCTTTTGGCCTTTTCTTGTGAAGAGTCCATTCCAGGACTAGATCACACCCCTTTCTTATGTATAATACTAGCAACTAGCCAGTCCGTTCCTACAGCCTGATCCACAGAGCATCAAAAAATTTCCATTGTCATAAGAAATAGACCAAAATGTCTCCAGAGGCAAAGGCCCACAGAGCTGAGCAATTCAAAAGCAATCCACCAGGCTGGACAACATCCACGGATTGTCATTCACTTGGGATTGATGAGCTCAGACCCATAAGAAACAACAAGTTTGCAGGGAACTTGCAAAAGAAGCAGCCAGAAAGATAAAGCCATCTATGCCCATCAATAAATCCAATGGTCTTGGTTCACCCAGCTTTCCTTTGGTCACGCAGCCTCGCTGGGCCGTGTAATTGCCTCCTTATCAGAGAGATACGAGCCTGCCCATCGAACAGATGCAAGTTTCCCCTGCTCTTGTTCAGCTGGGAACCCGCTCAGCAAAGCAGAAATAAATCACAGGGAACTTGCTGCCATTCTCCACCTTCCCGCGCACCCTCTGCCACTGGCTCGAGCTGGCATAGTTTTTAAATGAAATCTGGGAGACTGGCATCAGCAGCCTTGCCTAATTTTTAGCTAATACCTTGGTGGGTTCTGCGTTCACATCTGGCCGGCGCTGTCATGCTGAGCCTGATGATAACAGGCTGCTGCTCTTTCTGAGCAGGAAGCCGGGGTACTGCTACCGACAGCCTAAACAGAGGCTTGTTCCAAGCACAACAGCACATCGCAGCCAGCAAAGGGTCTGTGGCGCGGGACTTCTCCCAAGGCATAAAAAAAAAGAGAGAGGGAGAGAGAGAGAGAGAGAGAGAAATGTGTTAACTGTGCTAACAGTGCCAAGTAATATGCTTCGTTAAAAATTTAATCACCTGCAAGTGCAAAACAAGTGCAAAGCAATCATGTTGTAATTAGCACAGCAATTAACACCTCCCTTTTCGATAGCACATGCATCCTAGGAAGTGCATGATTGCAAGTGTTTATGCTGCTGACAGACTAAGTTCCTATAGAGAGGAAAAAATTGCTTAAATAGATTTTTTTTTTCCCTCGTCTTTTTGGCATTTGGGCTGTTATGTGTCCATGAAACCCCAGCACCAGCTGCCATGTTGGTTTTGTGTGAGTGCTGCTCCATTGCATAGCGTAACTAACAACTACGACTTGGTCTGGAGCCTCCTGAAAGATGGCTGCAAACATCTACAGCCCCGCTGTGAAACAAAGATGTGAGTATTAAAATCACAAGATGATTTTTTGCAGACTACCTCTTGTCAAAGAGCAAGCACTGAGATCATAGGCTCTGGGATGCTACGGCAAAGGGGACAGGGCAAACCAGAGCTGTGGCTTCAGGATGGGTCTGTAGCTAAAATACGCCCAGCTCCATAGTGCTGAGGTCACTCTTCAATGTGTCCCCCCATTCAAACAACCATTTCTTCCCTAAGGCTGTGCTGGAAGGAATTTGATTCAGTTTGATAGACTGGTTGATGCAGAGCTGGCTTGGGAAAACACTCTCCCACCAGCTTTGCCCAAGCAACTGCTGCTCCTTTACTCACTCACTGGGGTGTCTGTGCTTGTCCCGTCGGGCTCTCCTGCTTCTTGTCACCTCTAGAAACCCGGGGTTTGATCATTCCACTTTGGTCCCACTCCCAGAACTGCCTGCCAGTTCCTTGTGAGATCAAACGAGGAAGTAAAACTGACCCTCAGCATTAGTTTGAAGAAGTTATATAGACTTAAATATTCAAACATATCCGATAAAACACACTTATTTAGAAGCTGTTCAACTTTAATAGATGGTCTGTGTTTGTAATAGGACACCACACTCAGCATCCTGGCAGAAACTCAATGGCTCTTGTGGTTGCTCAGTACAGCCAAAGAGCTGGCCTATGAGCTTGGCATCCAAAAGCTGAGCACCAAAACGTAAAACCATCTTTGAAAACATAAATTCAGGCCAGTCTTGCTGTTCCTCCCCTCACAGACACTGAGATGGTTGAGAGATATTTCCATCACATGGTTCAGCATTGGGATTCCTATTTGCAATGTACTTTGAAGATGTTAAAGACACAAATAACGTTACTATCAGGTCTGAGCCAAAGTAACAAATAACCCTGCAATAACCACAACTCCTGAAAAAGCTACTTCCTATGTATGTTTGGTGCATAGTCTCAGAAATTCATATTTTCCACACCATTAGTTTCATGAATTAAGAAATTGGAGCACAAATTCAGCAACTACCATAGACCCAAGTAGAAGGCAAGTGAAAACAAAGAGCATTTGTACCTCTGTTATCCCAACATATTTTCTTCTTTCCTGAGCCATTTCTGAACTGAGACAGAAGCTGAGTCTTGATGATAATTTGGTACCAGTCTTGATGATAATTTCAGCATAGTTTCTGACAACACTGAGCTCCTATGTTCACTCCCTTCCCTCCAGCCAATTGACCTGTATTTCATTACAGACCCTTGGGTATCCCAATTGTATTTTAACTGTGGTTTTGTTTTCAGCTCTCATTGGTCTGCTGGCATTGTTTTCTGCCTTCAGTGAGCACTTTCTTGAAACCAAAGGTCTTTGAGATAGTTCTGTCCTCTCTCTGTTAGGATATGAGCACAAATTTATGGTTTTTTGGCATGGTCCCCCCATTGCCTTCTTGCTGTGGAGGCTAAACATGAGTCTGATCTGTCCTCCTGAACAGAATTCAAGCATCCAGGTTTTGATGCTTTCAAATGACAGTGACAGGCACTTACCTCTAGCACACAACACATTTTATATCACTTTCACAAGTGTCCAGTATAATGTGGACTATAGAGACCTGAAGTGTATTCCCTAGTTCTGCCTGCAGCTGTGCTGGAGAGGGGCAAGAAGGGACTCTCAGGATCTGCATTAAAAAGTCTGCCATCACCTTCATGAGAGGTTTGGGATGATTTCCCTGCCTCTGTTGGAGTTCATCTTCTCAAAGGCATACTGCTAAATCATCCCTGCCAGAGATGACTTACCCCCAAGGCTCATAAAAGTACTTCTGAAAAGCAGTCATGTTTGTACTTGAAATGCACTGAAATAAGCCAAGTGTGAGGGTTGGGGCATGGGGGGCATCCTGACAAGGATACCCCTGAAACACCAACTCAGGATCCTCATCTCAGCTAACAGCACATTTCCAGTGACACCAGTACAATACACATACACGCAGCATGTTTTTCAAGATCTCGTACAACGGGCAGTCAACACCTACACTAATAAAGGCATGGTTGGAGTCCCTGGTGCCAAGTCCCTTTCTGAATGCTAAAATGGTGTCCATCAAATAAGGGAAAAATGTTTGTGCATGTTTCTTGTTAAAATATTCGCAGCACAGCAGAACGTTTAAGTCATAGGAGCCCCTGTTCTCTTCAAACCATGAAAAGCTAATAGTTATCACCAATAAAAGGTTAGGAAAACCACTGGGGGTAAGGAGAGCCTTGTACACATAGGAAACCGTGAGTTAGTGTAACTGTACAAAAGCTCATGGTTCAAAATATGTGCAAAATACATCAGAAACCTCTTATCCTGGGAATAAGCAAAACAGTTTAAGCCCATGGGAGGCAAGTACAGGAGGAAAAAGTCTTCCATGGTCAAGGGCCACAGCAGAGAAGAGTGGCTGGGAAAGGCTGTCAGGCCCACCACTTGCCAGAAGCTGTCGGCAGGGAGTTGTTACAGAGTCCCACAGCAGTCACATCTGTTTGGCTCCGAATGGAGAGGATGGTGGGGCAGCTAGAGGGACAGACTGGGACCTGCGATCTGCTCAAGGACACCATCATGAGGAAATTGCCTGGTCCAGCATACTCCATGGAGTATGGAATCACATGTCTCTCAATGGCTTTGGTTGAACCTAAAAAAAAACACAAGCAAAAAGAGAAGTGTGGCTTTATCAAGTATAAGCAACACAGCCCACAGTCCTGGACTAAGCTCCTGTGACTACTTCCTCACACAATGGGTCTTTATAAGGCAAAAAGAATCCTCAAACAAATCCTTACGGATGGACAACCTCCACAACCACGCTTCACCAGCAGGATTCAGCAGTGTCCAGTGCCCTTGTTCCCTGAACTGTCTGACCACGTCAAGAGCATCACTGTGTCCCTTGAGCACGCCTCGGGCATAGTTCTCAGTATCACACTATAGATGTCGTACTCATGGCATTCAAAGGGGTGAAATGTGGGTGGTGAAAAATCACAGGGAGTTATATAGCTTTTTCAATTAGCAAGGCATACGCCTTAAAAACAAGACGTGAGATGGGAAAGTATCTAAGCAGTGAAAGAAGATGGGAAAACCAAGAGTGCCTGAACTGCAGGTAAAAAATATTTGGGAGGTATTTAGGCTTGGGAAGCATTTAGGAAAGGTAAAATCCCACTCCATGGACCTATAGAGCAAATTTTACAGACTTTGTGTGTGCTGGGATCATAAATAAGATCTCAAAGTCTGTGGCTTGGCTCCCTCTTAGTGGGAACCATGGAGTTTGGGAAGGTAAGACCCCCGCCCTCTCACTAATAACCCACCTAAACTCAACAGGCACTATTCTCCCACAACTGGGGAAGATAACCCTTCTCACTGATATTTCTGAGCCTGGAAAGAAAGAGGGTGAAAAACCAGGAGAAACAAAAAAATCTGAATTCCCACTCATTTTGCATATCCAGGTTCCCAGGCACCCATCCCTTTTTTACTAAAGGGGGGGGAAGAAATATATTTAATAAAGATCTGGCAGGAGTATGATGAAATAATGAGTAGGATGAGACCATGTTACATAAATTGGCAAGGCTCCAGCTTGTAAATGATTAAAACAAAAGAAAGAGGGAGTTTCCATGAAGACTAACGTAAAAAGCATTCTATAATCAAAAGGCCTGAAACTATGGGGGCTGATGGGAATGTCTAGCAAAACAAGCCTGTTCTGAAGCTTCTAGATGATACATGGAAACTTAATCAGCTCATCTCAGTCAACCTTAAATCAAAGAAAAGACTGATTAGAGGTTCAAAGGGAAGAGTGGTTTTGTGGCTCAAGAACAAGAGCGGGATGCTTTCCCAATTCTGCCACAGATTTCCTTTGAGATCTTGGGTAGGTCACTTACTTGTGTGATATTAAATTTCACAGCTATTGGGTACAATACTTTGCCTTATTTGCATATTCCAGTTAGTCCCTGGAAGTGGACTATTACATATATAAATGTAATGCCTGGCTCTTTACACCTACACACACCTTTCACACAGCACTGTCGCTAACAAGCAGGCCTTCAAATTTCTTCCTATGATTTTTTCCTCTGTAAAATGTGGAGAAGCTCCATATAGTTTTATATAAGTGCTGTCATACTGAATTAGTGCATAATATTCCAGAATAACTTTGAGTAGATAGCGTTACAGAATTGAGAGAATTTTCCGTAATTTACTGCTATGAGATTAATAATGAGTGCTTCCCTCTCAGGTAGACACCAAAAAAAGGGTTTACAGAGATTGGTTGCAATCTCTCTGCTGCTGAGAAATGCATCCCTTCACAGTTCACCAGTAACTCTTGCCTCTTCTTTACCCAAAGCCAAAATTCAATGACATTAAAACTGGGAATTATAACATCAAGAGAGATGTAGATCTAGTTTCTGTTGGAAGAGAAAATTTGTTACTCAAAATCTAATGCTAATTGGCTCCAGCCTTTTAAACTACTCAAGCAAAGAGACTGTGGAGAATGTACAGATCTTCAAGGGAAGTTTGCTAACCATATGCAGTTAGAGCCCAACCTTGATGTCTTTTTATCTTCCAGGTTTACAAGTGTATGTGTGTGCACATTTCTGAAAGTCTATTCTTCTGTACACTGAAAATTCAGATGAAAGTCAAGAAGAGGAAGGTTAGATCAGGGAATGAGAACTCCTTTATACTGCTTCCAAGCTCTGCCCTGATGCATTGTGTAACCTTGGGCAAGTCATTTAACTTGCCTTGCTCATCCATCAGATAGAAATATGATGCTTATCTTTTGCATGAAAATGAGTTAATTGCTGTTTGCCAACTGCTTTCATCTCTTTGGATGAATCAGATTGAGTCCATATATGTGAGTGTATATAATTTTGCATGTGTATTTTTATTTGGAGCTTGCTTATGTCTTGGAGCGTAACTTCTTCAGGTCAACACTGGTTATCTGCTTGGCAGGGCGCTCCTATTGTACATTCCTGATGTAATGCAAATCATAGCAATGAGAAACACATAAGTGAAAGGTATTACTCTTATCATCATCATTAGTTGTTGTTGTTGTTATTATTATTATTATAGTTTCACACTTGGATGCGGAGATAGGACCACTTTAAAAAATATGGCCCCAAGAAAGAAGTCTGCTGTTCTAGGGAATAAGTTTTTAAAAATAAAAGGAATGGGAGAGTCATAGGCCTGGAGCTGCTTTTACACAGATGTGTTGATTTAAAGTTTCCCAGAGGCATCATCAAATCTCTAAACAAACTTATTTATAGGCTTTGCCACTCAGGAACTGACCTGTGCAAGTGCTTGGCCAGTGGCTGGTTCTTGCCAAAACAATAGATCTCCTCCCTCAAGGTGGAGTCATAGCACTCAGGACTTGTTTGCTTTTTGGAAAGAGAAGGAAATTGGAGTGAGAGACTCAGAGAGAAATAATAAGGAGAAATTTTCTAAACCATAGACACAGCTCTGGAAAGAAATCCAAGGGCTGTATAACCCTCAAAAGCAAAGTCCTTTTCTTAACCATCAGCAAATGCACCATGGACTGTGCCTTGTCTATGACATGTGGAGGTGACACTGCTGTTTAAGGATGTGGAGTTGCCTGCAGAGGCCAAAGGGGCCACCACTGCTTTGGGAAGCTGGACTGGAGTGAACAGCAGACAACAGCAATCTGGTGTGTTTGAAAGGTATGATCATTAAATATACAGCAGTGTTAACTCTTAACTCTTGTCATTCTGTCATGCAAGGGTCTCCACCATCAGTGAGGTCCTTCAGAAGAGACCAGGTTCTGCAATCCTATCTGACCCATGTCCTAGCTACCGACACTGCTACCTTTGTTGTGTGGTAACAATCACTTTTGCCTCTCTGGAGTGGTAGCACCAAAACCACTAGCTCTGCAATTAAGTTTAGGCTCTGGAAGAAGCTTTAGCCTAGCAACATTTCTCACCAGAAAGAGACTCAATGGGTAAAAGGACCAAAACCCAGAGTTGTTAATGTCTCTCATCCTCTGCCGCAAGTACCAGGTTGTCCTTTCTCTGGGATTAAATCGTCCAGTTTGTGTCTGTATTTCAAAGCACTGCAGAGAAGATGTTCCTTCCCGCAGGCACGCTGCAAAGCTTTGAAACAGCTGCTCTTCCAGTCTCATGGACCACAACAGCAACACAGCATCCTCCATATCAAGGTGTTGACACATCGTGTCTGGACTCATTCCCAGACTTCATGGTTCTGCCAACCCTCTTTGCCTTAGAGAAACACACATTTTCTACCCAGTGGCTCTTCTAGTTCCTCCTTCCATAAGACTGAACGAATGGGGAAGATATTATCCAGCCTTTCCATTTGTGGTTGAATTTTGCCCGTAAGGACTTGTTTTATTCATCCCACACTTTCGTCACACCAAGTATGAAAGACTTAATAGTCTAGGACATATCGTATGCTTATTGGATGAAATAACAAATGCTGTTAAAGCGTTGACTTGCGTGATCCTTTGTTATAGATTGCAGTGTTTGTCATTATTTAAGTTAGATTGGTTAGCTCATTTTGTTGTTTCACTCTGCTTGTTTTACTTGCTATTTGTAATTAGTATGATCAAATTAATAGATTTTAGAATGTAAATTAGTTTCCACTAGTGTTTATTAGATACATCTGTGGATAGGGTTTAAATAAAAACACAGCCTGAAATCAGAATTACAGTGCATTCTAATCTTAATAGATGACATGGACCTAACTTGCCCTTTGTCACATTTGGATATCTGCAACAACTCTTTTTAGTTCACTTTTTTAGTTCACCTCTGGAAACTGCTAAGGGCAGATGTTGCTGCAAAGTAATTTTTAATTTTTTTTTACAGGGGCCTAACGTTGCTCAGATACAGACATGCAGCTCTTAGTGAAGTGACCAATTTTTGTGGCTAAAGAGGACTTACTCTTGTAAAGGCTCCACAGAAACAGTAATTAAAGAGAAGCTTTCAGCAGAGATTAGAAAGTCCAAAGGACAGCAGCAGAAAATACTTGTTACCGTGGCATAAAATAACTCAAAAGATGCCCTTTCCCATGTTTCCTGCACCTCCAAATGCTTTTTGTCTTGCTAGTACATTTTGTTCCTGATCCTTTTTTGTAAAAGATCACTATTAACTGACTCTGTCACACACGTATTTCAGTCTAAACAGTTCTGTGGCAGCAAAAAGGTCAGTAGTATTGAAAGGGGTGACTGCCATAGGTGAGGGCCACCTGCATGTTTCCGTGTTTGCATAGTCATCCATTATGAGCAGGGATGATTCTTGAATCCATGGAGCTCTTGAGAGTCAAACTCATCTAGATCTTCATGCTGGAAGGCATCAAGAAGAAGCAGTATTCCCAAAGCATCTTTGCAGTTGTTCTCACTTATTGATATGATGTCAGGTCTATTGGGATTTCAAGGAGGATCATCCTGGCTTGTCATACTAAACTAGACCTCCACAGAATCAGCTTCCCAGTTCACATCACAACCACTGACACTGAACTGAAAACCATGAAGTCTCCTTTGCACTGCTCTTCTCATGAAGAAATGAGTCCTTCCTTGCTCCCTTCTGGCTTTCCCTACCCCTGTACCATTGCCCTTTTGCACAGCCACATCTGCCCTGATGGTTTTTGCTTCGTAGACGTTCTGCTCCTTTAAAAGCAATTACTGGGGGAATGTTAGTGATGTAAACTTGTTTAAACCTGAGCAGGCAGTTAAGTCAGCTTTGTAATTAATTGCCTCATCACTGCAGTCATCCTTCAGGAATGCTGCACCGCTGGTTCACGATCAAGTAAGATAGGGCCAGATCCTTAGTGGAGATCCCCAAAGTGAACAAAATCACAAAGCTCTGCAGCATGTGGGGGTCTGACCTCCAGAGAGGATGAAGTGGAAGAAGTGTCATTGGCCCACCACAACCCCAGCATGTGGAAGCAGGCAGGGGCGTACCGTGAGAGCCCCCAGTGCATCAGTGGTTTTGTCTTGGAGAAAAGATTAGTTTCCCTAAGGCTTGGTCTCTGCAGATGTCCCCAGGGGTGCTGCATCATAACATGGCCACTTTCCACCATCTCAGGTGCCACAGAGCACTCCAGGGATCACACACATCCCTGCCATAGGGAGGAGATACCATAGGTAATGAACCCACTAGCAGCACACGAGAGCTAATGGAAACAACATGGGACTGGAAAACGTATCATTGAAGTCCTGTCTAGAGACACAGACAGAGGATGCAGAGGTATGGTGAAGGTATCTTCTTCCTCATGTACCTGCGGTAAGAACTAACGAAAGCAAAGCTGGCTGAAGCCATAAAACTCCAATTACGATTATCTTCTTTCTACTCACATCTAAATGCCCTGTGGATGAGCATGCTCAGAAGGGGATTTTATCCCCACACTCTCTTTTTGAGGCTGGTCTCTCCTGTGCATAGGAAGGAGAGGAGGAGGAAAGGAAAAGGAGAACCAGCTTCTCTAGGAATTGCAAGAAAATGAAAGGAGAAGAAGAAAACGTAAGATGCCTACAAGGAGAGAATAGAGAGTGATGGAAAGTGAGGGGGCAAACTACAAAGTGACTTGCACAGCTTCTGAATTAATTCATGGCCATCTCTCCAGCCTTTGTATCTCTTAGAAGTCTGCTGTCCATTTTGGAAGAAAAAAAGGCTGAAGGGGAGACAGCTATTTCAGACAAGAGCTGCTCTTTATATTTGTGGTTACTTCATGATTCTTAGTTACACTCCAATTAAATAACAGCACAGAGGAGAAGACCAGGGTCCAAATTAAAGGCGAGCTGAACGATGTGGCCAGTTTAACTCTCAGCACAGGTCCTGCTCAGAAGGTATCCTAGGATGTATAACAGCCCTCATCCCCACATGTGCCAGTGACCAATGCAGCCTCTAGATCTGATGCCTCTGGTGAAGAGAAGACACCTTTGCATGGATTTCTGAGCAGACTTTCCACCACTGGGAGAAACCGGTGTGCTTTTGCTAGTTCTCCTACACAACTGTCAGCCAAGGCAGAGACACCAGTTCGCAGTCTCTCGCCCACACCAAGCAAGCAGCTCGTTTGCAGGGATCTGGGGGAATTCTACCACAAGGAGGTAGAAAGGGCAATCAATGCCTATGATAAGATACACTCCAGCAAACTGTTTATAATTTTTCTCACTGGGTTGCAGATGACCTAATAGGCTCTTTTCCCATCTCTAATTTCGATGAATCTGCAATCCTATTATTTATATTATATCTTGAGGGTTTCTTCAAGAGTAAATGATGTAATTATACCCTGCACCATAACATTTCAGGATCTAGTGTAATAGGACTAAATATGCAATTATGTGGTTAGTAAATGTAACAGTACAAAACTCAAAATCTATATCCATGTACTGTAGCTTCATAAGAAGAATTAGTTTCCTGTTATGTACACAGCAGATGTAATGTAATTATTGCTAACTGGAAAGTATCACCAGACATTCATATGATACCAACAAAAAATGCCCCTCCAGCCAATTCTTCATTCGAACATATGAAAATGAGAAAATTCCCATAATTCTATCTTACCAATGAAGTCTAGGCACATACATTTAATCCTCTGCATATCAAATCAATACTTTCCAGGCTTATAGATACACAGAACCCACAAAGAATATACATGCACAGGCAAAGTGAAGGATCAGTTTCACCTCTGGTGTTATTCCAGCAACTTCAGCTGGATTACAGGATGGCAGAAGAGAGTCCATTATCCACCCTATGTGGATTATGGTTGGAAGAAATAAAACTGGCCCCTGACATACATACAACACTGTGTGACAAAAAGAAAACAACATGAAAGGAATCACAGCCCTGTGGTTGAGGAGATAATCCTGGACTTGAGAGATATGGTTTCTACTCAGAGGTTTGCCACAAGTTTCACATATGAAAAAAAGAAAAATAGAGAAGAAAAATAAAATTAAAAAAATAAAAGATTTAAAAGGTGGAAGGAGAAGGAGGAGAAGGGAGAACATCTTCCCAGTAAAAACTGATTTTGTACAGCCTGCATTCACCTAGCCCAAATGCTCTTTAATTTCCACTTAAAAACCAAATGCTAAATGGTCTAGCTGTACTGGAGGAAAGCACATTAATTCTAGTTTAAAAAATTATTTGAAGGGTTGTGTCACCTCTAGCACTGAGCCACATGTCCTCTTGTATCAGCCCTGCTGCTTCTTGGCGGAGAGATGACTTCTCACAGAGTTCATCAGGACCAATGTGCTATGTTGGGGATCCAGGCAAGGCGATGTGTCCGGGATCCAGGCAAAGCTGGGCAATGTAATCCCAAGCTGACAGCAAGCTGCCCCAGAGCACTGGGTGCGCAGAGCCGGCCTCCCTTCCCAGCACTCGATGTTCTTGCTGGTATCAAAGGTTGAGTAGTATCTCAACATCCAACTCACAGAGCACATCCTGCTCCTTCCCCCAGTGCTCAGGCACTGAAGGTCCTCTGGTGTCTCAAGCCCTGCCTTTTATGGTCCACCCCCTTGTTAGGCCATTAGCTTTATTATCATCAAACAATTAGCACCTGAATGTGATGACCAGGAGGGCTGCCCTGTCAATCAACAGTCAGGTAGCCCTCTGGTCATCCTCTACATGCTAGAACCTAAAGGAACACAAATGTTGTTTTCCTGTGGAAACTGTACTTCAATTATCCAAGTGTAAAAACAGATGATACTTCAAAGGAGTGTAATATTACTAAGCAAACATCCATCAGCTTCTACTGACACTGGGCTAAATATGTCCCTCAGCAAATATATGCTTACATCCCCACATGTATGTTAAACCTACACCTAACAGGGAGTAACAGCCTGGTAAATGTTCCCAACCACACACTATACCTTGTCCCAACAAGCTGCTTTTGCTGTACTCCAGTACATGTTTACAGCAATGTCATAACATTTAGCCATAGGCATGAGAGGAGAAAGTCATGGTGGAAGTGTCAGTCACTTTGGATGTGCTGGGAGGATATTAAACTTCTGTGAATCTTGTCTATTTCACATAAACACTGAATGGCCCTTTTCAGACTTCTTCCCTGGCAATTAAATCTACCACACGCTTACTCAAAATGACCCCTTTGATGAAATCGAACTCCCAGAGGCATGGGACCTCTTCATTTTGCATTCAGATGATGGACACAAGAAGATGTGAGTACATATCACAAGGTTTTCAGGAGCCTCAGCATTGTCTGAGGATATTATTTTGCTCCTTAGAAGCCATGTGAACCAGCCACCACTCCCTGAGCTTGAAGACTATAACAGAGTTCTGAACTTTGTTGTGTTCTACTTCTTCTTTGCACTCACCACAGAAGTAACATACCATCCCTGCCACAGAGGGACAGTTCACTTGGATGCCTCAAAGAACCATACTGTTCTTTTGTGCCTTCTCTACAGTCAGCAATGGCTTCTACTCCATATAGCTGAACCATTAAGGTAAAGGTTAGCATGATGCATGGTAGAAATGTGTAGTTGCTCCACTTTGAGCTGAAATAGTTAGTCATATTTCCCCCCAGCCCATATTTCTGTCATGCTATTGGCACTGGAAGAATTAGCTTTGTAGTTACAATTACATGAGAACGAAGTAAACTGCAGAAATTTGTAAACTGTTGCATTGCTAAATTAAATGCTGTTTTAACTAACAGTTAATAGTGTTTACTGCTGTGTAATAGTAATTTTCATTTTTTACTGTATCTAATGACTTTCTGATGACTCAAATTCTCTGTAGGGATACCAAATCATTACATTAAGGATGAGTGATTTTAGTATGCAATGACTGATCAGTACAATAATATGTAGACTCATGCTTCAGCTAGTAAATTAAATCATTTACACCAGAGCGTTTGTCAACCAGAAGAGTTCTATTACATTGCTGCATTATAATGTACAGTCTGCTCAAAATAAAACACATGCTATATTAAATCTGTGCTACTTTACATACAAAACCCTAAAGGAGCAAGGGTTTAACATATAGTAGGGCTGTGGAGAAGGACTGGTTTTCACTTGGAGTGGATAAATCCAGAAATTTTGTCATTAATTTGGAAAAGCACCATGGGCAATATACAGGTATGAGCCTCCATAGTTACATTAGGCATCCAAGTATCACTTGAACACTTCATCTGGTACTAATGGGACTTGCAGGAGTGAAAATGGCCACAGCCAAATTTTGTGAACTTTCAGATAAGCATACAGGTGAGCCAGCATCAGGACTTGATGCAATCACTGCATGTACCCAGCCATGAAGAATAAAAGTGCCGTTTACTTTGAGATACAAACACTTAACAGGTCTGTCAAAATTGAATGGTAGAATGTCTCTTTGGTGAATAGCTCATCACAATCTTCTTTTAAGACACTAGATCAATTCTTTCCTTGAATAGGACTTAAAATGCAACCTCTCCCAGCATTTAGCACAGTTTCTGGTTTTGGTTTGGGCCCAATAATTATTTTGATGTCAAAGTGTTCAGAAGAACTGAGATGATGCTTTAGTGCTTTAGTGTTTTAGGAACAGAAGATTCTCTATTATTCGGAAAAAGTCAGACCCCAAACTCTCAGGGTTATATCCCAAAGGCCATGCAGCGATGTTAAACCATGGACTCCATTAACTTTGATCCCAGTCATGCTCATGTAAATATATGCAATGAATCAGAACCCCAGTTTCCATCAATACACAGTAATGCTGGCCAGAACATACCTGTGGGGACAGAATGTTTCCTTGGATGAATTTTCCCTGTTGTCTTGTGACACATCCTGTGACACACTCAGGAGAAAGCCTTGGAGGGCAGTAGGAGATGCTGCATCATATTTGCTGAGTTCATCTCCCAGATGTGGCAGCTTTACCGTCAGAGAAGGACTCTGAACTTCTCATAAGGGGAGAGAGTCGTGACAGAGGGAAAGGCTTGCTTTGTGACCATATTTAAACCCACATGAATATATTGCTTTTCAGGAACTTAATGACTCATTCAATTTTTACCCTCGGGATATCCAGAGTCACAAAAATACTGGTATTTTGACTTGTGAAGTCTTCATCGTAAAAATGCTTTCTGTGCTGCTGCATAAGAATTAGGTTTCTCTGGCAAGAACTGAAAAGTCAAGTTATCATGACTAGTTTGCTACTTGGCACGCTTCACTGAAAGGCACTTAATGGATGAGATTGGTAGCAAGTCAACAATCCTCAGTAATGCCTTAACACCTAATTCAGCGGGCATCTCCTGCACAGAGCATGAACCCACATCCATTGCTCTACATGACACGTTTGAGTATACCATCCACTTTCTCCTCAGCAAGACCAAGTGAGATTGGCCCCTTGAATTTTTTGTTGTTGTTGTTTGCCTAAGCATCATTAAAAAAAGAAGGCACAGCAAAAGCTTTTGATCTTTCTGTTTAAAATATAACAGTGTTAAAATGTCCTAATAATCTGGAGGCTTGCCAGTTTGTAGGCAGGCACTAAGTGAGGTTTAATTTTTGCAGAGAAATCAAATATTAGCAAGGGGAACATGAACACATACAAAAAGGCTGCTCATCTGGCCAACATCTGGTTTGATGGGGCCATTATTTCAACAAGTACTTACAGGCAGTTTTTTGTTGTTGTTGCTTCCTCCCAGAGCAGCAACAAACTAGTAGTAGAGATTAAAATTTCCATATCATTCCCACACACACAGCCATGCTGTACAAGTTGCCCAGAATTCCTAATACTTCCCCTTCCCTTTTTTTGTTTGTTTGTTTTTTTTAAAAAAACTATTATATTTAAATAGACGGAAGGGAAAAGTGAGAATAGCAGTTAAAATTGTTACTTTCCAGCACATTCTTGTGTGTCAAGTTATGACAGTGTTTATTACATGTATTTAACAAAAGAGCTATAATGCAAACCTGAAAACACTTCCTCCAGGTGTAGGCTGGGAGGTGAAATCAACCATCTTAAGACTTGGTGGCTCTCAGTTTCACAAATGCATACATATTTGGAAGTTCAGGGTGTCCCTTTGCTGATGCTGAGCCTATTGATGTGTATCTGGAAAGGTGTGTCCTTTTTTTCATCACCAGAACAGAGGTATTCTTCCTGGAGTCATTTATGGTGATGGGCAGGTTTAAATGCACATACAATATTTATTGCTGTACGTGCAGATGTATCTGTGCTGGTTTCCAGAACCCCTTTTCTTTCTCTCAAGGCAGTGGTAAATGTGTACCACTCTAGGTAAAGTGGGAGCCATCACCAGTCCTGTGGCTAAACTGAGCCTGTGAAAGCCACATGTGCTCTGCTGTATGGTCTGTATCTACCAGGTCTTCCAGTGTTGTAAAACTTTCAACAACTTCAAGCAACAGCCATGGTCTCAAAGTTAGTCAACTATGGGGAAGCAACAAACCACCCTCCACACAAAGAAAAAATCATTAAACCCCAGAATAACCTGGGTTATAGATGGTAAACTAGTGACAGAAAGAAGAGCAATGCCAGAGCACATCTATATGCAAAAATGGAAATGAGAGATTTGCCTCCATCACTGCTCTGATTAATCTGCTTTTCATGGTAATGTCGTTTCTCCTGTTTGTAGCACCACCTGTCTTTATGTTGCTTTTCCTCTCTGGCTTGGCTGTGACAGTTTTTGAGGCTTCCCTAATGTATAAGTCAAAGTTATGCTTAGACTGCCCTGGAAGCAGTTGCATGGTAAGTATGGTCATCCATTTACTACAATCAATCCATTCCACACGATTTGCAGGCAGGAAGGGTGATGAAGGCTGGTCTGTCTTGTCACAAAAGCTCAGGACTCCATATTTGAACTGAATCTCTCACCTCCTATCACAAACTCTCACCTCAACCACAGCAAACCCCTCAGCTCACTGTGGAGTGATGCAGACCATTGTCACAATCCTTGCACATGGTGCAGCCTGGCCATGAGACCTCTGAGGCAGAGGGTCTCCTTGCCCCTGGGCTCAATTCTTCTGGCTGCCTGTTAACAGCTTTCTCTGAAACAGGCTGGATTATGGTTCCAACACTTTTTTTCAGTGAGGAGAAAAGAGGCAAAAGGAAATTGCACAGCTATTCTTGTCCATTGGTTTGAGATTGTACCTAGCTACATCTCTAACTGGTAATAGTCTCAGGTTTGGGGGGAATCTGGCAGGTGCATATTTATATGCAGAGGCTTGCAAGGGGCAGAAGGTGGGAAGGAGATGATGTGCTGATGTCAAATAACATGAGAAAATAGACAGTGCATTCTTCCCACCCCAACCAGAGCAGGTGTGGTCTCATCTAGGAACACAAAACTGAGACAATAGGTGCCAGGTCACTTCAGCAGCAGGAAGGGGATAGTGCAGCAGCAGGGCTGAAGCTTAGAAATTAGCTTATTGGCTGTCTCTTCAGGCCTGGGTAAGTCTCTTTGCTGCAGGGAAATCTTCTTCCAGATTTACCTTGCACAAATAAACCCTTAAAAAAAAGACACCCAGAACATGCCTGGGGATCAAGTTTTCTTCAACTGCAACTCTTCTGTCTCTCTGCTTTCAGCAGGCTGCCTCTCTGCTTATAGCAACTCTGGCAGCTTCGTCAGTGGCCAGCTCTGTTTTCTGTACAACCCAAGCCATAATTAGTTGGTTATTTCTCCTCTCTGATTGACACAGCTCCTATCCCAGCACAACACAGAGTTTGTTTTCGTCGCTTTGCGACTTTCTCAAGATGCCATTAGTGGGCAACATGACATGGTGTGAGGTAAATCACACAACAATGCCATAAACACAAGGGCAGGGCCAGACTCACAGCTCCATCATTGCAGTTTCACTGTATAGAAACTGTTGAAATTAATTTTGTCACACCTAAGACCAGAGTTGCACATTCAGCCCACAGTGTGGTCATGATACAGCACAAGGGAAGAGCACTCATTCCTATTACTAGAGAGCACCGGTGCCATACAACTATATTTGTGTTCTGTGAACAAGTAAATCTAAGGTAGAAATACATGCACAAAAAGGAACAGAGTTAGGGTTTCTATGGAAACTCAGAATTCCTGACATGTATAGTTAAAATTAGCCATATCCCTTGTTAATGGAGTTGTGGGGACAAAGAAATGTTGATTTTTTAAATTTTTTTTTTACTTTATTACATGTGAACATTTTCAGTTCTCTTTCTCTTTTCTCTTCATCTCTCTCACAGTTACATGTTCACGCACAGTTTTTTACATTATATATATTTTATGTACAATGTGTATTGTGTAGCTTTCCTAACTCCCAATAATATTAACAAGGGTTACTCATGTAAATCTCCCATTCATTGTTGGGACAATAAACCTCAGAGAGTGTGAAAGCACTGCATTAAACTCATTTTTCTCAGTACTGATACAAATATAGGACACTAACATCCAGATTAAATGGCACGCATAAACCTAAGGACCCGTTATTGCTGGGTATCATGCATCATGCACTTATCTTTCTGTCATATGCAATGCTGAGGGAGAAAGTTCTTCGCAAAATACATCTGTATTCCCCAGAACAACATCTCTTGCTAGGAAGATGGAAGCAGCACCAGTACTTAAAAGCTTTCCACACTAAAACACCCAACGACTGCCTGTAGTTTACAACCTTTGGCTCTGATTGTGCCATATATCACATGTTAAGTAGAAATGGGACTGATCAGAACCTGGATAGAGGACCTCCAAGGAAAGCTTCCATACAGCAGAACATGGTATTAGCAGCTCACTGCACAGTGCATATCCCCAATACTTAATATTGAACCACTATTCCAGCTGTGACCCACCAATTCTGAGAAGGTGCTAGTATTCAAAAGAAAAATAAAATCACAGTTCCGCCCTTTTTGAGGAGAAATAGTAATATATTGCCTCCATTTTTGCACAGTCTGGCCTCGATTGCATGGTGATGTATAAGTCACAGAATCAGTGCACATGAAGCCCATTAATAGCTGCAAAGCAGTGACAAAGAAGTATACTTATGGACACCATTGTTTCTGTCCACAAATGACTGATGTAAAAAAACATTAAGAAATGGGAGGGTTCCGGTGCACTAATGTTGAGAAGGACAAAATTCTTCCTGATGAAGTTACAGACATGGTCCTATTATCATAATAAGGCAGGATGATAGCCTTTGTCCAACCCCAATGGTTTATTTCAGCAGTGGGCATAAAGTGAGCCCTCGTCATACCATCTGCCAAGTACCTTTGGGATCCGACAGCATGGAAGGATCATTAAAAATGTAAGAAGTTGCTGTTTACATTAATAAAAACACAGGTTCAAAAATTAGGTTGAAAAAACAACAACATTGTAAACACGTTTTTAAAATTAAAGCCATTTCCTCTTGCAGTGAAAGGCATGGTTTATTTTCATCTCTTAGGATGTGACTGTGCTGAATTTGGCTCCTGCTTCCTCACTGTGCCACTCTCTGGTGCAGTTTGCACTCACAGAAATGAAGTGTGCGTTGTACATGGGACTGTCTGTGCTCTTTCACCTGGACAGAAACAAAACTAGAGCTCTCCTGTTAACAGTGTTTCTACCCCTATACCATTGCTTCCATCATTCTTATAATGAAGGTTGGGTAAAATTGAAGCCCATAATGAGAGTATACTATTCCTTTTTTAAAGGCTGACCTGCAGTTCTGGTTTACAAACCAAATGACTGTAGTCAGGCATATTAGTGCTTTAACCTTTTTATTACATTACATACATGAAAACAATTAAGGCTGGGATTCTTTCCAATGCATTATCATTTTCTGTTCCCTCTGGCCTTTTTCCATCCATTTCAAAGAACGTATATAGCACCAACTGAACATTCTCTGATGTTTTGGGTTTTTGTTTCTTTTCTTCTTAACAACTGTCATGCTTTCAATACCAGCCAACTATAGACTATCATGCAACAGCAGCAGCCGACAGCAGCGGTGGCAAAAACAACAACAAGAAGTTTGGGGGTTTAAAACTCCTCATAAAATTAAAACTGAGATTTAAATTCTCCCTCATATTTTATTGTCTTTTCTTTTCTTTTTCCTGTGGTAAATGGTAATTAGAGTCAATAATCTTTTGCTGAGAGAGCACCTTGTCCTCACAGTGTTTATATCATCATCATCAAAGATCTGCCTTAAGGCCCTGGCGTGTTAATAATTTAAGGTGTGCACAGCCTAGTTATAGCAGGAAGCCTAGTTATTGAGTTTGTAAACCAGCTGATGATTTATGGGAACACCTTGCATGAGTCATGCTCATTAAATAAAATACTTCAGTTTAATAAGGAACACGGGGTAAACAGTTCTTCCCGTTACAGGGTGACTGTGCAATTGGAAATTGCTGAGTTTTGTCACCAGCTTCACCACCACTGTTTTGTCTTAATTGTCATGGGAGGGTCCTCTTGTCTGTATGCATGTGCACGCGTGTTCATGTGCTCTCACATTTCCCCCTTGAAGTGCAGATAAAAAGTCTTTCCCTGATGCTCTTTTTTCCTCCCACCCCTCTCTGTCTCTCCCTCTCTCTACATACAGCTGTTTCATAAGTTACCCTCTGATAATGAAAATGTTAAATCTCTCTTTAAAAGGGTACTAATTAAGAAAACAGAAATGTTCATGGAAATAAAATTACAAGGGAAAAAAAATCAATATATGGTTGTTAAATGTAGCTTGCATTTGAGAGCCATAACCGTATTTTACTTTTAAACACTAGAGTTAACTCTGACTCATTAGAAATTCCTTGGGAAATTGAGGCAGTAAAAGCCCTACACATTGGCCTCTTCTGTTTCACCAGAAGCATGAATGCTTTGTCCACCACTTTAGAAATCCACTGCATCTCCAAGAGATTTCACTGGGGTAAGGTAAAGTGTCAGCATCTATCCTTGGATGGCAAACTTGCAGAAAGTAACATCCTCTGCATCATCTACTTCTTGTCTCCATTTTTCAGTTTTTCAGAAACAGGGGCATGGTTCCTTTGGGGCATTGAAACCCCCCTGTTCCCACCAAAGCTGATGGCTCTTGAACACTGGGAGTGGAAGGAGATGGTGGGGCCATGGCTGGAGGCTGCTCCAGGGCAAGGCACTACCTTGCATGCACTGAGGAGCCTGACCTGCAGCAGCTGTACTAAATGCATCCTTGGGTGCTTTCAGATGTCAGTTCTCTCGAAGTCAGGTGGCAGCTCAGTGAGGTGTTTGAAAATGCAAATTTTGCAAGTAGTAGGACTTAGGCAGTTCCTCCTCACCAAAAATGTCAAAAGTCCCTGACTCAGAGGCACACAAGGAGCCTGGGGCAGAGCAGAGAGTAAAAATTAACTTCTTCAAGGCCCAGAATAAGTGCTCTAATTCATAAACTTGTCTTCTAAAGGGGAGAAATCTTACAATCTCTCAACCATGACACTCCTTACTCCTGGAGGCTATAGCAAAGGTGATGTGGGAAGGAAAGACACTGGACTGAGGGAGGAGCATCCTTTTTACAATTCAGTCATTGTACATGACTCCTTTGGACTTTTTTGGTTTGGCTCTTCAACTTTATACAGTATGGCTTGTGGTTGCTTCTTCATAACCACACAGAAAGTGTGAAAAGTCAGAAAGTCAGAAAACAAAACACATTTCCTTCTTATCTTTACACTGTGCTTAGTGAATCCAAGAACTGCATCAGCTCCACCTCTACCAGAGTGACCACCTCTTTCCCCAGCGAGCTCCCAGAGACTGCATCCAACTGCCCTTTGCACTGTGAAGCTGCTGGCAAAACATGTTCCGGACACTATCTGTGAGTGCCACAGAAACTACCACCAAATTCAGCAAAGCAGTTTTATGGAGTTATTTCTATTAAGTACTCTGGTCCAAGGGCATAACAGGGCAAGGGAGTTCACTCAGAAAAGGGACTGGGAAATGCTCCCAGACCTAATAATACAGACCCAGGCTGAAGTATGATGATCTTGACTCCATGTGTACTTCTGCCCATCTTGATTTTAGATTATATACAAACAGTTTAGACCCTATTGAAGTCAATAAGATCTTAAACTCAAGCTTAAGGGTGAGTTGAAGTGAGGCCATACAGCATCTCTAATTTCCAGCACGCTGCTCCCTACCACTCTTTGCTTTATCCTCCCTAATGCTGAGGCTCAACACCAGAACCTAGCCATTAATATTTTGAACACCAGCAGAAATTCAGATTTTCCACTGCAAATGTCAAGGCTCTGCTTCCCTCTTTTTGGCTGGGGTCAATGGCAAGACATTTGGATGACCTAACTACCAACATCAGCCAGAGAGAGCAGTAATCTGAACTAACTCTCCCATAGCATTGACCCCAGTGGTTGTGGGTTCCTGACACCTGTCATATAATAAAACATAATCTCCAACCCTTCCCCATACCAGAAGATTGGAGGCATGATTAGTTCCCCGTGTCTCTCCTGAGTGACACTCTCTTAATGCCTTGTGCCCAGAATAAATTAATTGTTGGCAAAAGAGGACCATATTAAACCATTTGCATCCTTCTATGTAGAAATGGCAAAGAACAGCATGCCCAAGATGCACTAAAGAGGAATACTTCAGCTGCTGGAGGCCAGCAAATGCCTTTAGCCAGTCTGATTTGCTAAAGCAAAAACATAGCATTGTTTCTTCCCTTAATGGTAGGTATGGTATGTGGGCAAACAGCTTCCTTTGGAGATGGGCAAACTGTAATTATGATTATTTGCATTGGAGCAATACCTAGATACTAGATCCCTACTGTCCTAATCTATATAGCAAATGATCTATACAGCCAATGTGAAGGATTTTCAGCCCAAATATAGAAACACAAAGCTACAGGTCTTGGAGGTTTCAGATGAGCTGGCACAATTTTGGATGATCCTTTGAATTGATGTAAAAAATAGTCACAAGACGTAGAAAAATGAACGAGCATGAGTATGGAACTGAAAACATAAGCAGAGGAATAATTAGATTAGACCATTAACTTATAAAGCAGGTATTGAGTGGAAAAGGAATTTGGCAGGATCTGAGCAAATCGTAGATCATATAATGGAAAGATACCAAAACAAAGCAGTCTCCTACACATTCACAGGCAATTTAACATACCTAAGAAAATTCATCCTCTAATTGGCTTCAGTTAAGTGCTCTATTCAGGGTGTCTTTGGGATAATTCAGAGAGCCACTAGGATGCCTGGCAAGTGAAAAGCTTTTGGGAATTAAGCAAGAGTCACAGAAACATCCTTAATGAAACATCTGGAGAGTAACAAAGAACATGATACAACCTCACCTGGTTTTGAAGGCTGTTTGTCAGCAAGGCACAATAGGACAGCAGTCCAAATGAAAACTGAGAAGAAAAAAAAAAAGGGAGGGGGAGGGGAGAGAAAGAACCTGCTGATTAAACTCTTGGATTCATGAATATGGGCAGACACAAACCATGGTAACACTGAGTAAGTCCATAAAACACTGAAAATCATATTAAGGACACCATTTATCATATTCTGTCCAACTACACAAATCTGTCCAGCAAATTGCAAAATGAGCTCATGCTCAATATAAAGGGAGGAAGGAATTTCAAAAGAATAATATGAAGCAAATGTTAGCCCTGCATTTCCTCATGTCCTGTCTGAACCAAAGTCAACTTGTGTCTGTGCTGGGGCAAACTCAGGACTTGATCCAACCTGACTGGATTTTGAAAGTGTGGCTCCAGATGAGCAGCCAGCAGGTAGGGTCTGGGTATGTCCAGATAAAAATCTTTCCTTGGCTAACAGCAGGTAAAGGCACCAAATAGCATGTCATCCTAAAACAGGCAGAAATCTTAGTCATAGCCTCCAGTGTTCAGCCAAGGCATAAAGACAGAGCTGGAGATGTTCTTTTGTAGATAGCAGTGCACCCACCACAGATAAGATAACCGAGTGAGTGATTCTGCAATAAATAGTGAAAGCAACATACAACAGAATCAGTGAAACAACAAGATATTCCTGAAAATTTTTGGTACGTGACTACCTATGGTAGTTAAACCAGAAAGGTCGCCAAGTAAGCTGCTTCTTATTTGCTGTCTTCTTCTGGCTTGGTTTTGGGTGTTTTGATGAGGTGTTGCACAGCACATAGCAATGGATTAACAAATTATAAATCCTAGTTTGCTCCACATGCATTTCCAGTTAAGTTAGAAATAACTAGCATAGGTTGTAAGTGATTCATCTGACCAACTCTCTTTAATTTATCAGTCATGAACACCATACCAAGCCTGCGCTTTGCAACGTCAAACAGTCTGGCAGATGACAAATTATAAAGAACTTGATAACAGAAAGCCTTGGTTGATTAAAAAGATTGATATTTGTCATCGTTAGGATATCATAACACACCTCACAACACTTTATTAGGCTCACTGGTTTGGGGCAGGTAGGCAGAAGGCAAACCACAATCCTGCCAACTTCTTGAGCAAATACAATTAATCCTGAGGTATAGTTACAGAAGAAGGCTATGCCAGGACAAGAGCAACATCCAAAGTTGCCAAATAGCTACTATCTAAATAGGAGAGATTTCAGCGAGTAAGTATTTGGGAACCTGACATACTTCTGACTATTGTGGCTGTGCCAAAGTCAAATATGAGCAGCCTGCATTACAGGCAGGCCTGCAGGAGGACCTGCAGCTACCGGCTGTACCTTGAGGACATCCAAAAGCAGTTGGCATGGCTCCTGTGCTGGCAGAAGCGACACATGCCCACCCGGCTACTGACGACAAGACACAAAACGCAAAGGCGACACAGATGCCAGGTGCTGCTGAACAGATGCTGGAGATGAGGAACGGAGCACATGACGGGAAAGTCCCAGAGGTGCTCAGGACGTGGTCGCTAACCCAAGCCCTGTGAAGCTGAACAGCCTCTTGGCATCAAGGGATTTCTGGTCTTCTCCCCCACCCCCTCCCCACAGGCACAATATGTGCATTCATTTGAGCACGTGTTTTGGGGGCAGCAAGAAGAGGTTGCTGCTATTTTGTCATGTTTGCTTTCAATTTTTTTTTCCTCTTTTCAGAGGTATGGTTTAACAGCCGTGAACAGACACTGACCTCTGCCTTGTAGCAAGGGCATAGTCCTCCCCTCCCTGGTCCAGTGCAGGAGCTCAGGGCACAAGCTTAACAGAGCTCCTCTCTGTCTAAGGTGTAAAGAGTGGCATCCTCCAAAGGATGGTAGAAGACATCAGCTTGGTTACAAAAGTGGCAGTGCAATGGTTCAAGGCCTGAAAAAGAACTAACATCATTCCTGGACAAAAGGAACAGCAACAGTGACCCACTCTGGGTTGCCCACTCTGCCATTTGAACACAATGTGCGAAGAGAAATGAAAATACAGTGTCATGTGCTTTACAGAGACCTCTCAATTCCAGCAGGCGCAGAGAACATGGTTGGGAGGTTGATGCCCTTGCTGCCATGCCTTAGCAGTTAGGGACACTTCAGCTCACTAGATTAAAAACTGATACATGCTACTTGCAGAGAGGTCAGGCTTCTAGTTGCAATGCAGATATACTCTGGCTTAGGCTGGGGAAATAATTGACATGGGAACAATAATGAGAAAATCAATTGCTAAGTCAGATATCATCGACTGCAATGAAAATTTTGTGCATGGAGGATTTGCAGGATAAAGACCCAGGTTTTCTTTTAGGCTAGATGACTTGGTAGAGATGTAAGAAAAGATAATGTGGTTAATATTGCTGTCCTTGTTCCCTTACACTTCCAGCTGGAATTCAAAAGGAGTATGGCCTGGCGGCTTCCCAGGGTGATTCTTCAAGCCAAAGTTTTAGGCTGCGATTCTGTAAGTGTTCAAAGATGTGTATGATTAAGACCTTGTGAGATTGGAACATTACACTAATGGTCTGGGCCACTGCACAGTTTCATTAAATTTAACATTAGAGCTAATGTATCAGCAAGAAATACAGCTCGGTGTCACCCGGCATAGCTCTGCATGTATGTGGGACACCTCATCGCATAAGGTCCACAGTTCTTGTCCCATTATTTGCAGCAGTTTGAAGCCCTTAATCAGTGCTCCATTAATTCAGGCAGGGTCCAAAGTGTAAAGAGAGCCACCCTTTCCCCAAAATGAATGCTATCTCAGGACACTTAATAGCATCATGAGCCATTCACTCTGTTTTGCATGATGTTATCTTCATCTTCTGTCAACAGTATCTACTGAAAGATCGATAGTAATCTTAAAGAAATGTTTATTATTGTCTTGCCTCTCACACCTGCCCCACAGTACCTCTGCTCTTTGTCTCAGAGGCAGTAAAAGCTCAGCAAACTACAGCAGGGGCATGCCTTCATCTTACAGCGTTGTATTTTTTGTTGCAGGATTGCAGTGCTAATCAAAGTCTGCGTGTACATCACCACCACTATTTCTTGACTTGGAAGTGTGGAGTGTTGCTCCTCCAGGAGCTCTCTCTAGAAATACATCCATAGGTACTTGGTAGAGACGTAACACAAAAAAAGCCAGGCATGACTTTAGCTTGGATATATTTGTGATTATGAAGTACCAGGATTAAATTCTTCCTCCTGAAATGAAAGGCAAGGGAAAAAAAAAATTCAGGTGCGAAGGTGGCAAACAGGTGGGGGGGATGGGGGTGCGTGTGTGGGTACCCGGACCGTGCTAGCAACAAACCCGGAGGGAGCTCCCTCCCTTCCCTCCCCGCATTTCTCTCTTCAGAGAGCGGTCAGGATGCTCCCGAGTCGGGAGCATGTCGCGACAGGGACCGGCCCCCCCGAGGGCCCCCGCCGGTGGCAGCGGAGAACAAAGCGGGGCCGAGGGGAGGGAGTTTTGNTCGCCGATATATTTTTTTAATTAGATGGCAGCTAAATGAAGAGTGATGTAGAACATTGTGAGTATAATTATCCATTGTGCTGCAGAAAGCTGCCTATAGATCGTGTTTTATTTATTTCCAGCCCCCCCATCCTCTCTGAAAACTACCGAGAACCTGG
Organism: Aegotheles bennettii; assembly: GCA_013398125.1. Taxonomy (NCBI): domain Eukaryota; kingdom Metazoa; phylum Chordata; class Aves; order Caprimulgiformes; family Aegothelidae; genus Aegotheles; species Aegotheles bennettii. The sequence continues at coordinate 209,599 of VZRW01008560.1, forward strand.
GGAATTCAAATAATCTTCCCCTCCCCGTGCGTGGACGGAGCCTGTCAAACCCTGTGCGAGGGCTACTGACAAACACAAAGGAGCAACAATAACTGCACACCACTTACAGCACCGCTAGACTTATTCATTCATCGTAACATAATAATTTTAGATGGTCGTTGAAGAGAAGCATATGTTTTGGGCAGACATCAAAAGAACAACCAGGCATTTAGATAAGACAACTAAAACTCAGTTTTAAAGTTTCAGATCTAATCCTGGGTAAAGACCAAACAAAGAGTCAGAGAGCAGAAATTATGTTATTTAAACTGACACCACCTAAATCGGATCCTTTCTTCTGCGATCTCACATGAACACAGCATGTTCATCACATCCAGCCAGCTTCATTACTATTTATATTACCATACACTGGCTGTGTGCAGTCAATTCATAATTGTCCAGTTTTTCTAATTAATCACAAAAGATTTTTGTTTTGCCTACAGCTAGTTCTGGGGTGACTCACAATGGCAAGCCAAAGCTCATACATCAATCGCAGACCCTCTTTACTCCAGCCTTCTGCTGGAGGAGGCTGCTGGGCGGCTCAGGGGGCATGCGCGGCCCCGGGCAAGAGAGGAGCCCTGCGCTGCTCTGTCCTCTACCGTGTGACTTGTTATTTTTATCTGATGCTTGCATTCTCAGCCCAAACCCTGCCCAGAGATTTTTGGCAAGATTTCTTAATTCAGAGCGTTTGATTTCCCTCTCTCTCATATGCATGCGCATGCTCCCCTCTCCCGCTCTAGCAAGCTGTTGGAGAGCCATGCAGCTTCAAAGGAAGGGAGCTGGATCAAATATTGCGTAAACTTCCACGTTATCAATATTTTCTTAATGAGCTCAACGTTACCAGAGGATGCTAGCGGAGAGGCTGAGCCAGCTGCTGGATCTCTCCAACTCCAATAGTGACAAGGCTGGTTGGTGACAGCAGCAGGCCAGGTTGCCCGTGCCTCCACCCACACTACGAAGAGCAGCTACTCAGATGAGTAAATCCATTTGGCTGCGAGGCGGTTACTCGTGGAAGTCACAGCTTGCCAACCTGAGCCAGAGGACAGTGATTTAAACTCTATTTCTTGTGCTGCCAGAGGTTTAGGCATGCCGAAGCTACTCCATGAACAAAGAAACAGGGCGATTTGGCTGATAACAGCATGACAGTATGTTCTTTCTCCACACACTTAAAAATAAAATACAATTCTGATTTTAAAAAACAGCACAATTTTTTTTATTTTTTATCATTGATGAAGTTTGTAATACCAAAAACCAGCCCAGTTAAGATCAGTCGGATTCATACGAAGAGCAGAAAGCAACAGACCCACTCTGCCTCTAAAGAGCACTCCAATTTAAGGCTACAAATGTTGTTAATTATGTGGAAGTTTTCTGGTAAGATGCATCTATCGATGCAATCTTCCTTGATCACATTCTGCCCACTGCTGGGTTTGCAAGGAGTCAGCACAGTGGTGGGAGAGGAGCATTTTATTAATAAACCTTGCACAGAACCCTGCACTCAGCCTGGGCATTTTGGAGTGAAAATGACTGTGAAGCCAAAGCTGGTTTCTGTCTGAGGAAGTACAGGCAAGCAAATAGCTACCAAGAGCAAAATAGATTGGTTTTTAACAGCATGGAAGAGAAAAATATGGTTTAGTATCTAATGGCGTAGAGGAAAGGGTATCTCTGATTTATTACAGGAGATTTCAAGTGGAGTTTTTTGGGGAAAAAATGTTGTGCTTAGAAAAGCTGAAAAAACATGAGTTAGCAAAAATTAATGTTTCCATAAACTTCTGTCGTGTAGATTATTCAGCTGGCAGCAGACCCCTTTCTCTGCAGACTAAGGAGTTCGAAAGAATGGACAGAGAGAGAGAAGGCTCCTTTTCACAGGTCACCTCAGGGATAAATTGTAATGTAAGATTTCTGAATGTACAGCCATACCTCCCAGTGTGGCCCAGTTGAAGACATGCTGGTCTCCTTGCTTGGGAACTTAGAGCACCCCCAGTAATCTTCTGTCATTTTTAAAGTCAGCCAGGAGAAAAGTACTCCACAGAAACTCCATAGGACCAGAGCAAGGCATACACCTCTGCAGATAAGATAATCCGTCAAAGAGCAATTCAAAGGACAACCCATGAGAAATATTTCGATGGACAAAGCCAAACTGTTTTATTCCCAGTGCCAAACCCTCATTTTCCACCTCTACATCTGCTTCACGTGAATTTGCACAGGGACTGCGTGTGACAGGAACACATCCATCAGCCCATCACAGGGGCCTCTCAGATACACTGCTCTGATGCCAGAAACAGCTTCACAGGAGTCACCACAAGCCCTGGCAGTGTGCTTTGCTTCCCCCTTTCCCACTCACCAGCCCATGATTAACAACAGCACAATTTCCATTCCAGCCCCTCGCCAGGACCCACCTTTGCCATGATGTGTTGGCCACGATCACAGGTGACACCAGCAGTCCCATCTGGGGCTGCTGAAACCCTGGTGATAGCAAGGCTGCAGATCCTGTGCTCTCTCCTGGCCCCTTTCAGTCACAGGGAGACAGATCCTGTGCTCATCAAGCCCAGGGGAATATTTTTCAATAGGCTTTGGCAAGCAGGCAAGGCTCCCGTGGTCTATTGCCACCTCTGTAAAGATCGTAATTTTGCTGGGACCAACTGCTTATTACCCAGTTGTAAGCTTAATAATAACCATGGGCTATGAATCCTCCTAAGGAACTGAGGACCTGAATTACGTATTATTAATATCAGCAATATAGTGCTAACACAGGAAAATAGCAGTATTAATAATAACTTTATCTTAGCTGCAGTGTAAATATAAGGTAAGCAGTGTACCTGGCTTCCAAGGATTGTGAAGCCAAATGATGATTTCCTCTCAGGGCAGTGATAAACAACTCAGTCATACTGAGTTTACAGTTTTGGTAATAATTGGCTTGAAGGGAAAAAAAAATAAAGTGCAGTCACAGGTTAACTACATTATAATTACAGGGTGTAATTTCAGCCCCTGCTCCTGGAGTGGAAGGCACAGTTTTTATCTGATCAGCCTCTGTGTGTAATTCCCTACTAGGTTCGGGGCTAAGCATTGCTGTGCTGGTTTTAAAAATGACTAAGTGGATAGAGAGAGATTGCAACGCAACCCGGGTCACGGAGAGCAGGCAACAGGCTCGGGAGAGGAACCTCCAGCCATGGGCATGTGGTTGCTGGGGCAAAATGAAGTGACCACACAGCCACCAGCACCCACAGGTCCCCATGTCACCTAGGCAAGGTTTTGGACCTAAGCCTGCTGGTGTTGCCCAGGGTCACTCTGTGAGTGTGTGGGCTCTGCAGGTATGGTGGCCCCAGCTGGAAGCAACGATGGCTCCTGTTGCCTTGACAGAGCCATGAGAGGGTGTCTCCAGACAGCTTAGGAAATCCTGATGCCTGATCAGCTTCCCAAAACACTCTGCCTAACTCCTCCTGAATCCAGCAAATAATTGGCTATGATTGAAAAACGGACCTACAGAAAGGCTTGCTTGTGGGTATCTGCAACAGGCAAAACTGAAAGCTGAGAGCAACATGAGGGACCAGTCATGACTTGAGTGATGCATTCTGAAGAAAGGGCAGAAACCCATCCTCTGTTGTTTCTTCTTGAATTTTCACACAGACACTTCTGTTTTCACTGGGAAGCTTGATTGTGAAACCAAGCTCCAGAAAGGGGAGGAGGGATGAAAGCTATTGGAGTTTTTCAGCTCACCAGCCCCTCCCCGACAGAAATCTGTTCAACTTCCACAAGGATCAGCCTAAAACAGGGAGAAAGGTTAGCTCTTCTGCCTTGTCTTTTTTTCCAGCTGTGGCAGCTCACACATTTTAGTTAGGACACATCAGGCCCCTGTTAATGTGTTATCAGGTGCAGGGACACCCAGAAGGATTGGATGACTTTTCCTACTGCGCTCTCTATAAAGTCTCAGCTCATTTACCCAAGCCTCTCATGGCCTGCTGCATGTGACAGAGTCCAGGCAACTGAAACATCTGATCATGCTCATGAGCTTGTCCCATGAGCTAACTCAAGGCATTGAGTAAGAAAGCAAAACATTTCATTGTTCAACAACTGATGCTTCTGTATCTCCTTGGGAAAAATAGAAACAAAGGTGTACAGTACTGCTCCTCTCCCATCAAACCCTAAACCTCTGTGTCAAGGGAGGTCCCTCTGTCCTTCACCATTGGTGCCTCACACAGGCTGTAAGGCAGGTTGGAATAACTCTCAGCTTCGCTTTCCAAGGAGCTGAAAGGTGGGAACCACTCCCCAGTGAGCAGAAATGTGGGTCCCATAGAAAACATGAGAAAGTTTGAGGGGAAAAGGGGAGCCCAAAGTGGCAGAGATGTCTGTTGGCCCTGTGGAGCAAGGTTACCATTATTAAAGTGAAAGCAACACCTCTATCCTTAAAGGAACTGCACAGTCTCTAGCATCCATGCCTGTAAATTTTTTCCCTCCTTCTTGTACACGGGTAAGTCTCTTGGGCATTTCATCACCTCCTCTTGTCTTTTAAATCAGTTTTTGCTCAATCTTCATTTCTGCTACAGAGAATCCCCATGAAAGCAGTATGCTTGCCCCATTTGTCATTACCCTCGTTAGCCTGTTTATTTTGTCAAAGGACTTCAAAGGTCGACCTAAGGACAGCATTATTTTGAACAAGCCATACCGGGAGTGAGAACAAGGAAGCCAGCCCAAAATGTTGGGTTTTACCCCCTTGCAAAAGGCACTCAGGCAGCAGTGGAGCCCACTCTGCCATAACACAGCCAGAACCGTGGGTTTCCTCTTGTTTCTGTGAAAATCCTTTACACAGACCCAGGTAGTACACGCAGCAGGGGAGGTGTTTGGAAGTGACTTTCTGTCACTCGTGTACTAATGGAGTAGTAAGACAAATGCAACTTCTTGACATGCTGAACAGTTCTGCCTGCTGGTGCTAAGCTGGTTGCTCTTCAACAGGGCTTGACTTGTGCAGGGATGCCTGCTGTGCTGTGTTTCTGCCCCCTCCCTAGCTACTCGTCCAGGTCCCCTAACAGGTTCTTTAAAATCCAGCATTTCAGTAAGACCTTTAGTCACACCTGCATCATATATAAATTGTCAAGCACAAATCATTCCAAATAGATAGGGTGACTTGGGAAAAAACAGGGAGGAACTTCAGATGGACTCCAAAATATCAGTATCGATCTGTGGGGCAGGGAAGCTGCTTTCTCCGGGACGCTTGAGAACAGACAGAGATTGATGCACTGCCCAGAGAGAGAGGATTTCTGTCCTAGATGCATCCCATGAATGACAGGGCGTTGTTCTGGTCAACACTTTGATCACTCACAGCATGCTCAGGAGGCTCCTCACTACACTCGGTGTCCTTCCTTGGAGAGTAGGCCCTACACTGATTTTTTTTTATTTTTTTTTTATCAGGCTAAAGAGGATATATTTTATCATAATGGTTTCAAATCCAATGTGTACAGGCCAACACAAATAGGGTATTACAAGTTGAAGAACTGTACCTCAGGCACCATTTTATTAGAACTAGTGTTTACATCAAACAATACAACCTAAGTACTTCATATTAAGCTTGGACAAATCATTTGCCTGAGGATTAGGGTGTTGTGCCATTGAAATATAATCCTTCTGTTGATTTTTTTTTTGAAACTGCCAAACTAAACATGGTAAAATCAGTAACTGTTAAAAAAAAACAGAAAAGTGAAAACCTTAGCCTCAATTTGACATGTTAAATAAAACAAAGGAAAAATTACCAAGGTGCGTTTGCAGACAAGGCTCTGAATAGCAGGTCAGATTTTCCCCTGTGGAGATCAGCAAAACTCTGTGGGGAAACAAACAAAAGATAATGGTGGGTTGAATTGTTCCACCATGGGGTGTGGGGAGGGAAGAGAGGGCTCTCTGTCTGCTCCCCTTAATGCTTAGGTGACCCTAACACACGGGTATTTGTGCTGAGTGGAAAATTGGGGGAGCGGAGCAGATCCAAGGGCAGGAGCAGTGACCAAGACAGGCTGTATCCCAGCAGGTGATGCCCAGTGCCCCAGCACAGCCCAGGCAGTGTGCCCTGCTACAGGAGAAGGGCAGGATAACACGAGGGAGAGCCTTGCTCTTCAGGGCAAGGGGGCAGCCTCTGCTCCCAAAAATGGAGGAGTGGGTGCTGAGACATAACTCACAGATATGGAACACCAGCTGTGAGGAGTGGCGGGCAGCAGGGGCCCAGCCTAGTCAAAATTTGTGGTGTTTATTGAATTGGAACCAGGCTCATCCCCACTAGCTTGGCAAAAGCAAGATGTGCCCCACATCCACACCTCATCTCTTTCTACTACTCAGGAAAGCACATTTCTTCCCACATCTTGCACACCTATGATGTTTGCTTTTACATGCGTTCACTGCTTGGGCCCCTTTGAACAAAAGGCCCCCCAAAGGTTGAGTCCTCAGGCACACAGGACCCCCCCTGCTGGGAGCTGCCATTGTGTACTGGAAGGCAAAGCTTGACATCAAGGTGATCACAAAACGCCTTCCTTCTCATCACAGGGATTTAAGTTCAAGCCAGAGGCAATGGGACAACTACAAAGACGCTGTCCCTGAACCAAAACTCAATAGAAGCTTCTCAACAGAAGCCCCATAGCAACAGCCACGAAGGAAACATTTCCATCCCAGGTAAGAAAATGTAAAGCATGGTTCAGATATAAATGTCTGGTTGTATTGAGAGCAAGGACGGGGAGCCTGGCTCCTATGAAGGGAAAGACAAAACTTCCCTGGACTTCTGCAGGACCGGCATTTCACCTGGGTGGTTTCTCTTACCTCCAGCAGTGTGGTGGTTGTCACAGGGTCATATGCACCTTGAGCGCCTCTTCCCTCCTGTCTTTCCCTTCTCTTCTTCCACAGCCAAGTCTCACTTCCCCTGTGGGTGTCCTCCATCCACCCCCACGCTCTTTTCCTTTCCGGACACCCCCAGACATTGCTACTGAACTGCCAGCTTCAGGAAGCAAGAGGAAGCAAGGGCAGGCATGGCATCTCTGTCCCACCTCTGCCACTCCTTTATCAAGCAGGTTCAGGCTATTTAACCCCACAGCTTCTCCAGAGAATCAAGGTGTAATAGGTTCAATGTGAGAAATCAACATCTTGTTTGGGGCACAAGAGTGCCACTAATGACTTTAGTTAATAATTCCAGGGGAATCTGTATTTGGGAAATCTAGCACCTGTTACCTTTCAAGAGGAGGAGATAACAAGAGACAGCTGTGCAGCCATCAGTGGATGGCAGTACCAGTGCATGGTGCACCAGTCAGTGATCTTCAGGCCTACAGCTACAGCAAAGAGCTGCTCAGAGGGAACTGAGCCCGGTGAAACTCTGCTTTGCTACTAAAGGCACCTGCACTGCATGGCAGTCAGAAACAATGACATGGATTGCTCACTGAACATGCCTTGAGAGATATTGGTATGTGGTATTTAAGCATATTTAGGTTTCTGTAAGACTTTTTACAGCCAGAATTCTCCAACAAATTATATTTGTATGCTTTGGCTTTATATGTGTGTCTGTGTCTACTTACTTATCTGCTAGCATATAACAGTGCATCTTTGGGAATGACACACTGAATAGACTTAGATCTCGATAGAGATGTAGATACAGACATAGATATAAGAGCCATCTATGAAGAGGTTACCCAACACTGTGACAAGGATGGCATCTGTGCGCATCCAGAATCCATGGGCTGACCCCACAGTCAAACAGGTAACTCCCAAGTTTAAAACTAAGGGCAAGTTGAAGTGTTTCTGCATAAAGAATTCAGCTATCACTGAGGCAATCACCTCCAGCCCTTTGGAAACAGAGTCACTGAAGATGACAAGAAAAAACAAACACAAAGGCTTGCAGTCTTGCACCATTGGAAAGAAAGCCAAGGATTATGTCTAAGAAACTAACTAGTAATTTGCTAACATGTTCCCATACATGTGTGCACACACATCAAACTTCTTGTTTGTTTTACCACAGTTAAAAATAATGATAAATTAATTGATGTTCTTCTACCAGCCGTAGTTACAGGCATTGCTAACCGAACTCAGCAGCAGCTCTTCACCTGCTGAACTTTGTGGCTGCTTAGACATGCCACAGGCCGGTGAGGGCTCAGCAGCTCAAGCCAGGTGGGAGCCACAGAGGTCTACCACACCCTGCAATCCACCCACCCTCTCACCAGCCTCGTGGGCAGCTTGCGCCTTGCCATAGGTGGCCTGAACATTCAAAGTTGTATTTGCTGCAAAGTGCCCATGCCACGTACCACATTCCCATACTTCTGCCTAGGACCTCTGGATTCACTAGACTTGTTGTAGGGGCACAAAGCTGCCAGTTTCAATGAAAATCCAAAAAGTTCTGCTCAGGCAACACTCCAATAGGTCATCTAGACACCCAAGCATTTGAAAGTCTTGCAGCTGGGATCATGCTTGCAGGGTCTCCATCAACACATCTGATTTGAGGGGGATCCACAAGATGCAGCACACCTGCTGCCCAGTCCCTGCCCATAAACACAAACTAATGAGTATCAGGGTGTAAAAGAACTGCAGCAGTGGTAAATATTGTGGTTTTCTTGTAAACATCACAGTTAATACTTTTGAAAACAAATCTCAGGCTCAAAATTACACTCTCAGACTCTGAGCATTTTTCTGTCGAGTTGGAGCTGCTGTGCACAGCTCAGCATTTTGTTAAACCAAGCCACGTTCTGAGAGGTGTCTTGATATTTGCTCTCCTTATGGGCCCATTCTAGAAAGCCATGGCTCCCAAAGCAGCAGAGGAGAAGGGGAGCGTTGACTCACTGAAGCAGGGCTCATAATAATTGGATCTCCCAGTAGGTCCCATCCTGTCTGCAGTCTCGGTGCAGTACCTCTGAACAAGGCATTGCTTTAAAAGACCCGCTTTGCCAAGGCTCCAAGTAGCACTGGTGCCTGCTGCTAACTTTAAGTAGAAATTTCACAGAGATCACATGTGGGTGAGCAGGTTCAAAAAAATCCAAACAAACAAAAACAAACCCACACTAAAAAAAACAGGGGGTAGAACCTGAAAAATTAGGAAATTATAAACAAATAGGGAACACAGGCAAAAGTATTGCATACAAAGAGCAATAAACATATGGGATAAATTAGGGGAGTAAGTAATGGAAGAAAGCATGCAAATGAGTTCTACAGACACCTAGGTTTGTCGCTGGAGAAGGAGGGGATGGGGGAGGAGGATGGAAAAGCAGGAAGGTGGAATTAAAAGGGCCTTTTCCTGTTCCCATGGCCTTTTCTCGTGGTTCTTATGCTCTCCGTATGCTTAGGTACTGCTGAGACCTCAGATCAATAAGCACATGATATTTGTAGATACCATATGTACAGGCATACCTAGGCACACAGTTCCTCTTCGTTTATGTCAAACTCCCAGCTCACCTTGGAAGAACAAGATTAGAATCTCTATCACGAGTTAAAATATAAGTGTCTTAATTTCCCTGAAACCTCGAACTCTCAATCTTACTGTCCTCTTGAGAGGACAGGGGAGAGTACTGAAACCCCACAGTAAAATACTAGCAGAGGAGAAAAATTCACAAAAGCACGTTCTGACTTGAAAGGGCAAAATACAGTATACCTATTCATGGGAGGGGAGCAACAGATTTTATAATATTAAAAAGAGCGTGGTCAGAAGCTGGAGCTGCCAGAGGTAATCTTATAGCACTGGTTTTACTGGCACTTTGATGTTTTTAGAATTTAACACTACATTATTCACTAAGAGGTTTGTTCCCACCGCGGGACACACAAACATCACTGCTATTAGCACAAACAGGAGGGACACATAAACGCAGCGGAGAGAATAGCCCCTTGTGCGCGTATATTTTTTACGATAATGCTGCAGAGTTAACTTTTGGTTTGTTTTCTTTTCCCCCTCGAGCCCCACTGGGTTCACTTGTGGTGACAGGGTCGTAGCTGCAATCGAGTTTGGCTCCCAGCCCCGGGCTCCTGCACTGGGACTGAGGGGATGTTGCCCCATCGTCAGAGCAGAAGAGAGGTGAGACAGAGCTGCCCACCGCAGCGGAGGAGATGCTAAATATAGACAGTCTTTCTCCTGGGTTGTGCAGGCATTTTAATTTATCCCAGTGATAATAAAGTGTTTACTGTAGCCCAGGCAGCAGACGGGGCTGGGGAATGGCAGTGGTGGCTGCTGCAGACTGAAAGGACCAGCCCAGGCTGTGTAAATTGAAGGTTTCATGTGGTCTGCAAAGAGTTTTGTTTGACTGATACAGAAATGTAGGAGACTATCACAGACAACCTAATCCATGGCTAGCAGGAGGAGGCTGAGGCTGCTGAATGCCATGCTAGCCTTTCAACAAGGGAACAGCACTTGGGCGTGCAGGGGGGTTCTCACCTATGGCCCTCTCTGGCACTGACCTCATGCCTGAACCCATCCGTGCCTTCTGCAACACAGGGGACCAGCACCTCACGAGCTGCAGCTAATGCAAGCCTCACAGGGCTGTTTCCATGTGTCTTCTTACTTTTTTTAGCAAATAGCTGCATTTGGGGTAAAACACAAGAGATTTTGCAAACTCATTTCAATTGCATCTTTAAAAAGCAAACAGCACAAAAGAAGCACCCACCACCATCCTTTAGGCACTGCAAATTCACACATCAGGCAGGAATTAAAGCTGAATGGGAAACCTCTGTTCCCACCTTTTGCATTTGCAATATCCTTATATTTAACTTCTGCATGTATGGAGCAGTGAGTTTATAACTAGTCTGCCTCCTGATAACAGCAATACAAGCACACAAGACTGACACACTAGTGGAATTCAGTTCAAGCAAATTTTATTCATGATTCCATCCATAGATACAGGCAAATCCTTCTTTGCACCCAATAATCTAAAAAAAGAGTTACAAGCTGTAGTTTGCTTCATAAAAATTCACACCCTAGTGCAAACTCTTTAATATCTTCCTTTTATTCTGTACATCTATACCCTGCTTATTTCCCTCACCGCACTGGGAATCCTAGACCACTCTACAGAGGAGAGCACAGAAAAGTGGTTTACATCAGAGTTTGAAAGGCAAGAGGCTTGCAGTTCTTTCCAGCTCTGTATGAGGCAGGGTGTTTGGCTTTGAACAACAACTCTAACAACTTTAATTCCCCTCTCACTAAAGGACTAATGTTGGCACTCTCCTGCTAGCCTAAGACGGAGGTGTCGTGCTGTAAAGGCACAGCACTCGTATGGCTTTCATTCCTTGCTATTGACAAGGCCAACAGCAAAAGCTCCAGCTTCCTCCATTCAAGGCTGTTCTTTGCCCCAAATCCCAGATGGCCTGATCCCAAGGCCCTTTCCTGCTAACAAGAACTGCCCAAATAGAGGCTAATTTAGGGGTAAGTCTGAGTGCTGTCTGCGGGCCGTACATTTCCCAGGGAAATTGCTTCTGTCTTTGTAAACCCCAGCACTGGTGAAGTTTATCAGCTCTCCTGTCTAAGATGTATTATTGCAATGGGAGGAGGAGTAGCATGCTCAGCTGTAGCTTGGGTTAATCAAGTATCTCAGTGGACACTTAACCACCTAAAACCTCTGTCCAATCCCTATGCAAAATGCCTAGCTAGAGGATCTTTCTTTTAGGAGAGGATAGGATATGTGTTCTTTCTGCTACCTCCAAAGTAAATAATCACGGAAAGCCCCATCCTTCTTTCCCTGTCTTCATTTCATACAATATCCTGCCTGTGCTTAACTGTGGATAAAATTAAGCCTGATCTTAAGAGGATTCCTGATGAAAAATGAATGTATTGACTCAAACACCAAGTAGCAATGGAAGAAGAAATTACATCCTCAGAATAAATACTCCCTCCTACTTCAGAGGCCACTTCATGATGATTGGCAGAGGAGTCACTTCTGGATTTCATCATACTGTTACTAACATATCACCGTATCTCCAGGTGTCAACACTGGTGCAGAAAGTACAGCTAGATGCAATGAGAGCTCTGCTTTTACAGTCAAGGGACCCATGAAAATCACTAAATTCAGAGACTGCCAATATTCTAGCTCCAAGATGTCAAGAGTCGTAGGACCAGAGACACCAGAATACAACCTTAGACCAATACAGAAAGATGTAGATAGATGCATTTAAAAGAGGACAGATATCTGTATCACCACAATCAGTTTTAGGTAAAACCAAAAAGCACCAAAGACTCTTGGTGGTGAGACCCCCCCTGACATCAGTGAGGTTGTCTGGCTGATTTCCCGGGAGACACGCTGGAAAGCAAACAGGAGCAATGATGGAGCTTGGCCACTTTATGCTTCACAAGTAACAGCCTCAGGTGCTGGGGCGTTGGCAATAACCCCCCATGCATCCCAACAGCACGGAGGGTCCTGGGTGCGTGACCCCAGAAGCAATTTTCTCTCTCCAAGCAGGACTGTGAGAGGCATATAGACACTGCAAGCCATTGCTCTCTCCTGACTTGCAGAGCCTCTCCTTGCCTAGCTGACTTATCTGACTCACTCAGAACAAAATTTGGAGAAGAAGGACTGATCGTGCCCTCACTTGCCTGGGAGGCATTGCTGAACCATCATCAGAAATGGCCTGATTGCTATGAACAAGGGGAAGCACATTTTGAAGAGGCCTGGGCAGGGATGCCAAGACGTATCACACTGCTCAGCTATGTTCAGAGTCCTTTTGTAGAAGTTCACAGGAGGTGCTTAGGGACAGGATGAAGGGCAACGGTTGAGGAGCCACAGGTCTGTCCATCGTGAAGAGGACCCTATGGAAAAGGCTGCCAGGATGCTTTCTGCCAGCAAGATTCATGTTGAATAGCAGAGAGTGGGTCTGGGGGAGGCCACTGAGTTTAGGGAAAAACAGCCCCTTCGAGGACCAGCCAGAGACACGTGACACAGCTGCAGAAGAAACACAGCAATAGCTGCATGCAACCATTCCCACCCTGGACACTGCCAGGGTGACAGTGGGGAGGGAATCTGAAATGACAGCACTGATTTCTATCTCAGGGGGGTGAATCCAGGACACAGGCATATGTGACTTCCCCATCACTTTGGGTACAAACCTTGGCATTATTTATAAGCAGGATTGTGGGGCTCGCTTCCTTTCCTTGGGAATTTTTCATTCTCAGGAATTTTGTCAGGAAAACCAGAAGAGAAGGATCTGTTGGTAAGGGTGCAAGGAACAACAAGATACCTCGGCAGCTCAACCTCTTTGTCCAGATGTCCAAATGCTGAGGCCTGGAGGCAGCTTTCCTGAAGTGGGGAGTTCCGCTGAACTCCATGGGTGCACACTGTCCCATGCATCACCACCATCTGCAGCATCCAGCTCTCCATCTGGTACTATTAGGTGCTCCCCTGACAAATGTAAGCTTGAATAGCATTGACCCAAAGTACACTTATTGGCTTTGATTTCTAACCTATACTTAGAAACAGGCCAGCTAGTATTTTTGGTAAAATTTTCACCTGCTTCTTAGTCAGTGAGGCTGATCTTAAGATAAGGACATAGACACGCAGGCATCAGATGTTTAAAGCACTCAAGTACCTGAAAGTGCAGAGAGACACCTAGCTGCTTCCCATTGCTCTCAGTGCAGAACTGGGCACAGACTAGCAAATTTAATCCCACTACCTCTAATACTGCAAAAATGTGAAGAATAAATTGTAGCTTACAGAAGGGATACAGGGCTTTTTGCTTCTCTGAAGTGTCAACAGCTTGCAAGTCATGTTTTGCAACTTAATCCACACCAGCCAGCCACACGTGTTGAGGTCAAACTTAGTACAGGAGCCTGTGCTAATAGGTTATAATCAATTATATTCCTCGAACAGGCAGAAAAAGCATGGTGCTTATGTACCATATTATGAACCCATCGCTTCCTACCTATTCCCTATGACAGAAGAGAGCGTAGGTCTCCCAGGTCCCAGTCTGGTTCCCAGTTTCCCCACTGCCATCACCTCCACCGCCATCCCAGCACACCCACCAATCTGGCCAAGATATGAAGGAGCAGCTTCACTTAAAATGTGCCCCTGCATGAGTGCTCACACTAATAAAAGTGAAATGTTGACAAGTTCGGGCCTTAAATATGTCAGCATTTATTCTTATGGCTTAACTAATCATTGTGTATAATGTTGGTTAAGAAAATTTACACTTCCCAGTGAACAATATATAAACCAAGACTCACATGAGGGCAATTTTTTACAAAAAAAAACCCCACAGTAAAATACTTCAAAATTGTACTGGCAATGGAACTGCAACCAGCATGGCAATTAGACACGATGTTAATCAGATATGAGCAAAATGAATGAGAAGATTAGCATGGGAAAGATGGTCAAGCTCCTTCCATCTCTGATTTGTCATTTCCTCTAAGGTGATGAAGATGATCATTTTATTATTAGATTTAAATTCCTCCTCTTGTTTTTATCTCAAGTGTTCACCTGGCTTTACAATAGGGCAGCTATTAAGTCACTCTCTCAAGGAATTTATTGTCTACAAAGCCACTGCTGCACTGAAATGTTTTTATTTTAAAATCCATCTGTCTCTTGCTATTTTAATGTACTCATCCTGATGGGACAGCACCCACACCACCACAGCATGCCACAGGCACAGGAGACTAAGGAAACACACCTCAGCTTCTCCAAAATCAGATCTCTAGGCTGTGAGCTTCACTTAAAGCCTGTATTTAGGAAATAGGCAGGGCACTGTGGGCACTCTCATAGCTTCCCACTCAGCTCCTAAATCTCTTGGGCACTCTACCACAAAGAAAGCCATCACAGTGTCAGGGCTGCCTGGCAGCACATGGGATGATTGAAACCCTGTCTGAAGTAAGACTTCTCCCCTGACCTGGTAGCGTATCTTCAGTCAGGCCAGAACAGCATCCATTCCAGGGATTGTGTGGGGAGCACTTTTGCAATGCCAAATATCAGGGTTCAGCTTCTCTGGGTGCACTAGACAAAGACCACTGTGGGATTAAGTAGCTCAAACTTACACCTGCCAGCAGGAAAACAAGCTACAGCGTCCATCCCTCTCCAGCCCTGCCAGCGCGCCCTGCAAAGGGCAGTGGGATTGCACTGCAGGTGTTTGCTGAAAACAACACATAAATGTTGCAAACGCCACTGCATTGGTGTCACTCTAAAGCCATAAAGAAAATGGAAGATGGAGAACTTCAGGTCAAGCCCTCAAATATCAGATATCCTTCTTCCCCTTATACAATTATACAGACTGAGGAGTGATGTTAGCTGAAACCTCTGTTTGACAGCTTTTCCTCAAAAACACAGCATAAAACCAGCCTCAGAAGTGTTGGCAATGTTGCCTGGAGAAGACCTCTTGAATTTACAGGCAGTGATTAATACTTATCCTTTAGCTCCAGTGAGGTAGCTGTGCTGTGGGATTAGTAGGAGTCACCATGTTGGTAAACAATAATTGCACTGCGCATACAGCCCTGACCTGAGCACCCTACAATTATGGGGGAAGGTTTCCTGGACCTCTTGCAAAGGCCCTCAGGTTAAGAAAGTCTCAGCAGGCAAGCTGAGAAAGACCCTTCTTCCCCCTGTGAGACAGACTGTAAGGCCAAGGTGGCCCGGGCAGCTGAAGCCTCTAAGGACAAGGCACAGATAGCACCTAGAAAAGAAGGATCCATCACATCACCATGTCCTGCTGGTAGCAAGAGTATGGGGTGCTCTCTGCTATCTCTTTGTACACTGAAGCATATACTCAATGCCTTGAGGCACTCTGAGTTGGTTCATCAGACCAGTTGAGGGGGGATAAATGGGACACTGAGCTCAGGTGCACTTTGGTTCCTTTGATTGCCATGGGACGAGAGAAGCATCGCTCCTCTCTCTCTCTGTTTTGACTTCGAACCTGATTATGTCCCTTCTCTGGAGTGGGAGTACCATCTGTAGGTCTCCACAGCTGCTATGGCTGAAGAAACCCCTTCCCATCACTTGCCACACTGGTGGATGGGAATACCTTGGATGCAGCCTGAGATGCCTGCAGGCACCAAGAAAGTCTCCTGCAAAGAAGAGTCTATGGAGAGCAGCGTGCTGGTGACTCTTCACAGAAGACCCATCTTCTGGACACCTGGCCAAGCCTGGCTGTTCTGGAAATAAAATTAAAAAGCATTAAAAGAGGCTGTTGTCCATACGAGCCAAGGAAAAGACAGTTTGCCTACTGTTAAACATCAGTAGCAACAGCCCAACACCAATGCCAGCAAAACACCACTGTGGATATTTATAAGGGGCCAAATCACAAAGTCTTGAAGTTACTGATGAGTGCAAGGGCTTCATCTGACCAGCGTGCTGGTGACTCTTCACAGAAGACCCATCTTCTGGACACCTGGCCAAGCCATACAGCAGGCTGTCACGTTCTACCATGTTACCTCTATATTGCACCCAGTCACCTGGATTAGACTCAGTCACACCTCCTGTACAGGCAGCCACTCCTCTACCAAAATACAGCAAGGGATGGACCTGCTGCTGCCCTCAGTAGCTTATTCAAGTGGTTAATTGCCTGCATGTGCCTGACCTCGCATTTAAATTTGTCTGGCTCCAGCTTCTGGCCTCCAGTT
This sequence comes from Aegotheles bennettii, assembly GCA_013398125.1. NCBI lineage: Eukaryota > Metazoa > Chordata > Aves > Caprimulgiformes > Aegothelidae > Aegotheles > Aegotheles bennettii. The sequence goes on from VZRW01008560.1 coordinate 226,157, forward strand.
TTGAAGAAGGTCTCTTCTGTGCCAGGTATTTTCTTCCCGGGGAGGCATTGTCATGCAGGGCACTTGTTGCTCACCACAGGCTTCCCCTCCCAGGCGGTGGCACCAGCCCCAAAGGTAGAAGCCGAGCCACAAGCTGACACTGAGTAAACACCTCGGCTCCATTTGAATGGAAGGGCTGTCCAAGTGGCCTCCAAAAAAAAGAAGAAAGAAAAAAGAAGAAAGAAAAAAAAAAGTCTTGTGGGGCTCTGCCATATTTGTTTTAATCCCCCTTTGCTGTCTAGGGGAAAGAAAAGGAGAGGACAAGAGCCCCACGGCCTCCTTCTTGCAGCCCTTCCAGCTGTGCCTGGGCGCGTGCCTGTCCCATCCTTGCCCTTGCACCAGCTTTCGGCTCCCCTGGAGCAGAAGAGCGAATAAGACCTCTCGGATCTGGCCTCTAAGCTGATAATTGCAGCCCCTTCACTGGCACAAGGCGGCTCTCATGCCATTTTGACCCAAACTATGTCTTCTTTCTGTATATTTTTAATTAGACTCAAGAATGCAGAAAAACCAGCGTGAGATCCTTTCATTCCCCTTTGTTTAATATCTGTTATTATGACATTAAGTGGGGGGTTTTGTTGTGGTGGAGAGTTTGAAATCCCCCCTCAGTTCTGCTGCTGTAGCCATGGGTTCGTGTACATTAAAGTGGTCATTTTCGGATTAGCTCTCACCCTCCCTTTGATGCGCATGAAACGCTGAGCCAGTTAGTTGGAGAAGGCATTTTACCTCTTTTGTTGCCCTTCCTCACAACCAACAGCAGGGAGAGGATGAAAGCCCCCTGGCTCTCTTAAATCAGAAAGGAATTTCCAAGGGGTTTAAAGCTTTAGGTGCCACTTCTGTCTGGGGTTGCCTAGTGAAAAATAGGGTGGGTTTGTTTTCAAAGGAGCAGGCGACGAGGAGCTTCGTGTTTGCTGCTGCTGCTGTTGTAGTCGTGGCTCGTGCGCCTGTTCCCTGGGAATTCAGGAGTCCGGAGAGCAGAACTGGGGCTCAGCAGCGGCACAGCTCAAAACTTTTCTCTGGGATATTGCATGTTTTAGTGGTGGGAATCAGCATATTGAGGCAAAGTCTTTCTTTTTTCTTTTTTTTTTGTCTCTTCCTTTTTTGTTTTTCTTTTTTTCCCTTTTCTTTTTGATTTGGCAGTTAATAGGAAGCAGAACGAAGGTTTGATTGAACAAATGCTGGATTTCACGTACTCTTCACATTACACTGACAGCCCTATGATTTCTTTCCATCTACATAAGACCTACACTTTGCATGGTTGTTTCTGCGGGATGTCTGATATTTTCTTCCGAGGAGAGAGCATTTTCCAGCCTTGAGCCCTTCCCACGATTACAACTAATCCTAAGGGCTCTCGATCAAAACAAAATTGAGTCAACTGGGGAAAAAAATGGGGAAAAAATGGTTAGAAAAAAAATAAATACACGCGCACAACTTTTCTGCCACCTTAGAGATCATTGCAAATAATCGTGTGAAAGTCGGGCAAACTGGGGGAGNGATGGAATAATGCGCCCCAACGTGCAGTCACGGCCGCGGGGCATGCGAAGTCCCAACTTCTCCAGGTGACAGGTGCTGCAGCGATTCAGAGGCGAGGGAGCTGCTCCCCTCCCTCCCCCGCCACAGGCATCAATAACCGGGGAGCAGGGGGGGCCGCCGGGCTGCCCTGCAAACGCCGCTCCTCTGCTTTACATACAAATAGGGGAGCAGGGCTCATGAAATATTCCTGACCCACCAGAATTATTTTTACCTTGGGAAACCTGCTTCCTTCTCCCTTTTTTTTTCTTTTTCTTTTTTTTTTTCCTTTTTCTTTTAGGCGCTAATACGTGCCTAATCAGCGAGATATGTCTTAATTTAAAAGCCAATAGACTGCAGCTGAACTACGCTACAGAAATCCGATGTAAGGATAATTTGGAATATTCAAAACCGCTGAGTCAGCGGCGGAGCCCAACTCCATGGCTAGAATATTGTTTCTAACTCCCGCTGCTGTGTTTCGTTTACTGTTATACCGATTCTATCGTGTAATTATTGTTTGTTTTCCAAAAATGTAATTACTTTTTTTTCTTTGTTTCCTTTGCAACGTTAAATCTGCCAAACGCCTGGCTGAGGCAGCTCCAGAAAAGGAAAAAAAAATTAAATAAATCAAAAGCTAACGAAAGGGGAGGAGGTCGCTTTATGTCTCTGTAGCCAAAGGTTTTTTTTCCTCTCTCAGGCACCTTCTTGCATCGACGATTTGATAAAAACACCGGCACGTGTAGAACAAAACCTTTGCAAACGCTCTGGGGGAGGCAGCGGCTCCCGGGCAGCCCCACGCGTGTCTCGGGGGGGGTTCTCCCCTCGCCGCGGACAGGGGGGCAGCAGGGCGATCTGCGAGGGGGTGACAGAAATAATAACGATAATAACAATAAAGCTGTGAGGCTGCACGGTGGGACCGGGTGGCCCGGTGGGAAGGTATGAGGGGGGGTCCCTGCTCGTCCGCCTCCCCTCGCAGCACATGGGGGGGCGCGGAGCGGTGCCGTCCCCAGGCGGGGGGTGGCGGGGACGGGCGGGGATGATGCCCCCCCCGCCAGGAAAGCGGGGCCCGGCACCGGTCACTCGGCGACAAGTTTGGCTCCCGGGCCGAGGAGGAGGGAGGATGGAAGGTGCTGACATTGCATTGCTCTTCTTGGGGCAACTTTAAAGGGTCGGCCCGGCGGAGGGGGGGCAGCCCGGGCGCAGAGAAGGGAAGGGGCTGGCGTGCCCAAATGCGGGGTGTCCTTCGGCTCCCAAAAAGCCGGAGATGTCCTGGCTGGAGTAAAATGCCCGGACTGGCGTTCAGCATTGCGCCAGGAGATGTTACTCGCTCTTCCCTCTTCCTTAATGTGGGATGCGGAAAGAGTGAACCCTCGTCAGGTCAGCTCTCCCCATTAATTACCCCTGCTTTAGTCAAAAAGGTGCAGAGGGCTCAAATCCCCCGCAAGCCAGCAAACCCCCCTTTGGCTTCCCCGGCGGTTTCCCCTGAGCAAGGGCTTGCGGAGAGCACCGGGGGACCGGGCAGCTGAAGGCGCCTCTGACCGCACCAGCGCCAGATATTGCTGCCGGGCTGATCCTGGAAAGGGGATGGGAAGGGTGGGAAATCTCGCCCTCGCCTTGCCTTGGTAGGAGGATCAGCCGCGGCAACTCCTGTCCTGAGGAGCGTGGGTCTGGGGTTCCTCAGCACGGAGAAACAGATAGTCCCTGAAACCGCAGATTTTATTTCTGGCAAACAATGCTTCCCCCAGCCAGCGTTTGTGTGCGAGACAAGTAATTGTGCTCCCTTGCTTAAATAAATCATTGATGGGTGAAATTACACATGCTCACTTAAAATGTAATGTGATTAAGAGATTATGGGATCGCAGTTAATATGTTGCCTTACAGCTTCTGGACCCAATTCCTGACACCAGAAATCTATCAGCCACAACTGTTTCCCCGTGAGGGGAGGCGGCTCCTCCTGCCACCGGCAGCCGTGGGGGCTGACCGGGGGGGCTGCTCCCCGCGGGGGCCAGGGAAGGTGAGAGTGAGCGTCAGGTTTGCGTGTAAATAAATAAATAACTTGTTCTTGTTGTTTGGGGGGTGGAGAGGGGGAAAAAATAAAGTTAAATGGAAAGGCAGGAGATGGGGTGGGGGGGAAGCGAGGGGCTGGGTCTGCGCCTGCAAGCTGATTACCTCTCATCTGAAAGCTGCTCCATTTCCTCACACATCGGGTAAGTCCTTTATCATGAGGTGGCACAAGCCCTGCCGGGGGCTATTGGTCGCCCCGAGGAAGGAGCCGGGATGGCAAGCGGGATCCTATCATCAGGCTGCATAATAACCCCGGGCTCGCCACAGCTGCGCTGTGACCCTTTGTGATGGAGCCGATAGAGCTCCCGTGAAATAATGTCCTCCTTTTGGGTGTGAAATCACCATGTTTATTAATTGAGCTAGACACGAGGGTTACCTTTTTTTTTCTAAGCCATGAAAATTTGTGATTCAGGGCAAATGGTTCCCCCTTCCCCCTTCAAGTTGTGTTGCCAAGGGGTTGAGAGAGCAGGACCAGCTGGGGAGAGGAGCTATTTTGGAAGGTCGAGTGGGACCGGGCTCCACGGCAAGTTCAGAGCAGATTCACGCACAGACATCCCGCACCCCGCTCAGCCGCAAAAGCAGCCCTCCAGTCCGGGCAAACACCGCGGGGAAACGCAAAACGAACCCCAAAAGGATAGAGGCCGGGGTGAGGAGGGATGCGGGGTGTCGTGCAACCCCACGCACGCCCTGAGGGCCGGGAGGGGTGCCGAAGGAGAACGGCTCTTCTCTCTCCCCACGTACTTTTTTTTCTCTTTTTGCGTTACAATTAGGCTTGTAACAAGCTTATTGCAGTATGTGTTTCTGGGCCAATAATACTTGTATTTAACCTAATTAAAGCCGACCTTTTAAAAGATCTGAAATATAAACACGCCTTTTTTCTCTCTTTTCCTTTTTTTTTTCTTCCCCCTCCTTTCCTACTCTGGTTTAGCAATTTAACGTTTGAATCTCTGGGCTGGAACCTACAACCTTTCACCAGTGCACGGAGAGAGGGAGGGAAAGGGGGGGAAAGTAGCAAAAACCTGCGGATGAGCCGGAGGGACTGGCTTCGCCCGAGCATCCGCGACAAGCTTCCAGGTAGGCAGCTCCCTCCCCCGCCTCCTGGGCCGAGGTTCCCCCCGCTCCCTCCTCCTCCCCCTCCTCCGGTGGGCAGGCAGGGAGCAAGCCGGGTGCCCCCCAGGAGCCGGGGTGGGCACCGCTGCCCTGCCGGGGGCCGGGACTCACGCGGGGACACCCAGCTCCCGGGAGGGGTGCGGGGAAAGGGATGCGGGGAAAGGGATGCGCTTCTCCCTGCGCGATTTTCAGCCGAGCGCTGCCTGCTGGGGGGCGGGCGCAGCTGCGCGGGGCCCCACACCAGCCTCCCACTGCAGGCAGCTGCGCTCCTGCCTGCCACTGCCCGGCCACGGTGAGGCTGAGGAGCTGGGGCAAAGCTCCTGAAATCCAGCCGGTAACGAGTGTCTGTGTTAACGCCTCCTGCGCCCATCACGCAAGAACCGAACGAGCCCGTTTTCCGTGAAAGCCCAAGCCCAGCCCCGCAACATCTCAGAAAATTCAAACTTCGGTTTGTTTGGTTTTGTTTTTTTCAGGGCAAACCCGAATATGTTAATTTTTAATATATTAACTTTTTTTTGTTGTTGTTAATCAAAATTATCCCTGGATTATTTTTTTTTCCCGCTGAATGACATTACAAAGAATTTTGTTAAAGAAAGCCAGACTAATTGCTGCCAGAAGAGGCTTTTCATAGAAAAGTCTGGTTTTCATAAGGCACTTTCTGTGGGTGTTGCGGTTAAATTCAAACCTAGTGGAAAGGGTTTTTTGTTGTTTTTGTTTTGTTTTGTTTTAAGGCGTCTTTTCTCAGCAGCAGGAAAGACCCACGCGTTAGTTAAAAACTATTCAGAGACTCGTGGGGCAAACACTGCGAGGAGAACACTCCTGAGCCGCCGCATGTTTCCCGGCTGCCTCCCCCCGCTCCCTCGCAGGAGCCCAGAGCCAGGGAACATCCCCCCCGGTGACCTCGCCCCCCGCCCGGCCGCTGTGTCCCGGGCGAGCCCCTCGCAGCTCCCGCGGCAGCTTCGCCCGTGCCGGGGCTCTGCGGGCTCCCTCGGAGCCCGGGGTGGGGAGGATGGAAGGGTGGTGGGGTGTGAAGCATGGGCATCCCGGCGGTGCCCCGACACCCCGCTCTCTCGGGAAAACCTCGCTCCTCACCTGCGGCCACCCCAAAGAGCTGCTGGGGGAGGCAGGACGCTCCCTCCGCCTCCACCCCCGGCCCTCCTGGCAGCCAGCCCGGCTCCCCAGCAGCAGCGATGCGGGCAGGTTAGCGGGCAGCCCCCTCGCCTTAGGGAGCGCAGCGGCCTTCCCGGGAAAGGTGGGCCCGGGGTCGGCGGTGGGGCCAACCCTCGCCCCGGGCACCCTGGGCTGGCCCCTATCAGCCATCCCAGGCAGCTGCGCAAAACCAAGAGGTGAGAAAGAAATAAACACTCCCGCAAGGATTTAAAGATTGAACATGTCTTTCTCCCTTTTCCTTTTTTTTTTTTTCTTTCTTTCCTGATTTTAAATCTCCCTTGGTCAACCCATCCTGCCTTCCTCTCCTTGCGCTCCCGCAGCTCGGGGCTCCTAGGAGGAATTTTTAACCCGCTTAGCAACGACCCCCTCGCCTGAGATAAGACAGAGCCCGTCTCCACCGCGGGACAGAGCCTGCCCCACGCTGCCTCTCCGAGGGTCCCGAGCCGGCTGGGGACTGCAGGGACATCCCTGCCCCTCTCCCGTGCCCAGGGGCTCTGTCTCCGCCGGGAGAGGGGGGAAAGCAGGGGTGAGGACAGATTCCTGCAACCCCCACCCCTCCCTTCGGCCGCGGGGAGTCGGGGGAGTTTTTCAGCCTCTAATTCCCAGCCCTTGCCCTGTCAGCAGCAGCACAAGTACCGAGAGGTGGAGGTTTCACACGCACCCTCCCTGCCCCGGCGTGCACGGTGGGGCTGGACTGACCGTGCCGGCTGCCGGAGCCGCCCCTCTTCACCGCATCAGGGGAGAGAACTCAACCCCCCGGCGGGATGGCTTTTTTTTTTTTCTCCAGAAACAACAACAACAATATACTCGAACTCCTCTGCAGGCAGAGCAAACTCAGCCCGGTGCTGCTCGGTGGCCCTTTTGTTCCCGGTGGGGGGACGGGGGAGCCGGCCCGGCTCGGCCCCGCCGGGGAGCCCGGTCCTCCCCTCCCTCCTCTCGCCGGAGCGGGAACGTGATAAAAGGAGACAGGGCTCTGAAAGGATTTGATTGAAATGGCGTGTGCCAAGCTGATGGGAGCCAGCGAGGGACAAAGCGCCGAGGAGCCATGGACACTCGAGCAATTATTCCTCCACGCTGAAGGTGGATTAGTGCAATGGAAAGAAGCATATGTTCGGCCTGGGGCGACACTCCCCCTGGCTGGGTTTAGAGAATGAGAGCGGAGAAAGAGGCTGAACCTGGAATATCAACTATCCGGGAGACAGCCCACCCCACCCCCTCTTCTCCCAGCCTCTCCAAAAGTCTCAGGGATGGAGAGATAAATACGCACGCCCATGCAGATAAATAGATAGATACGCACACACGCACGAACACCCACAGAGGCACACACACCTCCACACGCAGCCACGCGTCTCCACACACAGGCAGGCAGACAGACAGGCAGGGAAAAAGAGGTGCCCTAGGTGAAAAACCTCCCCGGGTATGACAATGCGAACAAATAAACAGCCGGCCTCCGAGAAGGTCATAGAGGCAGCCAGTTCTGCTGGAGGCTCCAGTTTCCCCAGCTTTTTCCCAGGAAACTTTCCAAAAGCAGCTGCAGCGAGGGATGGGGTGATCTCCATCTCCCCTACCAGGGTCCTGTCCAGGCTCTCCTGGAGTCACAAAGCAAAAAACCTCAGTTGTCCCTTTTCCATCTGATTTTCTTCCAAGTCACATCTCTACCTCCTGCTTTCTCTCCCTTTCCCCAGCTCCCTGCAAAACCCTATCTTTTCCAGCAGGATAGCTGCAAGCTCTCACAAAGGCATGGGGACAGGCCTCAGCAGCCAACCCCCACCCCAAACACCACCACCCCAGAAGCAGCCTGTGTCCGGGCACAGTGGCAATAGGACATCCATCAGCTTCTTACCTGGACCATCTACAACCCATACTAGGAGCTGGAGGCTCCAAAACCTGGGCAGGGATGGCAGGAGCACCTTTTTAACATTATTATAGTGTAGTTCGTTAGGCTTAATGAGGAAAGCAGTGCTGAAGCCAGGCAGAGACTCTGCATTCTCCCCCAGGTGCTTCCCCAATGCCCTTCCCCTGCCTGGGAGCACGAGCATGTGCTGCAGCCTGGGGTGTCTCCCCAGCTATTGTCTAAGCTGCCCCGCTTGCAGGGTCGGGAGATAACCTCCATCACAGGAGAGGAAGGGCCACAGCATCAGAGGAGAGGCAGGACAAGCACAGGGAGCAGCATCCAGCAGCAAGGGAGAGGGCAAGGAGGATGATGCTGGAGGGAGGGGGGGGCTGCCAGCAGGCTTAAAAGAAAGGAGGGAGGGAGAAAGAAGGAAAAGGAACATGGCTCTCCCTTTCTCCTGGGAGCTCCAAAATATGCTCTGCTCTACAACCAGAAACGTGCCTCAAATATTTCACACCTTCACTTCTTTATCCTCAACTTTGGGAATCAGGGTGGATCGTACACAGAGAGGAGGGGGCCAGCAGTGCCCAGAGCAGCACAGAGCCGGGAAGTTTTGCAGGATGAACGAGTGGGCAGGAACATAACCAAAAACATTGTGTAGAAGCAATATACATCCCTCAGCCTGTCAGTGTAACCACCCAGCCCACACTCCTGCTAGAAAACAACTCTCTATTCAGAGTCCCTGCATCTGCTTTCAATAGAGTATTACAAAGGGAATTAACCATACCACAGGCAACAACAGCAGTGGGGCTTTAGAGCATCTCTGGATGGGGAAGGTCTTCATGTAGATGCTGAAGATCCATAGAAACTAGGTTGTGCGTGTGCACAGCACAGGGTGAAATAACTCACACTTCACACCCAGCAGTCCCACTGTCCTGCTCTGAACACAAGGTGATTTCTTCCTCACCTAGGCTATGGTTTTCTAGTTCATCCTCCTTACCCTGGTTTGAAGGTGTCAGTGCAAAGGAGCTCCGTGCCTACGAAGAGGACAATGACCATGGAGCTTGGAGTAACCTTAGGGCCCTGGTTTCAAGAGGGAGGAACTCTCACGCTTGAGGAAACAACAAAACTCTTAAGGACAGGCTCTGGGTGCTGGCACCTGCCTTGCAAAATTGGGGCCTAAAGGAAAAGCACCAGTGGGAACCAACGGGTCGCTCGTACCCTACCAGAAAGCTGTCATGAGTTTTAGTCTGATTTCCAGTGTTCACTTAGTGAGGGTGCTCTAACCACTCTGTTGGTTAGATAGGAAATTTAGACCCTTTGACTCACCAAAGCTGAACTCAGCACGGCAGAGACACGACTGCAGTGGTTGTAAGAGGGAATAAAAGACCACAGAGCTGTCGCCTTTATAACTACAGCACCAGGCACCAGAACAGAGGAGGAAGAGTTCAAAGACACAAATCTTTACCATCATCATAAGCTCTATTTCTATTTACCCTGCCCAAAATACCAGCTGTTTCAGCTGCCCAGGGAAGCCTAGAAACTTCAACTAGAAGAGGAACAAGGCTGTTTTGCTATTCTGAAGCTGGTAAGGCTCTGCTGGCAACGGGTCAGGAAGGATTTTTGCTTTTCCTCTTTCCAATCGCTTACTTTAACCTACTTATTTTGGGGAGTTTGGGGTTACTAAACTAAATATTGCAAATAGAGAGGCTGCAACCTGTGCAGAATAAATTATTTAAGAACTGGGCTTGGCTGATTTCTTTTTTCTTCCATATTGGAGATAAAAAGAAGGAACACATTCTAGTAATCCCTGCTCATTTTCACAGCCATTCTTGCACCTGTAACTCAAATAATGAAGCCATTTGTTATTTATATTGCACTTTCCCCTCCATTCTAGATTTCTAACGATCTGACCCTGTTTTATGGCCCTGACAAAGCCTGAAACCGGTGTGGACTTCCAATAATTGAACTATATAGGGAAAAATCTTTAGCTGGAATGAAGCAGATGTTAGCTTCATGCAGTCCCCTAACTTGATTATTCTTTGGACAAGTTAGACAAGCATTAGTGATTGATAATGACACTAATTAACCCCTTTCCTTTTGCAAAACAGCAACCCAACGCCAGCAGGATTCTGCAAACAACACACACAAAGTACAGTATATATCAATATCCATTCAAAGTGGATCAGAGGCACAATTCCATTGCCTGGTGCTTGACAAAAATCTTCACCCACCGATACCAAGCCAGCTCTGAATCTGCTCTAAGAGTCAGTCATCCCCACCGCTTGCAGGGCAGGGAGCAGACACATAGCCCTTCCATTCAGAAAAGGTGCATGGGACAGAACCAGAGGCACCATTTCTTTTTTAGCCTCCTGACCTTTAGTGTTTGATTATTGAGCTGGTTTAAATCACTCTGCCCTCACTAGCTGCGCTGGGCTTCAGGTTGCTCCCCATCAGTAGAGCAGTTGGTATTTTAGCTACTCGAGGGCTGACACTCTGGGAATCTGGTCTGGGCTGAGACGTGCAAGTACCGAGGAGGGAAAGGGAAGTGCACATTCTGGAATTTAAATGCGAGGCAGAAGATGAGTAAACAAGGAGCTGATCTGATTATGCAGTTGGATTTATCATGGACAATAAAGAAATCGCCTCTAAATGTAAGGGTTTGGATAAATGAATACTCCTAGCAAGTGAATAAAATGTATTCAATTAGTTAAAAAACCTCGTGCACTTCTGAACTGAAGTGGAATCGACTGTAATTGATTTATTTGAAACCAGAGGTTAAGGACTGAATTAGCTAAGTACAACTGGGTATTTCAAGCCACTGACTTCTCAAATGTCAAATCCCTTCTATTTTAAATATTATTTCAGCTGCGGGGCATTGCTGTCCTGATGGCTGTTCCACCAGTTAAATCTCAAATTATATTAATATTCGATTTTTGGAGGGTGGGGTAAATTACGGTACAAAGAGGAGGGCTGTCCTTGTTCACGGTGAGAGAGCACCGAGCTGTATTTTGGGTCACATGTAGGAATTAGCTCAGCATGGCAGAGATGGTCTAACATTCAGTCACCGCTCACCCTCATTTCAGCCAATCTGGGGGAAAAAAAATAACAGCAGATTTTTTTTGTTTGGTGTATAAGAGCATGACCTAGAATTTCACTGCTGCACATTGATCGCAACGTTAAAAATGCATCCAAAGAATGCTAAAGTAATTAGCACGTTTTCGTAACCACATATTGGTCATAGCAGAAGAGGCTGAACCGAAGCTGCTCTGATTCCCATTATCGCCTCTAAAATCCTTCTTTAGAAATAATAGTAATAAAGGAATCTATGCAAGGTCATTTAATTTCTGTTTTCTGGTGGCTTGCTAATGCAAGAGCAGGATACTTAAAATGCGCTCTCCTAGCATAAAGTAGCTAATTATATCTTTAAAACATTATTTATTATGACCTTATAATGTTCAAGCATAAGACTGCTTTATACATTGCCCAGTATAAAACGATTATATTGGGTACAGGTTTCAAAAAGTAACAAGCATCTGTAAATCCAGATATGAATGAATGGTATTTAATAAGATTGTTTTCGTTTAAAAATGAGTATTTATGTGTTGCTGTAGAAAGAGCAGCAATGTATTGCTGTTTATGAATGCTATTGTGCCTGAGGTTAGGATCCCACACACAATCTGAGATGCAGCCAAGAAAAACAGCCCTGATAGACAATGCTTCACTTCACCTGCTACAATACTGTGCATTTCATTTATGTCAAGAATATGTACAGTTAGGGTTCATTCACCTCATTATTTTGTTACATCTACTTTACAGTTAACCAGTCTCTCTTGGAAATAATAAATAACTGGTTTTAAAACAATTGCAGCTTTGCATTCAAGAGATCCACTTTCAATTTATAGGAAAAAAATATTCACCATTTTTATAAACTGTCTGGCTCTCGAAAATAGAATTTAGACTCCACCAACTCTCTTTCTGCTTGGCAAGATTGATTTTACACTGCCTTCCATAAGTAGATTACCAAAGCAAAATGAAACATCTTGGGCTTTATCTAATGCTTTGCTTCACCAGCCCTACCAAACGTCAAAATATATGAGCAAATGTTAATTCTCTTTGCAGCTTTATTGTAAACACCTCCCTCTTAACCTCCTCAATTTCTGCCTGAGCAAAAAGGGGAAAAAAAGGAGAGAGACAGAGTCAGGGAGGGAATGAAAGAGAAAGAGAGAAAAATCAGCCACCACCACCAAAATATTATCAGCACTTAAAGGAGACCATCTCTTTAAAATGCCTTTACATTCTAAACCACATTAGCCTCCCTTCCTATGATATAATATAATATAATCCAGCCTGATCCTGACTTCACCTACCCCCTGGGCCAAAGAAAATAGATTCAAAGTCTGACTTCTCACATGTTTTTACAGCCCATCTTCAAGACGTACACTCAATTTTTCTATTTTTTTTTTTAAAGCAAACTTCCCTATTTTACAACAGGTTTCCACAAGAAGAAACTCAAGATAAAAATTTCAGTCCCGTATAAACTGACACAACCATCTCAAAATGTCAGTCTGCGCATTCCACTAAAACACGAACCATCAATCAGAAATAATCTGTCTCCTGCAAGATTTCACTAAAGTTCACAACCGTGAGATGATTTTGTTGGCATAGACTACAGAGCTTTTCTTTTCTCTTGAGGGGGAGGGAGCACTCTGCTCTGATTCACCAGTATATAATTTTTTTCATAGCATCCAATTTTCGGTATTTGCTTGGTAATGATTCTTTTTAAAATGTCCTTCTCGAGATAATGTTTGGTGTTTTTTTTTTTTAATCTCTGCTCTCCATCAGGACAACTACATGTACAAAATTTTATAGGCTTATAATTCTGCATGCTATATATAAACATAAATAAAAATCTAGAGGTCAACATAAATAAAATAAAACTTTATTTTTTAAATAAAATTATGTTTTGGTTAAAGAAAAGATAGTGTGTCATTTTGTTAGTAGTACAGACAATTTTTTATCCAAAAGAATACATTGTGCTTTATTGTGTCATTTGTCTGAATACAGACTCAGTGGAATATCTAAATGATACCCTGCTCTGAACTCCAAGTTGAAAGTAAGTTTTTATTATACTTGAGGGAAACAATGGGTTCAGCTGCTTATTGCAAGGAGCAATTGTCAGGGGAGAGTTAAACTCAATTACTGTAACCATACTGAATAAAAAATACTGCCAAGAACAAAAATACGCCTGGGTAAAGACAGCCACTGAATAAAAAAATCGACATAAAGCGTATCAAATATTTATTTATCTGGGCAACAAAGGACTATGATACATTGATAGGCATGGAAACTACTGCCGGCACAACTCAATACAATACAACTATAACTGCTTCCAATATGGCCAGTGGAAATACAGGATACCAGGTGGTCCCAAATGTTTGAAGTTCTTTGGAAAAAAAAAAAAAAAGGAGAAAAAGAGAAACAAAAGAAAGGGAGAATGAAAAAAAAAAGGGGGGGGCAAGAAAAGCTAAATCTTGTTTTAAAAGACAATATTAATTTATTGCTCTGATGGTGCTTTTGGGAGAAGGACAGTGGATGAAAATAACTTCTTCTTTCATTTTCCACAACACATAAGGGTTGTAAAACCACTAACATGTTTAAAAACCTTGCCAGGGTCCAACATCACTTTATTTTATCTTCAATGAGAAACTAAATGTCATACTAATTATATATAAAAATTCATGTTTTTTTATTTGTTCAGCTGCTTCATTGTCGCCTTTAACATGCTACAACAGGGCTAAAAATGATGAATCCCAGAGAAAAACCCCCAAAAAACCTCTGATATCTAAATAAGTACCATGAACCACATGATGAACTAAGAGGGGAAGATTTAAAACCCACTAAACAAGAGGTAAACGAGATCACCAGATAAATAAAAAAAGGCTTAAAACAGACTCACCATATTTACAATTCCCATTAAATTACACATAAATAAATATATACATACATGAACACTGATTCCCTTATATAATAACTGCGAATCGTGTTGCAATAGAAAGTTCAAGTTGGTCACTTTACCTTGGACAGGAAAAAGTTCTACAACTGAAGATATGACATGGAACTGCTCGTGTTTTGTGTTCAAGTTTATTCACAATACTGATAAAATGTCATCAGTCCTTTTTGCCTTTTGTTTGTTTCCTGTTGCTGCTGCTGTTGTACTTTTTTCACTTTTTTTTTTTTCGGTTTTAATATGGCTACAATCTTAACTGAAGTTTATGTAAGGGAAGGTGGTGATTCAGTCCGGTGAAGCTCATAGAATTTTTTAAGTATTATTTCCTTTCTTTTTTTTTTTCTTTTTTTAAATTTTTATTTTTTTAATATATTTTTAGAAAAAAAAAAGTCCTTTTCTTATTTTGTTTTGTTTTTTGTTTGGTTTTTTTTTCTTCCTTTTGTTTTATTTAAAAAAAAGTTCACAAACTCAAGACAGAACTTTTTTTCTTTGCTGGCTCCGTCCCCCTGTTCTGTTCTCTTAGGCTCCAAACTGGGGTAAAACGATGGTGGGCAGCAGGGAGAAGTAGAGGGGAGTTAAGAGGGAGCAAATGGAACTGTGGATGCTGGGAAGGGGCTTGGGGAGAGGGCAGAGAGCAGTCCTGCAGAGTCAGAGAACAGGACTGGCAGAAGGACGCTCATTCTGTTGCTGTAGCCCGGGGTGCTGAGTGCAGGGGAGTGGGAGGAGGGAGATGAATGGATCGATGGGCTGTGTGAGGGGGAAGGGAGAGGAGCAGTGTGCAGGGGGGGAATCCTCACTTTCGGTGCTTCTCCTCTTTGTCGCCGCTTTTGGTGCTGTTGTCTGTGTGGCTGTTGGGGTTGTTGCTGAGGTACATTTTGTCCATGGCCTTGAGCGCCTCGGTGAGATAGTTCTGCAGGGCAGTGACGGCAGCGCACACCGCCGGGCTCCCGAAGCCGTGCGAGATGAGGTTGAAGTGGGTCAGGCAGCTCTGGATGCCCGGCTCCAAAATGGGGTTGGGCCGCGAGTTCCCCAGGGGAGATCGGTCCTGAGCCAGCAGGTCGGTGAACTCTTTACAGATCTGTCTGTGGCACAAATGGAGCAGAGACACAGAGGGAGGGAGGCAGGGCAGGAGGGGAAGATAGAGGGAGAGAAATGAACCATCACTGGCGGCAGCAAAGCCTGGGCATGCTCCCTGCTAGGTGACAAGGGGATCAAGGGGGCTGCTGCCCCCGAGTGCACACGTGCGTTCCCGCTTCTCCCTCTCCTCCACACACCCTTCTCCCGAATTCTCACGCTTCCCTGGCACACACAAACCTCTTCCCTTCGCCTCGCACGCGCTCACAACTGCACGCACGCATCATACCGCGGCCAACACCCGGACACACAACGGGCACACGGATACACCCTGCCCAACCCAGCCCAAATCACAGCCCCCAACACCCGCCCCAGGAGCACACATCCCTGCCCAGCTGGGTTTGGGAGCAGACATGCAGATTAAAGCTCCCCAGCAAGATGGAAAGGAATAGATGGGTGCAATATCCAAAGGGAGGTTCAGGGATTAATTCATGTCTTTGGAAGACCCTTTTTTTTGGGAAGTGGAGAGAAGCGGGGGTTCTTCCACCACACAGCAAAAACACGCCTGTGTGTCAGGAAGAAAGAGTGAGGGCAGGGAGGGGAATTGAGGCTTTAAATTAGGGTATTCTGAAACATTTATATATGTACATCTATATCTCCAAATCCAAAGGGACCTTCCCACAGAGGGGAAGGCTGACGCTAACTGGGGTCTGGAAATTTCCTTCCAAGGAGGTGGGAAGAGAGGATACGAGGGCACAGTGCAGAAGTTAGGTTATATCACCCACTCGCTGTACAAATAGTTGGAGAAATAACACACCTTATAGCAAGAGAGCTCAGAGGCGTGTTGAAACAGTTTGTATTCTAAAACCCGCGTTAATGTCTCCCAGCCATAAAGCAGCTCCCATCTTCTGCCTGCACCCTCTGGCACTGTGCCCTTTGGTGACACCTCCATTGGTAATTAAGGGCTACTAAACAACCCTTTTAATTTCCAGCAAACATATCAAAACAGTCATTTTCTTTTCACACACCACCTGGAAGTCTAGGCAGCCCCACCAGTGACAAACTCTGCTAGCGTTTTAACTGCGTACAGATTGTCATTTAAAAAATATTTTTAATATCCCTATATTCACTAAGTAGCAGAGCTGCTTAGGCAGAAAGAACCATCGCCGATTTTAATGAACTGAAATCAGTTTAATGTGCCAGTTTTATTTTACTGTCAATGGGAAGCCTTCCCCTTCTACCTAAATTGATAAGCTACATGAAAAGGCCCAGAAAATGTTTTGCTCTGAAGAATTACTGCTTTTTCTTTAAGTAAACATCCACCCACGATTTTCACAACTCACTTTCAAGGTAATCTGCGCAGACTGATGGAAACCAAGCTGCGCTATAGAATTCTCCTATAGCAGAAGGGCAAATACACCCTATGACCATATGCAAAACCATCAACCAGCCACTGGCCATGTGGCAAACGCTCACGAATAAAAGCCCCAAACCCAGGTTTGTCACCCTCCCCTCACTCCTCAGCAACACGCCAGAAAGGTAAATGTCTTACTTTGTAGCTAGAAGCATGTTTTTTCTTGTGACTTGCTCGTTTGGATCGGAATGTTGTCGGTTGAGAAATTCAGCTACTGCTTTGGCAGGAAATTCTGTCTCACAAACGTACCCAAAATCTCTAGCTAGATGTACTGCTTCTCCTGAAAAGGGAGGCACGGGTGGGGATGGGAGGGAAACACACAGCTCGTCAGTACACATCGCAGAGAGGCAAAAATCCATTAGGAAAAAAAAAGAAGCGCACCACTTTCTACTTGGGCTTTTCTTCTAAAAGGCTTGGACTTTCTTTGAAAGAGGTAGGGTAAGAAATGCTAATCGCATCTTATCTTGCAGGAGTTTTCTTTGCTTCAGAGGGCAATGCAAATGTGTATTTTCATGACAATCGTCACAAGTGAAATCTCGCATAAGAATTTTTTTAAAGTCTACATTGACTGTCAGACACTTTTAGACAGGCAGGCTCCATCATCCTAGAATGTGTGCTTAGATTTACATATCCATACCTATATGCAGCCATTTACGTACATTTCATTCACAGCTATTCACTCTGGAAATGTTTGTTTGCCTCAGCCACCTCTCTACATTCTTTTGCAATGCACCAATGATTAATATTGATCATAATTACTCCTAGAGCTCTTCTAAATAAAATGCATTAAACAGCTAAGTGTTTTAAATTTAACTTGATCGCGTATAATTATATGTTCACCCCCAAACGATTAACCATGAGAATTTTAGGGTCATTCCACCGAGTCTGTCTGTTTTGTTGATTTTCAAATCTTTGGTTTTAATTTCCTGAACCAGTTGGTTTTTACTGCAGGGCTTCCTGCCATTAGCTCTAGCTCCGGAAGAACGCATGCGCCAATTAGAGCTTCAAAGCCTCAGTCCAGTGAGCTTGTTTCCATAAAATGGAGCGGATCATAAACAATAACAGTACTCTAGAAACTGCCTCATCGCTACGGGACTCAAAAGCCCCAGCAATGTTTATACTATCATCCCCCCAAAATGAGCCACCACCACTAAGTGAACTGGAGATCGGGCCTCTGGTTTTGTATTTTTTAAGAAATCATTCTTTAAAAGCCTTTGTATGTGAAAGCCAAGCAGAACAATAGATTACCATAAAACCTTCTCCATCTTCATTAACAAATAATGTTGAGCACTACGGAATCTAGACTTTTTACAAGTTTTCCCCTCCTGATTTTTTACTACAGCTCGCTGATGCAATTGCAAAGCCTTTTCAAGAACACGAGGACGCAGTAATATTCACACGGTGTACACACAGTGCGGCCACTAATCCTGATGTTCAGAAAAACCCAAAGCCTGGCATTGTGCGGCGCTTCTTTCCCCCTCCCTTTGAACATGAAACATCTCTCGCAGAACGTGAAGCGACAACAAATCAAAGCAACGAATTCCCTCCTACACAACCAAACTTGAGCTAAACCTGCGCAGCCCAGGCTGAGCTTTAAAGCACTTTGCAGCCTGAACCGGTCCAAAATGCAGTGGAACCCACAAGTGAAGGGAAAGGAGGATCAGTTTACTGGCCTTGGGCTTGTTTTGTGTCAGTCACTGTGCACAGGAACTGCTTCAAAACTAAATGACTGCAAACTCTTGAGCTTCCCACCTCCCAGTTCTGACAGCGCAGAGAATCCCAAGGCATTAAAAAGTAAGTTGCACCTTTTCTGACCAGAGGGGAACAATATAGCCCAGGGAACACATGTTCTGAAAATGAGAACCAAAAGGGAGGGGAGGGGGGGGGGGATGGTGGTGCAACTTTGAGGCTTTCAGGACACCATTAATTCTTGGCTGAGGTCAAGGATTCCCAAATTAATTCAGGAAGTAATGGTCACGCATTTCTCAAATGCAGATGTCAGAAAACTTAAATGATTTACTGTTATGTGGCTGCGGGCTGGGAGGGAGGGAGAACAAACCTAAAGTAGCTGCAGTTTCTGACATTTAAAATTGCTTGGTTGTCCACCTGTGGCAGAAGGACAGCCGTGAAGCATTAGAGGCTCTACTCCACTAAACTTCCAACTTCCAACACTCCAAGGTCTCTTACAGCCCCCATTCACAGAGATCCTCCCCATGCTGCTCCCAGGGAGAGCCACTCACCCTGGGGAGAGATTACTCACTTGAGTGAGGGAGCAGGATGGGGCTCTGAGAACGTCTAGCTCAGAGACTTAAAAGCAAATCAATGGTGGAATGTGATGCTGAGTCTGCAGGGCTCACGCAAGCCCTTTTCAGGTTCAGACAAAAAGCAAAGGCACACAACTAACGTTTTTCTTCCGAGGCACAGAAAATAACACCCTGCCAATTTCCAACAAGCAGCACTGACTCGGGGAATAAAAAAAAACAACCTGACACCAAGCCTTCTCCCGTTAGGCAAAAGCAACAGGCACATTCTCCAAATGAGTCCCTCCACCTCTTTGAGTCACTTACCCTCCACGAGCGACGTGAGCAAGGTAACGTTAGCAGCTTTGCGCCTCCCGGCTGGCAGGTTTAATCCTATTTTGTCCAGTTTCTCCCGCAGAGATCTCCCTCCGTTTTTAGACTTCGCCCTGCTCCACACAAAAAGGCATTGAGAAATGGGGCTGGTGGGGGGCACCCGCTCCCGCTTCAGCTCCCACCCACGGATCACTCCCACACATTGCTTTCCCAGAGGGGAGTAAAGGGGTTTTGGGAGGGCACATGGCTGTGGGGGCTGAAGACCAAGCGTTGCTAAAAGCAGAGTCTCACACACAGGATGGGGCTTTGGATGGCTTCATGTCTAGGGGACAGGGGCCCTCACTAAGGTCTGGATCAGCCCCAAGGCCAGCAAGGAGTGAATGGCACATTGTGGGAAGGGCTGGACCCCTGTGGCAGCCACTTGAACTCCCAAGGTGCCGTGGACCTGGTGGCAGCTTCTCCCTGCTGCTCCAGGCAGGAGCCTGGGTGTTTTGGGGGAGATGGATTTGTAAGGTCGGCAGCCCCCATTACTGCCACAGAGCACCCCTGCCCTCACACTCATCCTACCAGGAGGTAGGAGCTGGCTTAATTACTCCTGGATGTCATTCCCTGACCGGGTGCCACCTAATTGCTTGGGTGAGGCTGTGGGGCCCAGGGTGGCAGCCTGCAGGGTGTGTGTATGTGTGGAGGGGTTCATCACCGTGTGCCTGCGGGACACACATGGGCCGTGCTGCGCCCTCTGCCCACAGCCCAAGCCCCCCGAAGTGGGACATGGGAGCCACACAAGGCTGCAGGTCGCCATGGTTACAGCCCCCCCATCACCCACCCTGCCTCGCAGCGCTGCCCCGGCGGCCGCGCACACCCCGACCCCTAGCGGCAGGCACTGTGCTCGGGGGGGAGCACGGTGGGCTCTCATCCCCCTCCTCCTCATCATCATCCTCCTCATCCCCCTCCTCCTCCTCCTCATCATCATCATCCTCATCTCCTACCCCCGTTCCTCCCTCCTCCTTCCCGCCCGCTCAGAGCATCCCGGCCCGGTGGCAGCGGGCGTTATCGTCCACCGCCCGCCCCCCGCGTCCCCCCGCCCCTCACCTCCGGAGCACTCCGCCCAGCAGGGAGGCGTTGAGGCACTCGGGCG
>VZRW01008562.1:0-79453 GCA_013398125.1 Aegotheles bennettii
GGCCGTTTGCAAAACCAGTACACAGGGAAAGGTAGTTATTTAGGCTGTTAGCAGAAAACAAGACTACAAACAAATTTCTAGTCAAAAGAAGTGACTGGCAGAACTTTAAAGCCTCAAATAGCTTTGGTTAAAGTCAAAAGTTAGCTAAACCTTATTATCAGCAAGCTATGTTGAAGAATTAAGCAAAGTGTAGATTACTAAGTTAGTGATAAGTCACAAAAAGACTGTGCAAAGATACATTTTAATGCATGTCTTTACATGGACAAAGACCAACAATTTATACATTCTTTGACATCCGTCAACCCCTTTCAGATACGTGTTTTACAATTTTTTGCTTTCCAATCTACCTCAGCACAAAATTTGTCTTTTCATACTGCTGCAGTGGAGTGTTTTTCCTTATTTGCACAGATTTATATTCTTTTAGACAACCAATAGGTTTAGTTGCAACAATAATTAACATCAATCTGTAAAAGTGAGCTGTAACTGTTGCCTGAGTATGCTTTGAAAAACAGGGCTTACTGGAGCAAAAGGGAAAATTATATAAAAAAAGTAAGAAGACTGAGAACTTTGCTTTCAAGAGGTTTTTCAGATGCATAGCAATACTTCAGCAGTGAAAAACCAAGCCTGCCTGAGTTCAAGAAGCATTTGGATGATGCTCTCAGGCATGTGGTGTGGTTCTTGGGGTGCCCTATACAGGGACAGGATCCTGCCCTATACAGGGACAGGATCCTGTACAGTTCCTGTCTCTAAAATTAACATGCAGCAATTTCAAACAGCAGAAATGTATCTACGTTCAGTTGTTCTGGTTTTGGAGACTTTGTTTCAAATAGATGTTTATTTAATAGTGTAGATTTATAATACACTGTACAACAAGTTACTCTTAATTTCTATGTTAAGAGCCAAGTTATGAGTTAATTAGACTATGGACAACCACAATAAACCTAATGGATTTAGAATGGCCTAATATACTCAAAAAAGTTATATGTCTGATTAGATAACAGCCATTACACTGACAGGAGGTGACCATTCGGTAATCATCATTGTATAGGATTTATGACTTTACTACCTTTAAAATCTCAGAATTGTTATTAATGCCAGAAATGCACTCTGAATCAGGTATTATTTTTATATCGACTATTATGACAATAATTCATTTCTGAAGGTGCCTACCTCCTCATAGTGAAATGACTTCCAGAACAGTAATTTTCCCAGTGAGATCATACTTTTCTATTCGCCAACCTTCCATGCAGTAAAAATTACTTTACTGCTTTCATGTAAACGAAGAATCTCACTTAATCATCCTTCTGAATGAAGAGATGTGAGATTCCCAACAGCACTCCACACTCCTGCAGCCTCACTATTTCTTGGAAGATTAAGTGAGATTTTGCATTGAGGTACCCCTGCCTTCCTCTGTTCCCTGACTAAGAAAGAACAGACTCAGGCTCAGAAAAGGTGATGTAACAGCCAGTGTGCTTCAAAGGTCAACAATTAATCATCATTACATTACAGGAACGCAGCTACTCTTTCCTGATTATAGCTTGCCTGTAAGACCTTATCCCTGAATCAGGGATAACATATAACTCTACCTTCTGGTAGTAATGTTATATATTAATCTTTTATATTTAAATTGTTTGTTCAGATGGGGCTGGAATTTAAGGAAAGGTAAAATCAACTGTCTTATAATAATGAACTTGTTTTTTAACATTAGACCTAAAAGCACTGTTTTTGTACCATGCAACTCTGAAGAGCACTTATAAGACTGAAGGCTTCCAGCAGCACAAGGGACTTCCTGACAAGCTATTCTTAACCTGGGAGCAGTCCTAACACAGGGACTTCCCAAAGGATCATTGCCTTCTAGACTCGCAATCTCCATGTAAAAATCTTGGGCAGCCTCACCAGAACAAGGACTTCCCTCTCCAGAGTGAGGGGTTTAATGGCCTAAGCACTAGAGACCTGGCATCTGGGTATGCAGCAGGGAACCCAAAGCTTTAGCTTTGACCTTCAAGGCTCTGGTTTTCTTCACGGCAGTGCAAGCACACTAGAAACCCTGTCAGCTATAGTCTGTGTATGTTTCTCTGGAGTTGTATATCTCAACAGCCTCAGTAGCTACATGAAGCTAGCAGTAACAAACTGAGGCTGTCATTTCACTAGTTTCACACTATGCTTTTATTTTTTTTCCTTCATCCTTGCCAGCAGTATTTGTGCTCCTTTCTCCATATGAGGACCTCTTGGTGAACTCCAGTGTAAGGAACCCAACCTATGCTGTTTTTTCTAAATACTTGTAAGAATTCCTATTCACAAGGATTTCTTAACACGTAAATTTATTTATCTTTATTTTTGGTTTTTGTTTGTTGGTTTGTTGGTGGTTTGTTTTGTTTTTTTGGTTGGTTAGTTTTTTTAAACACAGCAGTTAGGCATTCTGTGTATGTTAATCCTGAAGTTTTGGTTGCTTGTTTTTTTAATCTTCATGGACAACTATTCTAGAACAAGAATAACTTAATTTTAAAATGTATAAAAAATAAGTTTCTGATTTTAAATGGAAGCTAGAGATAAAACTGTGAAACAAAGAAAAATAATCTTAGAAGTCTTAGAATTGTAAATGACCTAAAGGTACTATGATAAATAATGCTGTTAATTCTTCACTAGGTGTTAAACACTGTAAATCATTAAGATTTTTTTCCCCTAATGAAAGTGTTTAATTAAAAACAGTATTTTCATCTGGCTGTTGATTTTTCTGTAGAATTTAATATAATTCCAAGAAACAGAGAAATGGCAAACAAGAATTCATTTTCCAGCTACAGAGGTTTGTGAAATAATTTGTTTGGAAAACCATTGTCTTTCTTAATATTCTTACCACATTTTCCAGAATTCTTGGACTATGATGTCCTTTCTAAATCACTTCTTTGCCTATAATTATTTCTAAGGCCTGTTAGTGAAGTATTTGCTCAATGTTTACTTGTAAAACAGGAAATTTAAGGAATATGCTGGTATGTAGGCTGAGGAAAGTGTGAGATGAAAACTAATAAAGATTCAGACACCTAATCTAAATTTCAGAACATATATGGCTTTAAACCACATTTCTTGTACAATTAAATCTAAATGAATTTACTTTTTATATTGGCTTAGTAATGCACTGTTAAATGACAACAAAAGCCTGCATGGACATTGCAATTTGATCTGTATCTAGATCATATAAAACCAGTTTATTTCCAGTTGAAATCAATATCGTAAGTCTTTCTTAAACATCTGAAGGGCTTTGTATGTTTTTAACAAAATTATTTTAAAATGTCTTCTTGTCAACCTAACATGACTTCCAAATACACTTAAGGTGAAATAAAGATGTTTGAAACTCAGAGTAACTCACAGGGTTTCAGAGCTGTGAGGTGAAAATCAAACCATATTCAAGATTTGCAGCCACAGGCAATTGAAAAAAAAGGGAGAAACAATTGGTGTTGTAATAGTATCAGCTCTGATACCAGTGTCTGCTGCTTTCCTGACAGGGTAGTACAAGGAAACAAGGAAGGTGCTGCAAGGAGAGAATTACCTGTAATTCACATAGCACTGAAATAACAGAATGAGTTTTCTGTCTTTTTCCTCCTCCTCCCCTGTATCACAAGAGTGGGGAAAAGTATTCAAAAGCACAGAAGCAGCTGGATTAATACATTCACTGAGATATTGGGAAGCTCTAAAAAGCTTTTACCTGGTCAGAATCATCACCATTCCATAGAGGTCCATTTCCGAGAGAGCAGATCATATGCAGTTGTTTGAGTGATATTTATTTTTTCAAATGGAAGTAGTGCTACAGCTATTCAAGAAAAGAGTAATACACTATGTCTAAGAAGTTTTCAGGCATAGCATATTCTATTGAAGTGTCAAGAACAAACATCAGCAGCTGATCAGCTGCAATTCATGGTGTGAGACTAATGCCATGCCCACTGAGGTTAAGCTACAAAGAGTAGTAACTACTGAATTGGAACATGACACTTGCCTGTGCTTAGAGCTCAGTGGCAAACCCAGAAACAAGTTCTGCCTCTGTGATTATATACCATTTAGAGCTCTTGTTTAGTAGCTTTGCTCATAGAGCATTGCAGGATCCTTAATCGACCTTTTCTCAACTAACTGACAGGAAGGGTGAGAAACATTTCAGCAGCTCACCTCCGCACATGCACACTACACCACCCTATCTCTTCGAGGGTCCCGGAGGCACTAGTAGTTTGCATTATGTCTTGAATCTTTGCTTACGGTTTGTATCTGCATCTCACCTACTGATGGCACAGAGGGACCGTATCTGGATTGACGAATTGGGCCCAAAATCTCTAAATGGTTTCAGGCTGTCACCTGCTTTGGCTTCTTACAGCCCCATTGATATGATTTAAGCTGCTCCAAAACCTCTGGTTTTGCTAGTTCATTCTCAAAAATCTGGTTCTTTGTTTCTGCTCCTTTTGATAACTGTGCAGCCTCCTTTGAAAGCTTGACTTTATACTAATATTTCTGGTGAGATAGGTCTTAATTTAAGTCAGTATACATTTTGCACCCAATACTTATTGTGCAATAACTCATCCACTAATACTCTGTGATTAGAGATAGATAATATCTACAACTTCTTGTCATGAGTTCTACACAGAACTTTACAAAGGTACATAGAGGTTAATTACCTGAAGGTTAGTTGAATAATCCCACAGTAAGGAAAGTTAAATAAAAAGGCTCAATAAAGTTGCGCTACAAAACCAGTCTTCTGATAGTAAGTGATATACTGTACTAATCTGAATGGTAGGTACCTGGGAATTTTTTATAAATTTCACATAGGAAACCTTAATAAAAGAGCACATTGCTTTATACAGCTTAATAGTTGTATTGTTCTCTTTCTCAGACTATCTTCAATGTGCCTCAGTACATGCTGCACCTGATTTTCCAACAAAAGCTCACAATCTGTTTGCAATTAATTATTATTGTGTAGAGCAACATTATGTTAATATCAAAGTACATATTAATAGTATGGTTTCCCTTCAGGAGAGTAAAATTACATTCTGCATTTAGATAGGACATGAAGTTTATATTTTCTACACTGAGCAAGACTATTTGGGGTATGTTTTATTAATTTCTTTTACTATTTTTCTAACAAACTTCTTATTCCAGGAGATCAAATCAATAAGGTATGTCCTTCTGAGTGTGGTATAACATTTCTTTTTCCATTTTAGAATCTAGTTGGCTGAAGAACCCTGTCCATCTGAGGCATTTTTAACCAATAACATCATATCTCTTCAACAAAACACATTTAAGGCCTGACTAGAATGTGTTTTGTCTTGGCTACAATAGCAGCAGCCGCCTCAGAATTGTAGGAGCCAGTTCCTGAACCAGGTGGACATTTTTCAATTGTTACACCCAGAGTCTACATGCAAGAGTCTTTATTTAAACAAACCACTCATGCTGTTCTCTAAATCCTTTATCTGAGCACTTGGAGCAAGTATTTTACAAAAGATACTCACACATATTTTGAATTTAGAAAAGCTATTGCACATTCGGCACATGAAGACTAGTAACAAAGTACCTATACAGAAGGTAATTTTGTGTATATACTGTAAAACATTTAAGTATACCCTTACACAAATACATGTACATACAAAATGATGGTATAACGAAAAGTTTTTAAAGCAAATGGTTTGCTTGGGATTTTTCTTATGTTGAGGAGAGGCTGAGCAGTACCCTTTCAATATTTCATGATTGGGTTTTGTTTCTTGCATGAGATTTTATGTGTATTTTCATTGATTTCATTACAAAATCCCTAACATATTTTGTAGTTATAATTCTCTAGTCAAGCTGCCATAATTAGGCAGTAAATCATAGACCATTTGACTGGACTGTAGCCTTTACATACAGGAGATTGAGACTGAAGTACACTCATTATTATGTTCTTTTTGAGGACACAACAGCAATCAGCTGTAACCTACATCCTCCCAGCTGCATTCTAGCTCTAGCTGTGTTCCAGTTCAAAACAAAGCAAATACATGAACTTGCTTAATTTAAACAAGGCCTGTAGATAAATCAAACTACTCAATTAGATTTTGTCTTAAAATACACTAAGAGCAATAATTTAATCAATAGCTGAGTACCTCTTTAGGAGATTAACAGGCTTCAGTAGAGTCTGTTTCAGAAAGACAGCAATAAGAACACAGCACAGTGGATGAGTTTAATTATTTGTTGCCTGTACTGAATAATGGTTAGCTTTGAAAAATGTAAATACAGTACTATTTATATCAGTATAGTTTAGTTAGGCTGGAGCTATCCTATAAAGTTCTTACCCTATATACTCCTATTCTGAGTATATGGATGTATGAGTTAAGAAAAGTTATGAACATTTAAATGATAACTGGTTTGTTGCTGAACCAGCAGAAGAGAGAAGCCAAAGCAAGGATACCTAATGTCTTTCTAAAAATGCTGTTAAGTCTGTTAGCAAATGTTTTCAGTGGGACTAGGCTTGTATTTTGAACATTGAATTTTTTTGCATGAGAAGATATTTGCAAGACACTGTAATGTAATTTGGATTTTTTTTTCTCATTACAATAATCGCAAAACAGCTGGGATAGAAAATTACATTCCCTAATGTAATTCCCTAATCTTCTCCACACTTTCAGGATCATAACCCTCTGCTCCCTCCCTGCCTCCTTCCCCCTAAAAACCTACCAGCTTCAATGCACAGTCACCTGTTAGTGCTTTTCACGATACATAACTCGAGTGAAAGAATCCACAGTTTCATAGGTAGGCCCTTATGCCTAATCAGAAATGGAAATATTCTACTCAAAACTGCATTTGTCTACCGATCTCAAAAAACAGACTTTCCAGAGCAGAAAGTGAGAATACCTACAGATTTTGGGTCATTTTTCCCTGTTATGACCTCATACCATTAATGGAAGTAGGTAAGACAGCATGGAATACGTATCCTCAGCCAGGATCTCTGGGCAATAAATTCCCAAGGAGACAATCTGACAGACAGCAAGAAGAAAAGTGCTAGTAGAAAAGTGCATCAGGGGACACAAAATTCTTTCTACTGTTGCTATACAGTAAAATTACATAAAAGTGGTCATTGAATAAAGGCAGCAAAATCTGCCACCTGAAGTGGCAAATTCTAGCAACAGTTTTCAAATATAGTAGTATCTAAACAAAATTCTATGCCTACTATGAAAATGTTAGTGATGGGAAGCTTAGTAATAGTAGCTGTGTTTTTAGTAACAATACCTTCCTTCCCTCCCAGTCTCAGTATGAATATACTTTTGCATTACATTACATTTCCTTTCATAATTTCTCATAAAGAAATTAATAGAAGTACAGCCTTGTCAATTATCTCAATATATCATGACCTGAATATCTTCATATTTTTCTTTCTAATGCTCTCATATCCAGTGTTACATTGCCTTAATACAGTAAATATATACTTCAGACAGCAAAATTTATCTCCAACTTTTCATCAAAAGAAAATTGCACGCCATTTTGCTATTCATCAGTCTTTTGATTGACACAGATTGTTGGCTTTCACATAGTAAGACGAGCACATGCCAAATGCATATCATACATTCACTGACTTGGCAGGAACACCATTGCATTTCTTGAAGCCCAGACTAGTTTTGGGAGCTGATAATCCAGTCTTGGACCCCCATGCCTGAATTTCCTTTTAACATCTGTTATTCAGCAATAAATTTATTGGACTGTGAACAACAGGTTTGTATTGCATTAATGTTCTTGAAATCTCTTCTTGGGAATTTGCATGCAGAGCATAGCTGAGTCCATGGCTGAAGCTGGCTGGAATCAGTTACATCCTTTGATACAAACAAGTTAAAAAATATATTCAATGATATCAGCTGTTCCTTTTATACAGGTATGCAGATGAATTTAATTTCAACAGTCCTTTAAAATAGCTCTGACAAAAGCTCCCACATTTTTTTTGAAAAGAAATCTGTTGATTTGCAAAGACAATACATACAATACATTTTCACATCTTTCTCTAGCCTGAAAAATTTTAAGTGTCACACATTAAAATGGTACATAGGACAGCAGTCCTGAAGAGATTATCCTATTTCACTGAGCCACCAAATCCAGTCTGAATTTGTATTTCAGATAAACTGTGCAAAATGTCCCATTTTGAACCTGGCTTTTATCACAAAGTTATCAGAGTCTTAACAAGTATTGTGATTGCTTTGTACCTATTAATTTGAAGCATGAAGAATATGCAAAACCAATGTATCTTTGTCTCATAATGATACAATTTGACAAGCTAGATTTCCTCATTAGAGATTGATTTACTCTAATTACTAACTTGTTAAATTTTGAATTTCCTCTTTCTCCATTTGTTGTATAAGAATTTTCAAGCTTGACTTGCAGAGATGACTTCACAAAAATATTCTCCTTCTACATTTCAAAAATGTAGCTGCACATCTTCCTCCTCATACTATTTATTGCCATCTCTTGGTAAGATGCACTACAAAATATCTAAAATTGCCAGCACCTTCAGGTTGTATAAAGTTGAAGTTATGCAGTTGCATAAAGACTGAACAACAAGATATATATGTTTTATTTCTGTATTCAGGATCTACTGACATGATTGAGATTAAAGTCTTCTGTAAGCTTTGAAACCCAAATGTCTTTAAGCCATGAGTGCAACTCATTCCTTCAACTCCCCAGGGGTTTGGCTGTCTGAGCTTAGGTACAGATTTCAGTGGAGCTGTGGGACCTCAGATCAGCCAGCTGTGTGGAAGGAGTTGTGTGAAAAAGAGCCATGAGGAGTGGGGCCTGCCCCACCTTGCTTTGCACTTGTATTTAGCTGGTCTACTTGTACCTTGCCCTGGCCAAGCTATGCCTCAGTAGTGCTGGTCCCTCTCTGCTACAAACTTTTATGTGATGCTCTGAAGTCCTGGCTGAGCACAAACCTGCTCTTCTCACCTTGAACAGGTGAGGGGACTGTAGGTACTGAGCTTGGCAGTTGTGTCACCATCCTTGCCTGTCTTGTCATCATCTTCAGATGCTGGCTCAACTTGTTCTCTGGAGCAGCCTGCCCATGATACACCTTGGCAGCAGTCTGTTGTGTCCTCAACTGCCTGACTCATGAGGATTGAGTCTGTACCTTGATTGCATCCTTGAGGAATCATCTTTCAAATCTGTGTGTTTTTTTCATCTTAGCCTAAGCAAGTACTATGGAAAGTTTAGCTTAGGACAGGTAAAAATTCAGGAGAAAAATATTGAATTTGTACGTTCTCTCTGGTTCTCTTCCAGGGAAGTACGTATTTATCCCCTTCCAAAGAAGGTCACTAGAATAAGAAATCCAAATTGCTGTTGGGTATCCTTTCCTATTAACTCTTACATAACAGATGTATACCACAAAAGGATGCCCAATTTGTGATAAGGGACACGGGTCTTGGCACATATCAATACATTACAAATACACCTCAGATATTCTCCCAAATCGGCAGCATCAGCATCATAGATTTTCTGCAGCTGAACATCCACAAAATGACTTTGTTAACCAAAGAGATAATGGCTATGTGGAAGTTTCAGCTCAAGAACCTCAGAAGAGCTACACATGTGCAGAAATTCTCTCACATGAACTGTCCAAAGCAGGGTGGATAACACTGACTGCATGAAGCTCTGATGCAGAGTGGGAACAGGTAATTTAGATGTACTTTACAGTCACCATTTTTCATTGCTGTGCATTCCCCAAAATCTAACACACATACAAACACAGCCTGCAATTTAGTCCTTTTAAAATATCCCTGAGCAGGGGGATTTGGATGCTCTCTTTCATTGGAAAGTTCCTGAAATACAGTTCACCAGGTACAGACTACACTATGGAATTATGAAAAAAAACCCAAACAAAAAAAAAAGAGATAGTAATAATCTAGAATATGGGGCTAGAATGACAAGAAATAATTGTCTTGTAAAACAGTTTCTTATATACTGTTGTAAGTTATTCTTTATTAGGAAGTTGGGAAAGACCTTGTAACACAAGGGTAAAAGATAGCATATGGTAAGAATAGAACAAAAAAATAATATAAAAAACTACAATTTTTATTACTGCTGCTATACTGCTAAGTGACCTACTGGAGAGCAACAGTCCCCCCCAGGATTAGAATACACGTAAAATTGATGGCGCTGAACAACTCATGGCTCCATTTCGTGTGATGTAGGAATGTAGAAGTAAAGTAAAAATAAAAATTAGCTCCTCTGAGAAGTTGCAGACAAAAACCATTATGAAGAAATCATTGCTAAAGAAAGAAAATATGGAGTTCATTAATGTGGAAATCCACAATATTCTTTAAGAAGTGAAAGATATTTTTTTCCAGATATTTCAGATCTCTTCAAATGTTAAGGGACTGATTTTTCCCTCTCCACTGAGCTTACTGAAACTTCTTTTTATTAATCCACAGGGGTAGTTTTCATTTAGTATGCACATAATAACTTTACAGGAGTTACGCACATTTATCAAGTATAGAACAGATATCCTTGGTCTTATGTCTGTATATTCCTGTAAAACCAGGTAGAGGATAAACTTTGCTAGCTCTGTGGTTTATTCTCTGAATCTTAAGCATGGTAAATGCAAAGATATTTACATGGGGAAAATACGAAACCTCAGAAAAGCAAGTGAAAGCTGAGCTATTAGCAGATTTTGATTGTTAACAAAATAAAAATCTAGTTCCAAAACATTGTTTGTTTTCCTGAGAAATAAAACCTTAAAAATATTTTTGTTTCTCATTTTTTTTTTTTACCCACATTTTTCTTTGTGCTTTCACTATGGGTTTATCCAATGGTTTTGGTTAAACTGAGTGTTCGTTCCTTCCTGCATACAATGTTCAACCATCAATTTTATACTGCTTCACTTATTGTACAAAATGTATACACCAAGTACAATAAAACACAGTGTACTGAAATATTGCTGTGCTGCACTCAAGGAATGTTGATAATTCAGAACAAAAAAAGAGTATAATATATGGCTGCTCTCTGTTGTTTTAACAACTATATTGCATTTAATAAAAAATGTTAGCGGATTAACGACCAAATATTAAAGAACATAAACCAAAAACCTCAAAGAGACAAATAACTGCTTATGTGCATACAGGTACAAACTTGCCCAAAAGAGTCAAGTAACAGTTATAGTAGCTGTACATATAGTGATATTACAAGGTGAATGGGGATTTAAGATGAAATCCAGCAATGAGGAGGGTGTTAAGAAAAAATTTCCTCACCTTTCCCTTGCAAATATGCAATTCTAAAACACAATATGCCAAGACAGTTCTTGAAAGATTGTTTATTGCTTTCTTTGATTACATGACATATGATTCCCCTCTTTCTCCAACACTGAAAGAAGTATCTTGCACGTACATGTGATATTCTAATGTGACTGCGGGAGCCAGTCCTCTTTCAAAGGAAAGAGAAAGTAGTAGAAACCTGGGTCATGAAGAATAAGTGTATTGCATCAGGTATCACCTCTTTTGTAGGAAAACAATAGGAAGTGACAGAGTGAAACACTGTCATATGGATGTGTGGGATTCATATTGGTGTAAAGACACACACTGTACTGTGGGCTTTCACTTAGCGTTACTACTTAAAGATCTAGTATGTTACAATAAGGTAAAATATGCAACAACATCGGAGAAGAGCCCAGTTTTTTTCAAAGGCGTGAGACACACTGATGTTTCCTATAAACAAATGGGTTGAGCCTAAATGCTCAGAACAGTGCAAATTCCATTAAAAGCAAACTTGAGTTAATTTGCAAGTAATCAAACATTACCTAATATCTAAGGTACTGGGTAAGCAACCTAATCACTGCTGGTATGAGGAGAGAGAGGCTGAAAGGAATTTAAAAATTATGAATGCAAACGTTTTTCTTTTCATATTTGAACTTCCAGAGTTTCTGCCATATGCTATTCTGCACTGAAATCAATTTAATTTGCATTATGTAGATGACAGCCAGATTTTTAACTTCCCGTTTCTTTCAGGCACAGGTTAACAAGTTTTTGCCACTCAGGCAACTTGAGGAACACCACATACTTAATATATTTACTCAAGGGTTTACTATTTACAGTGACTGATTAAGCTATAACAAGCTATTAGTGTCTTTACAACTTTGATCTCCGTGACTAATCAAGTGATAGTTCTGACTGCTTGCCTCAGTAGTCCAAGGTTTTAATTTCTGCTGAGTTAAGAAGGACCTGCTCCAAGGTAAAATCAATTTTTGAAACAGTGAGTTTACTTTTGTTTTCATACCAGTGTGGTTTTTTTTCTTCCTCTGTTATCTACACACCAGTTGAGAACAGTTAAAGTTTATTCCTGCATATGATTGACAGATCTTTCAATTCAAATACAAGGTTACAGAATATCTCAAATTAACTACTATAGGGTATCATATTTAAAATTATTTTAAGTCTCCAGATACACTATGTGTTGTTTTCATCTCTTCTTGAGCAACATTTTACAAAAGCCATGGAGTTGGCTGACTCTGAAAGTTGTCAACTTCAATATTAAATGTTATCAAATCCATGTTGGTGGCTGAAGAAAGTGTACCATGCTATACACTAACGCTTTGCCTTTATGGGGGGAAACTAACCTGTATAAGCTAGAAAAGCTGTTATCTGGACTGTAAAGTTGTGCTTGTCAAATGATTAAAAGGTGATCAAGCTTTGTTAAAGGCAATGATGCATTTATGTCCTCCTTAGACTCTTCTTTTTTACTACCCATTAATCCCTATTTCTGCTTGAACACAGCGTTTCTGATGCAACAAAACTATTTTGCCTAATTGGTTTCTGTGGAATCACCAAGCTACTCTATTAGATTTGGATGGTGATTTACATTTTAGTAAACGACTAAAGTAAGTAACTTTACTAACATAAAATCAGAATATTTTGTTTTGTATAGAGAGACTGCACATAGAGGAAAATAATAAAAACTTAGTTTCTTTAAAAGTACATTGTTTGGGGTTTTTTAAAATGTTTTTTTGCTGTCACCATAAGGAGCCTGATTACAATCAGAAAAAATTTGATTTACATAATCGTAAATCAGTGTTAATGGAACTACTCTTGTACACAGCAGAAAGGTCAGAGTATGAACTGTTAACTTGATGGTTCTTATAACCTTCACTTGTTCCTGCTGTGTTTTTTTGTACAATTAGGCTAAGGAAGTGAGCAGTTTTAGCACAATCTTTTAAGCTCACCTATTCATACTCATAAGTAGCGATCAACCTGAATAACAGGAAATAACAGATTACAGAGTAACCTTGTTTGAAAGTACATTTCTCAGGTTCTTTAGTCCACCACATTTTCATACCAAAAAAATGGAAGCAGTAGGATGTCAGCAGCGTTTTTTGTAATAATCAAGAGAAGTTTTTTCCTCTGTGAGAAATAATCAGTTTAGGGAGAGACTTTCAGAAGTAAATTACTTCTAAGTAACCTCAATGACGGAAATCTAGTCAATGCAGAATGTTTAATGAACTTACGATAGAAGCAGTAGTTATTTCAAACAGACAATTTTCTGTAGAATATATAATCAGCTTTAAAACATTACATATCAAGTTTTATCTACTAAGCAAACGTAATGAAAAAGGAGTTGAGGTTTTCAGTATTTTGGATTATGCGATATAACAATATAAGATATAACAAATTTATATGAAATTTGTCAAATAAATTCTCTAGTTTTGCTAGATTATTGGCTAGTCTCCTAGTTCAGCTTTGGAGCATTTCTTGCGTTTGGTATTTACTAGGAGGAGAGTATGACAGTTCCTGTCATGTTGCAGCTCAACAAAAACCATTGCTCACACTTTTCAAAAATGTTTTATATATTTTTTAGTAGTAACATAATAATTTGTTATATCTTAAAAACTGAAAGAGTAAATTACTTCTTATTAAAAATAAATATTTTATTTATTATCTTTATATGTAATATGTTTTAAAGTTATTTTTAATTGGCATGCAGAAGTTTACTGGTAGAGAAGAAGTCCAGAAAATTATAATTGAAATGGATTGTAAATGAGCTATTGCTTGTTTTTTCACAAAAAGTTTATAAATTGAAACATGTCCATTACTGCTTATTTTTACTAAAGTAGGGAACAAAGTTCCTTTCCAAAGACTTCAGTGAAATATGATCTAGTATATTCTCTGTATTTTAATTTACTTACAGATTAACAGGTAATGTTTACTTTGACAATAACTTTCAAACACTTAGTATTTTTCAAAATTATTTCTTTTCAGAATATCTAAACCTAAAGCTGTGATTAAACTCGTGTTTTGGAGATTCATCATACTTAGATGGGTAAGCATTTAAGCTCTAAACTGAACATAATTTTGAGATATTGAAAAATATGGAAGTATGGATATGATTTATAATCACCTTTTCTGTGTGTCACCCAACAGGAGAGAGAAATGACTACATGAAAAGGCACAGTAAAGTGGCTAATGTGGCTTCTTTACCAACCATCTTGGGAAAATATTCCTAAAAATATAGGTTTATGGTAGGATAAATGACAGCTAAGGGTTCTCCATTTAGTTAGTTAAACCACTTGTTTAAATTACATTTAAATTTCACATATTGTGAAAAAATCCTCTATTCAAGGGTTGTTTCAATTATCATTGTTTTCTCCTGCAATGTTTTACCAAAGAAAATCTAAGGGAAGAAAAATGGACTGACAGGTTATTTTAGAGCACTAGATACATTGAGTGGCTCAAATTAGCATCATCTTCCTCGGCAGCACTCCTAAGAGGCACAGGGAATCATGCATTGTGTCGAACCTTCAGATACTGGCAGAAATAGAAACAGTGGTAGACATAAGTTAATCATACCAACAATCTCCTATTACTGTAAAAGACATTATGTAAAGGATTTGACTCTCCTGTAAAATACCTTGATAATTTGCTTGAAGAGTTAAAAATTGCCATCCTTTAAAAAAAAAATCTATAAGCTTTAGATATATATTACATTACCATACATGTTCTACTGCAAGACTTAGCTGTACTGAAGATAGTGAAGCAAATGGCATGGAAGTGAAAATTTTCATTTTAATTCCTCTGCAGCTTCAAAGTTAATT
The DNA here is from genome assembly GCA_013398125.1 of Aegotheles bennettii. Taxonomy (NCBI): domain Eukaryota; kingdom Metazoa; phylum Chordata; class Aves; order Caprimulgiformes; family Aegothelidae; genus Aegotheles; species Aegotheles bennettii. Next base: position 15,059 of record VZRW01008562.1, read on the forward strand.
ATAAGTAATGCACCTAAAGTGATTTGGTCTTTCCAGAAATTTCTCAAATTTCCTTTCTGTTAGGTGTAAATTTGCTAAGCAGAAAACAGAAGGATTTTTCCAGAGAAAATATTTTAGTGATTATTTAAAAGAAAATCACCATTTTTCAGTTTCAACCTTGTGATGAACAGTAACAATTCTACTATTTTACTTGTAGTCATATTAGATTGAGAAAGTGGAGTGGATGGGCAGCCTGCTTCCCCACACCCTATGTCAAGCAGCACTCTCCATGGAAGCAGTAGATGAGAACTAACTTCGTCCCCTCATGGTCACTTAATCGCTAGGGAAGAAGTCTTCCTGTGTATAGCAAAGAAGCATATAGAAAGAGAGTTCATAGGGTCATAAGGAATTGGAGTTTGTTGCAATTCAGAAGTCAGTAGGACTGTGAATAAACCCATGATAAGGAACACACACAAAGGGAGGACACAGCTTGGAGAGATTTATTTACAAATGTTCTGTTTCACCTTGGGTTCTCTTTTCATAGGTATTTTAAAAGTGAGCTTCTTAGAAGTATTACTCCCACTTGCTTCTGTTCTAATAAATCCTGGTTTTTGTGAGTAAGAGCTCTTCTCTCTTCCACACTTGCTGGTTAAAAAAAAAAAAAACAAACAAAAAAGGGAGAAGGGGGGCTTAAGCTGTTCCAATTTGCTTTATCCAAATACCACCCCAGATTTTAGCAGTACCCAGAAAATGTGTTTTACTTGGGTTTCCTTATCTCCAAGGAACTTTGTTCTGCTTCGCTTTTTTTTCCTCTTTTTTTAATTATAGAAGAGAAAATTATATTCCTTTGTAGTATGACAAGTTTTATCTGTTTCTGCCTCAGCTACCCTGACACATTTTAACAGTCAGACTCCAAAAAGCCAGAAGAAAAGGAAATATTTTGCAGAAAAACAACCTCATGACTCTTCAGTCTTAGGGTAAATATAATTTGATCAGCTTTTAGACATTTACATGTTAGAGCAAATAAGATACATATATTTTAAAATATATTCAAGCAAACATAGGTCAAACTCAGAATGTTCTGACTTAAGAAGTCATATATTTTAGTTATAGAAGGTATTTACCTGGCTCACCTTCTATATCTATCAGACTATAGACAAGACAGGAAATTTTCCTGATTGACATAGAGAGAAGAATGATGAAAGCAAAGTCAGAATTAGTCACTGTTATGCTAAGTATGTAATTTATTAGTATGATAATTTTTCTGAGACGTTTGTGTGGGAAAGTAAAAAGGACAGTAGGGATTTATATCAGTAATGTTGGACTGTCTAAATTGCCTCTAAAGGCAGTACATTAGAGGATGTAAACAAAAGATTACTACAGCAGAACTATTTCTTCTTTGTTGGAAGCCCAGGAGAATTTAGTTTTCTTAAGGAAAGAGGTTAAACTAGTCATTAAGCCCTCAATTAACCATTCTATTATTTTAATTCAATATTAGAAGCTGAGTAAAGGCCGAATTGGATGATTGATTTTTAATGTTTTTATAGAATCAATGAAAGGACAAAAAAAGGTTTCGGTTTTATGAGATTAGAATTGGTTTGGCTCACTAGAGGTAGCTGAGGGTATTGGCAGGACTGTTTAAAACCATCTCTGGCTACACCTATGGTGACTTCATACAGCTGTGCCAAAAAGAATCAGCATGCCATTTGCTCAGCTCCATTAAATTTACATGGTCATTTGGAGAGGCTTCAGCTGCAAATGTATCACTTTCCACAGGTTCAGTCAATGTTAGGACTACCTGCAAGCTATCTGCTCTTCACATCCATACCAACAGCCTTTCTAAAAGTTATATTGTCAAAAACAGTGTCATATAACCAGGATGTTACCAAGTTACAGAAGCTTGTTACAGTGAGAGCAAACTCAGAAGAAAGACTGTACTCTGGAAATATAATGGGCAGGGGGAGGAGATTTGTTTTTATTCATTGTCTTTTTGTCTAAGCAATATAGCTGAATTTTATTTACTTAGGATTTTGGTGGTTCTGGTGTATATGTTGGTAAAAATTACTCATGCCAATTAAATTCCATTTTTCTTAAAGCAAGTAGAGCAAAAGAAAGCAGAATATTTTCTGAGCTTTGGACATCCTTGGATCTCACCAAAAAAAATACTAGATGTTACATGGTCTCCAACTCTCTGTCTCCTTCTACACTGCCAAAGACACTTTAGCTACCATGGCTGTCTGAACAACAGGCAAACTTAGAGTCAGTGCTATGCAATTGGGAATCCATCCGTGATAGTAATGTATCACCATTTCATTTATTTTTTTTTAAGAGTAGTTTTAATAATTTCTGTTTCTGGAATTCAAACTCAGAATTCAGTCAGAAATAACAATAAATTGTAATAGGTCAATGTTTACTTCACAGAAGAGAATCATTTAGTATATGAAGCTCCATGAAAATGGGTGTTAGCCTAAGTCTTAGGTCTTGAGGACAGATGGAGAAGTAGCTGCAGCCATTTGCACTAAATATTTAAAACTCAATAAAAGTCCTCAAGGACTCTGTTTCATACTAAATTTTGCAGAAGTTACTGTTCTTTATAGTGAACTGCATTTTAGAATGGGGTGTTTCAATTCTGTAAGGGATTTGTATTTTAAAGAACAATAATATCCACAGGCAGGAGCCTTTGGATATTTTGTTTATTCAAAAGAGAGATGAACATGCACAAGTACTCCATGACTTTTTATAAAGCTGTGTTGTGGACAATTAATTCCTGTAGCTAAAGGGGAGAAACTCATATAAAGATATAGCCCTATGACATCTTCATTTTTAGGTTTTTTGGCAATATGTGTTGCCAAAAAATGGGAAATTAAAAAATAAATACAATTAACATCTACAAATGTTTCTTATCTAGTTAAGTCAATACATATTTTGATCATGACAGCTGTTACACATACAATTAGGCAATACTTACTTAGAGATAGATATAGCTTTATGAATGGAAATAGGTTAACATGTTCTGTTATTCGTAGTAGATCTCAAGAGGATGAATTGGAATGCAAACTAAAGTGTAATTCATTTTATTGTCAAGAATATTTTCACTTAATACCCTTAACTGTTTGAAAAGCACATTTGCTTTTTTAAAGAATTTTGAATGCACTAATCCTAACTTTGCCTTGAGCCAAATTTTTATCTTTCTGATTACTTAACAAAGAAGAAATACTTCTGAATAGTCAAAAATATTATGGTAATTGGGGCTTTTTAAAAAAACATAATTTATCGTAAGGTTTCACAGAAACTAAGCTATTTCACAGAATCACAGAATCTAAGGGGTTGGAAGGGACCTCGAAAGATCATCTAGTCCACCCCCCCTGCCAGAGCAGGGTCACCTAGAGTACATCACACAGGAACGCATCCAGGCGGGTTTTGAATATCTCCAGTGAAGGAGACTCCACAACCTCTCTGGGCAGAATATTAGATAATAATAAATATTATTAATAATAAATTAAATAATAATAGATATATTTCATATATCAATAATTCAAATACACTACTTTTAAAGCTGCACTTGTCAACTGCAAGTTAACTTTCTACTGTAGTAATTTTAACTGTCTAGATACTATTCCTCTTGCTCCACATTTGTGTATGTCAAGTAAGCAATGACAAGTAGCAGTACAAAAGAAGCTTGATTCAAGTGCACATATTTATGTCTGTGGAGTTCATCCTACGCTATGAATGTAGTTACACACAATAGTAATTTAAAAACTTTGTTTTCTCTGAAGTAACCGTTCAGAGTACAGTCTTGATCTCATTTCCTTCTGCATAAGCATTAAGATGCAAACTTTATTCTATAACCACAGTAGTCCAGTCCAGTTAATGATTGTACTGATTTTTCTCCTTCTTTAGTTTGCAAGCCTCAGATCTTATTATTGTCTGTGTTGCAAATCATACTAAAAAAAAATTATTTCCCAATTCAGTGTTTTTGTGAAATGATGTAACATCATGATGTCCATTTTGCAAATAGGTCCAAAGTCACAGAAGGCACAGGTCCTTCTAAAAGGAAGGAATTTAAGTATTGTTCTATTTCATTGTTTATTGCCGAAATGTGTTTAAGGATCTAGGCATGAGAGATTAGGCCAGAACTCATTTGAGAGATCTTTATTTCAGAACACTGAGTAGTGAATAAAAGGCTAAGCACTTATTTTAATATTTGCATAGCTATAAGCACACAAAATTTTCACAAGTCCCACTAGGCCAACAGGCTGTAAACTGCAGAAAACAAGTGACGACATGTTGAAGGTTTTTTGGCATAATGTGCAGGTATAGGACCCTACTCTTTGTGGTGATATTAAAATAATTTTTTCCTTATCACTCCATCAGAGACCAGATCTTTTGTCTTTTCAAAATTGTTTCATCGTAGGTTGTAAAAGTTTCTGAGTAAAATGAGGCACAGTAAATGCTGGAATGGGGCTATTCATCTAGAATTACGCAAATAGAATATGTTTAAAGTAGCTTGGAATTTTTCAAGTTTTCTTGTCAAATTCTAATTGGCACATACAACAGGAATTTTCTTTCAGTCTTTGAACTCATTTTAGCAGCAAGTCCATAAGCTGAATCTTGCTTGTTTCAAATCCCGGATCCAAAGTTTAAATCCTCTAAGGCTGCCTGGTGCCAAGAGAATTGTGATACTTTCTTCAGATGATCCAGTTCACAGGAATATCAGAGACATTTTGGGTGAAGATTTCCCCAGAGTAATTTAATGCCAGACCACTATCTCATGTAAGAAGTTTGAGGCAAAATATTTTCATAAGCAACTAATTCTACAGGCCTTGATTTGTCCAGCATCATCACAGCGAGAAGGGAGACAAAACCCACAAATCTAGATACTGAAGTGCTAACTTAAAAAAGATTTATACAAGTATTTATCAATTATTTGCTTCAGAATCAAGAAGTTTGGAATAGTGTTCTGTGTGACAGCCTGGAAGAAACTAAGAAAGAAATGCCCTTGCCTTATGTGTAATAATTCCCTTTGGCATGACAGAATGTGAAGGTCATTGTGACAGAAAGCTTTATAACACAGTATTAGGCACATAATGTATATGAATGCATATGAACAAAAAAAAATAAAATATTAAATAACATTCACACTTAAAGCAGCTTGCACTGTAGTCAGTAAAGGAAGTTTTTGCCCAGAAATTCAAGACTTGAACTACAACAGAAACAGCAATCTGCAACTTCTCATTTAAACAAATGAGTATTAGGTAAACAAAGGAGAGCATATTGTCATATTGGCAAGTTAAGTCAGATAATTTAAAATTATTTCCATAGAGCTAGTCAAAAGGTTTGGGCACATAGAATATTCAGAAGCCATAAATATAACTGCAGGTGAGAGGAGAATAAAATCAGGTCTTAAAAATTAGTAGTACTTGTTGATGTGCTAATTATTTATTTAAAATTATATTTGTAAAACAATCTTGGCTTCCAATCAAATTTTTCAGTCCCAAGGCTGGCCCTACTGCTCGCAGGTTAATATAATGGCATGAGACAATCTCATTTGAGGCACCTGAATTTGGGGAATATCAGTGTACTCTAAAATAGATGTGTGTAGATATAATATATACATATTATATGCATTATAATACATATTTTATACATTACTATATGTATATAGCAGCTAAAGTATACATGTTACATGACATTTATAGTGCACAAAATTATTATATATGTATAAACATTACATATATATTTCTGAAGGATATGCTAAAAGTGTATAAAATACTTTATATGCAGCAGATATTTTATATATACATATATGCACAAAATTTTGCAGAAGACATAGAGCTGGTCAAGCTCTAAAAACGGTAGTTATTTTCACTGTAAAGATAATCAATTCTTTAAAAAGATTGATCTCAAATATTGATACACTCATCTGTAGTCATATGTCTTGGTATTCCAATTTGACAGAACCAGATATAGAACTCACTCTCTCTTTCAAAAGACTTATTATTTAATAGCTGAAAAGGAAAGTGAGCAAAAGACCTTTCATAACTCCGAGAACTAACTCAAGCAACTAATATCCATACTGGAAAATTACTCTCTTATTTTCATTTCCAGCATAAAATTTTATCTGTTATCAAATTTCACCAGATTTTACTTATTCCATTTGTGAGGTTTAATTTAAGATCTTTTCTCTGTTTTATTATGTAGAGCAAATCTGGTCACTCAGCTTTATCTGGATATATGACATAAATCACATTCAGCAATTAAAGTTCCAGTTCACAATAAATTTTATTTGTACTATTCCCAAACCAGTCTGACCTCACAATGTATACTAATAAATTTAATCAGGTTTAAGTTCTCAAGGTCTTCCAGTCTGAACGGACAGTGCTTGTCAACTCCTACATTTAAGAATGCTACAGACTTGAACTAGGAAGAAGCAGCTGGTTCTACTGAAATACCTGGTTTTAAAGTTCATCTTTTTATTCTCAGCTTCTTGTAGTTCTTTCTCCTTCCTCATTTCAATGTCGAGATATGAAAACCAGATGAGTGTTTAGGCTGCCTTATTTGCCTCTGATTTAGTTTTTCAGGCAGAACATTTTTTGTGTGTTCATCTTTACCACTAAATCTACTAAAGTATTGGTATAGGTCTGTGGTTTTGTTCATCTTTCCAGAATGTCTGTGTGGTACAATTCAGTCCCTTCAATTTTTTAAAGAATGAGAGAATAACAATTATACTTTCCTAAGGAGCATAAAACCAAAATAAACCGAACAAGCCACTACTTCCTTTTGTAAATGCCCATTAAATGAAATCTCTGCAGAAAGTTGAGCCAACAAAAAAAAATATTCAGGTTTCCACAGAGCTAGAAGGGGACTACATCCTCAGCCTAGTTCTCTGCTTTGTCTTATTGTATATGGTGATTTCAAGCAGTCCAAAAGAGGCAGAAAACCATCAAATAAGATTAACAGCCCTTTAAATTTACTGTAGCCAATTGTCAATTATCAATATTTCCTTGAATAACCTTATTTGAAAAACAAGAAGTTCTATTCTCAGGCTATACCAGACTCTTCTGCATAAAAAAATATACTCACTTCCTAGCATGCTCTGTTTCAGTTGTTTATAGAACAAATCACAGTAAAAATATATACTACTGACTCTTTTTTTTTTTTTTTAAATAAAGTGGGTATTTCCTCATAAGCATTAAAAGGCACACATTTTAAAAGAAAGAAAACCAGATAAAGAAAGTGCACTCTTGTAAAAAAGGCTGCAACAACAATACCTAGGTTATCTGCATGCTACACATAATAAATAAATAAATAGGAAAAATGACTTTTTTGGTTAAGTCCCTAATGCAGAAAAAAATCACTGGATTAAATTATTTCCACATGCTATGTTAATGAGATTCACCTGTTAAGCAAATCCAACTGATTAATACCTCCTGGTTTTGAATAAAACACAGCTCTAATTACTAGCACAGCCAGCTTGAATTTCTTAGAATTACTTTAAGGTAGTGATGTTATATGTCTTGAGGAGGGCTGGGAGCTTCCCCATCTGTGATGTATGCATTCTATTGAATACATTTTTTAATCAGAAAATGAGGGGAAGAAAATGCTTCTTTTTTAAAAATTTTCTTCAGTAGAATCTCTACCACATTTCATCACTATGAAGAGTTTGAAAATATGTGGTTTAATGCATTTATCATGCTGTTAGACACGTATAGTTCACTGACTAGTGAGGGTCTAGTTCACTGACTGAGGGTACCCACTGCAGAACATTGTGTTCCTTTTGCTCCCCTGCCAGTGTGTTATCCCAGAAGACTCAGGTGAAAGTACTTTATATTATCAAGTGAGTGGATGGGTGAACAAGGAAGGGACTCATGTACTAGTGGCAAGTCCTTCTGCCTGCTCAGCAAAGCAGAGAAATGCTGCTACTTCCACTAACGGGAAGTATTCTGATAACAAACACTTACCGTGTCCATTTGTCTGTGGAAACATGCATACAGTTTGAGCATGCAATTTTGGGTCGTTTTTATAACACTCTACAATCATCTCAATGTGACTTGACTTGAGGCATGAACAGGTAGGATATTCATTTTGGCCTCTAGAAAAAAGCTTGGTGGGTTTTTTAGATATTATTCTGTGGATGCTCCTGCACAATCATGTGAGAAGTATCGAAAGTTCCTTTGTTTGGGAGATAGCCTGAATTTACAATATTAAAAATCCCAAGTCACCTCAAACATTTGTTTAAAGGATGTCTAAAGGGATTAAACTTATCTTTACTTTATAGTTGCAGCTGTCTTTCACAGTTAACTTTAATGAAAATTTAAGTTAACTAATTTGTGTATACTGATACATTCATTATGATGTACATGGTTGTATATCTGGGTTTTTTTCTGACAATGGGTCAGAGAGCTCCTTGTGGAACCGCTGCCACACAGGGACCACTTTTTTTGACCTGTACCCAGAAACTATATCAACATACCTTTAAGTTCCTAACATTATTATTATTATTATCTAATGCATAACCATTAGACTTCCCCAAATGTTGATCTCCCACTTCATAGTGTTAAAGAGCCTATTAAAATCATGGCAATTATAATCAACATGTCCTGAAGGAAAAGAAGGAGGAGTTCCTGTGTGCTCCTCACTCATTTTGCCTTATCCTGTTATTTCTTGACTAACACTTAGATAGTAACCTCGTTGTGTTTATACAGCAATTGACAAAAGTCAGCTCTCATTCATTAGCCATCTTCAAAAGATGAATTATTAAGTAACACTATTCAAATGATGCCCCTTCCTTTCCTTATACAGGTGGTCTGTTTTATACTCTGTGTTCATTGATAACATTTTGTGGGAATTTTTTTAAAAACTTCAACCCCAGTCTTGGTTAGTCAAGAAAAACATATTTATGCAAACAGGTACCAGATATACTCAAATATTTCATTTTTATCCACCTACAGAGTATTTATTTATTGACCCACATAAACAATATCTAGAAAAATTACATCTATAAATGAAGGGAGCTTTGGAGTGTTGAAACTGACTGTATTAAAAGAAGACATGAAGTAAAAAATACCACTGATTCTGTTGCAGAGACCAACACCTGATTAAGGCAAGAGGAGGTCAGAAAAAAGTGCAGAAGGGGATTACTGGACCTTTGCAGCATAGAAAAGCTTTATTTTGGAGGTGGTTGTATCCTGTTCTTGAGACAAAATTAGCTTAAAAAAATCCATTGTGAAAATATGTTCAGATTTTCTGTCCTACTGTTTTGCATGATTTCTCCCCTTGGACTCTTCAAAAAGCTTCACATGGAAGGTAGTTCTCATCAGATGATTGTAGTTGTTATTCCACTAGTAAAAGCTGCAATGGACTATTAATGATGAAATGTTTGTTAGTAGATTTTGTGTTTATTGTGAATCACAGATTCACAGAATGGTAGGGGTTGGAAGGGAACTCTGGAGGTCATCTAGTCCAACCCCCTTGCTAAAGCAGGTTCACCTAGAGCAGGCAGCATAGGATTGCGTCCAGGCGGGTTCTGAATGTCTCTAGAGAAGGAGACTTCACAGCCTNACCATTCCTCTTGACACCTGCCCTTTAGAAGTTTATAAGTGTTAATAAGATCCCCTCTCAGTCTTTGTTTCTCCAGGCTAAACAGACCCAGGTCCCTCAGCCTTTCCTCACAAGAGAGATGCTTCAGTCCCCTAATCATCTTTGTAGCCCTTTGTCCTACTCTCTCCAGTAGTTTCTTGTCTTTCTTGAATTGGGGAGCCCAGAACTGGACACAATACTCCAGATGTGGCCTCTGCAGGACATTGTAGAGTGGGAGGACAACTTCCCTGAATTTGCTGGCCAGTCTTCCTAATGCACCCCAGGGTACCATTGGCCTTCTTGGCCACATGGACATATTGTTGAGTCATGGTCAACTTGTTATCTATTAGGACTCCCAGGTCCTTCTCCCCAGAGCTGCTTTCCAGCAGGTCAGTCCCTAACCTGAACTGATGCCTGGGGTTATTCCTCCCCAAATAACTGTAAGCACAGAAGAAAAGTTCATATTTAGGCAGTTTGTACTGCAATTCCATTAGAGAAAATGTGCTACTATATAGGTATTAAATACTACATACCTCTATATTTAATAGATATGGGGCAATGTTTGAATTCAAATGTTTGTGTTAATTTTTTTCCTTTGTGATCCTGAGCAAGGTGAGTTCTGCTTCTCAGGTGACATTGTCAGAAACTGAAAGGATCTTTTTCTGTAAAGTTGGTCTGCTGGATGGTATCTCTGGACTCCATTACAAAGTTCCCTGCAGTGTTCAGCTTGTTAAGTAAACCCATTCTTCAGATCTCCCTCTTGAAGATAAACAACTGTTCTGCTTGAGGAATGTAGCAGCAAACCTCCACAGCTAATGCTTGCAAGCCATTTTTATATCTATTGCTGTTCAGCTGCAACACACATTTCTTTACTGGCACCATTCCTTGCTTATTTGTGGCCTTGGGTGGAAACAGCCAATTTTAGAGCACAAAGCCTTCTGAATGCCATGCAGTCATGACTAATTTATTCTTGTAGATAAGTATACTGCATTACAAAGTAAAAATCATGACTGAAAATCTACAGGCATTTGTAAAAGTTTCCCTAAGTTTTATGAAGTTTTCCAATGCCATTTAATCAGAACAAAAAAATCATTAGAAAAGCAGATATTATGTAAATTTGTTACAATTTAATAACATTTCGTCAGTAAATATTTTTATTTTATATATATATTTGCTGAACAGTCTGATAGTGTGATTATATACACCTACCCACATATACACAATTTAACATGTATATACATATATGTATATACATGGATAGACATACAAACCCACATACATCTAATATATATAAGTGCAGGTGTTTTATATATAAACTATGCAGAAATCATTTTCCATAGCTTTGGGTTTGGGCTAGTTTTGAATATACAAACTGAGCAGAACATAGTTCAAAAAAACTTAGCTACACTTATAAAATACTGAGTCCTTTTGTGAATGACTGCTTCAAACTTCAATCATAATAGTTTGTCTATAGTTTACTCTGTTTTTTAATATCTGCATGGGGAACAGTTGCTTTTGTTTACTGAAATTCATATCAGTTATGAAGTCATGATATACATCAATCTCATACCTTAGACAAGATTTTCCACATATTTTTGAATATAGGCGTATTCTTATTCACTCAGGGTATAGAAATATACAACATTCTATGTAGGAAGAGTACTGAGAGTATGTAGAAGAATAATGAGGAAGATAATTTGCTCACTACTTTATCTTGAGGAATTGCTTCTAAAAACTGAGCATCAGTGCCATTTTTCTATTTCTGGAAAGGAAGAAGATTTTACAGTGCACTGTTTTACCATCTCATTTTACTTTTGGTATATGTTTAAATACTGTGTCCGTGTCTGAATGTTGAAACTATGATGGTTTTTTTCAATGTAGAAAATAAAGTGAAACAGAGGGGGGAAGTAAAAAGAAGGAAAGCAGAAAGGGAAAAGAAATTAAAGGAAAGAATGCATCTTATTGAGATGGAAAACAGCAATCACTAGCATCACTAACAATTAAAAAATGGAGAAAATAAAGCACAATAAAATTACCTATATCTGAGCAAATACCATATTATAAATATGATACTTTTGATCAGCATAGCATATTCACAGAAGAAGTTTTGATATTCAGATTGGCAAAGACAAATTTAGGCTTGCATACAAGCTTGTTCATCTCCAATATTCATTAGTGTTCAGGACCTGAATGCAGACAAAAGATGTTTTCTGATTGCTCCAGGATAACTTCTATTTTTTTCTTGCTAAATTTCTTCCATAGCAACATGATGTTCCAAGGCATCTGTTCATATAGCTTCCCAGTAACATTATGAGATCTAATATATCCGTATTTCTTTAAATGAAAACAAGCTAGCACATACAGTTTTATGACAAAGTAAATAGAAGAAAAATGTTAGCAGTCTGTAGTTTGCTGTATTTATATTATTAAATATTTTTGGGTTTTTTTAAAATTTCTTTTACTTTTTCAGATAATGAATATCTAAATTCTGTAGTGGTTGATTGAGAGTAGTCAGACAGGATACATACTTCAGTTTTTTTCTGATTAGGTAAATACTTTGAATGTTTGCGTTGAACATACAAAAATTCACTTCTCTGTACAGAAATACTATGGATACTCTGGACTTTGCATCAAAATATCTGTGACATGCTCCTTGTGCTTTTCAGTGTTCAAGTATCATGTGTTTTCCAATACCTTACTGCATGCTGCAGTTTAAGAACACTGTAATAGTATTAATCTGTGGAGAGAATTTCTGTTGGTAGAAAATACGAGCACAGTGAAAAAGATGAAAACAAAGGAAATAAGCAGTAGCTGTACAGATTATGGCAGCTCTTGTATGTTGTTTTACTTGTAAGGATTGATGTGGCCTCAAATCCTCCCTTAGGTCACAGAAGCAATGCAGTGTACTGGTTTCACCAGGTAAGGAGGAGGCTGCAGTTCCATTCTGCTCTGCCAATCTGAGTAGAGAAAGAGTGGAATGAAGGATTCAGGCTCCTAACTTAGCACACAAAGATGACTTCCCTCATGTGTATGTATAACCTGCATAACAGCAAGGTAGAATTATGATCTCTATTCTAGTCAGCATGTGCAGAGGCAACACCACCCAGTACACACAGCCTACCTAGGGAGACTGAAAGGAACAGAGCAGGTAAAATACAAGGCATTACACTCAAAAATGCAGGAGGATAAATGCTCCCCCCTGCACTGGGACAAACTGCTCACTGTCTCCTACTTCTTCCTTTTGAAGAACAGGTTACTACACTGCACCCCACTTCCATGATGTTCTTTTACGTCTGTTCTTAGTTCTAGGCTATATGCAGTACTACAGGATAATCAATCTGTCTTCAACAGAATAAACTGAAGCATAATATAAAAAACTTGCCTGCACACTTTTAATCAAAATCAAGAAGAGACGGGAACAGCTGCTCCCTGAAAGCTTCCTGCACTGTGAGATTTGTCTATATGATTGTTCTTGCTCATTTTGATTGTCATATCACATTAATACAATCCAAGCTGGCTTCCAACTCACAGCTAATAGGAATGAGTGAGCCAGGACACTGGTATCTGTGATTATTTCAGGAAGAAGGAGTTCAAGTTATGTATTCAAGGGCTAGATGGTGACTGGTATAAACCGTGTCAATAAAAGAAATGGAAATGTAGGACCTGAGCAGTGGTTAAAGTGGAAAAGTTTGTGTGATTGATTGGCTGAAAGTCTGTCACAGGATTTTGAGAACCTACATACCCTGTCAGGAAACGTCTGGGTAGGAGGGGTAGAGAACCAATTACTTTAGTTCTGTCTTAAATCTAAACTTGCTGAGTCCCCAGTCCATCCTCCTGATGCTGCACAAATGTTATAAGAAGAAGAGGATTACAGTGCCATGTAGCTATACATAATTTTTCTTCTGGTCAAGGAATGATGAGTAAGGACTGAGAGTGAAACTCTGGTTTCAGGTTTCCATTTTACCTAACATGCCAGCCTACAGAGTTGCAATATCTGAAAGATCTACAGGAGAAGAGTCACCCCATGTCCTTCCATCTCCCTGTCCAGAGAAAGCAAGAACCTTTAAAAGCAATGTTATAGTTTGAGGGGACAGGCAAATCTTACGGCTTTGCTGCAAGGACCCAAAGGGAGAGGGGTGGAGTTTAGGACCCTTTGTGAAAAGGGGTCTGAGGTATCAGTATTCCCTCCCACTTCCTCCCAAGCTCTAAAAACCCCGGAGGACAGGGAGTTCCTGCCCCTCTTTCCTTTCTGCTCGCTTCTCATCACCATGTGGAGATAGCCCAGAGGGAGGAAAGGCCCTGCCTTTGTTACCAGCTCGCCATGTGCTCTTCGGGATCCGACTGCATCGGGTGCTGGGGGTGCTTTGGACTCCTTTTCCCCATTGGCTTTTGCAGTGGAGGACTTTTCAGGAGCTTGTATCGGCGGTCATCGGAGTCGGGTTGTATATATTTGTATGTATTTTCTTCTTTTTCCCACCGGTTACTCCCCCTCCCTGTTTCATTAAATCTGCTATAGTTTTAGTTTTCAACTGTTAAGCTCCTTATTCCCCTTCTATTTTCCCTGAGGGGCGTGGAGGGGAGTAGCAAAAAGCAAACTCTGTCTCTCAGTTGTGGCTTGCCCTGACTGTTTGAACCGAGACAAGCAATCAATCTCCAGGCTGCAAGCCCTTCTTGCAGCAATGCAACCATTATGCCTGTTTGTGAAATACACAATATGCTTTTAAGTTTTTTGGGCTAACTGGAATTTCAGTGTTTTTCAAGTTGACAAAATTAATGTCTGTGTGGACTGAGGACAGTTTATATTTTTATTAAGAAACTGCAGCTATGCAGCAGAAGTCATCACAAGGTATTGATCTGCTGCAACAGCAGTGCAAGTAAGGAAAATTTGCATGGAAACATAAACAACACAGATCAAGAAAACGGGAGTACGAATTACAATAATATGAATGACAAAATAGGCATTTTGCAACCAGAATGACTATTTAGGGAAATTTCTGTTAAATTTACAGCTCAATATGTGTCATTATTCAATTTTAAGAAGAGGATAAGCAACATAATTAAATGTTCCAAACAGCTGGTTTTAAATATTTTTTTGTTGTTGGAGGCATTAGCTCATTTGTCTCCAGCAATAATTTTAATAGTTTTAAAACTATTTGTAACATATCAAATCACCTTTTATCTATGTCACTTATCAGTAGACTGCAGTATCCTGAGGTGGCTTAGGACTATAAATAATGTAGACAACCAGCTATGGGTTATCTATGGGACCTGGGGAATCCTGTCTAGCTCTGTGTGTCTGTGCGTGTGTGTGTGTGTGTGTGTGTGTGTGTGTGAGTGCATGCATGCAAATATGTTTGTGTGCACTGATACAGACCAGTGAGATGTTCTGTACCAGCAGATGGACTGGGGCTGCAGCGTCAGGGGCTTGTAAGCCCAGGAGGCAGCAACTGCGGAGAGTGGAATCCAGGAACTGCTGCTGAACAGACTGCTGCAGTGTCTGAGCCCAGCTCCTGGAGGTACCCACACTGTGCATAAGTATATATATTATATACTTCTGTATGTTCACATAGTTTTTATATCTTCTCACTAGTGGACCTCCACCCTGCTCAGCCAGAGAGGGGAGCAGGATGAGGCCATGAGTGCTCTGTGGGTCTGCCTGTGATCTGTGTGGCCAGTCATGTATATGTGTATAAATGTATATATGTGGTGTATCCGTGTGCATGTATCTACCAGGAATACATCTTCAGTCTTGATACTGATGGAACCTGGGGGCATGTAATTGCAGCAACTTCACCTCTTGCATGCTGTCAGATCTGGCATCATATGTTTTATACTAACAGTTAATTATACATAAATACTATGATTAATCCTTTAGCAATATACACTGGCACCTATTATATCAGAGTAAGCTTGGGTTATGCAGCAGGTACCTATTGGCAGTGACTATATCAGTAGCTTTGCAGTCCCATTTTCCCTGCTATTAGAGAGCACAATTAGCTTAAATGTGGAAAGCCTGTCTTTTTGCTTCCACATAATGTCTGTATCATAATGAAATTGCACCAGCATCTTTGTACTTTTGCTCACTCTACTGATTTTAATATACTATTGTATTTCAGGTAGTTTGAATAAGCAAATATTTGTGTAGAATATTGGCACCAAAGAATTTTGGTTTGCATAGCTGCAAGGTAGATTAAGAATGTATTAAATTCCACCACCCTCCTCTCCCCCATGTTTTGTCCTACCTGGTTGAATCTTTAGGACTGCAAATTTTTTGTTTTGATTTATTTTTTCCCCATAGACATACTGAATGTTCTTCAGCTTAGTGGGACTCAGTTGACTTTTTATTTCATTATCAAACCCATAAATTGCTGTTCTGTAGAAGCTTTCTAAATGACGGTGCCTGTGTTTTTTCTGTAAAATTATGAGGTTAGCTAACCTATGAGGTTAGCTCTTAACAGTTTGTTGTATTTTTTTCTGTATTGTTAACATTTTTTACAATTTGGTAATAATATATGCTTCACTGATTTTATGTGTGTTACATAACCTGAGGATGTCAAGGAAGCTTTAGATTCCTGAATATAGGTTTCTTCTTTGTGGGTCATACAAAGAATGGTCTCCTGGCTTTGGTTAATCACGTTAATACTGTTCTTATGTCTCTGAAACATCTCTGCTGTACAGGTTACACAAAGTCAACACAAGTATTTTAAAGAATGTCTAAGTGTATTTTCTACTCCACAGTTTTGAACAGCTTGAGAAGGTATTCTAAGTCTCTTGAGCAGAAGAATGTACTGTTGTTTTGACTGAACACTGTAACACTTTAAAACTTCCGTAACGCTTCAAAGCTTCTGCACCTCCACTTAGCAAAATGGTTCAGGATACCCTCTTTTATTGACTTTTTTTTAGATGGGAGCAGTGATAAAGAATGTGTTATAGACAGCTTCCCATGTTATAAAAAATCAGAAGTTAGCAGAAGTACTTCTGCTCTTCAGTAGACCCTAACTCACTGTTAAGTTTGTAGAAAAACTATGCAAGCAAACAATGGAGTGAACGGAATGAAATGAAGGTAAAAAGCATCCTACTCAGAGAGCGTCTCTCACAATACACAGCCACTCAGTGTTGACAGTTAAAGAGCTCAGTCTTGCACAGGAAGACTTAGGCATATTTTAGGCTGAAGAGAAAGCTGATGGTTCTCGATGTAATTCTTTCACACAAAGCAGAAATCAGATATTCATAAAGTTTTATTTCAAAAGTTTCAAAAAGATAAGAAAAAGGGAGTTAGCTAAGCAACAGGAATACAACATCTATAGTATCCTTGTTTACCAGAAGAACATGGAAGCAAGGTGATTAATGGAAAAACATACAGGGAAAAGTGGAAAGAAAGGAGTTCGAGTGTGACAATCAGTTCTCTCTTCCATTCATTGAATAGATCCAGTCTTCTTTTATAACCTCCCTTTGTATTAGACATGTAACTTACTTTTTCAACTGAATCATAGATTCTGGTATTTAAAAGCCCATGCTAGTGACTGAAATGTTATTCATGGGATGACTGTTCTAAAAAGTCGCCCATAATTCTGTCCAATATAATATCTAGCTTTTAAGTACTGTCAGGCCATGAGAAGTACTTAATACATCATTCCTTATTTTACATACATGTGGTTACCCTACAATTTCCAAGTAACCTTTCCAACAGTAACCTTTATAAAATCGTGTCTGGTAAAGGGTCACCATATGTGGTGACTGATAAAAAGTCATAAATATGTATATTATAAAGGAATTAAAAATTTCTGTCACCTTTCATGTTCATGAATGTCTAGACCTCCCTAAAAGCATTCTGGGCACTGTTGATCTTTATTATTTCTAGGGTTCTCAGTTATTTGATATTTTAATATTTTCAAGTTCAATAAATTATATGTGTTCCCAAAATCCTAAATTAAGATATTTCAAAACAATACAAATTGATCTTAATTCTGGACATGTATAAGGAATAAAAAAAAGGCATGCCAAAGCCTTAACAACTAAATAATGCCACCCAAAAGTGTGTTTAACCCTGGCAGTACTCCCTTTTAAGGCAAGATTATCTCACTACCTAATTAGAAACTGACTGATGCTGAACTGAAAGTCCAGCTGAAGAAAGTATCCTTCACTTCAAATGCAGGTTCTAGACTTAGTTTGCAAGTGCAAATCTTTGGAAGCTTTGAAAAAGGTCCTGTCAGGAGAAAAAAAAAAAAATATATCAATAAATTAAGAGATGGACAAGGAAAAAATAAAAAAGAAAACAGAGAAATTATGATAAAAGCATGTTTTTGGTGGTGCCAACCAACAGAACAAGAGGCAATGGACAGAAACTGATTCACAGAAGTTCCACGTGAACGTGAGGAATAACTACTGTGTGAGTTACCTCACACTGGAGCAGGTTACCCAGAGGCTGTGGAGTCTCCCTCTCTGGAGATATTCAAGAACTGTCTGGATGCAGTCCTGTGCCATGTGCTCTAGGATGACCCTGCTTGGTCAAGGAGGTTGAACCAGATGACCCATTGTGGTCCCTTCCAAACTTACTGATTCTGTGATACTGTGATTCTGTGATTCTGTAAATGATCTGATAACGGAAAGAAACTTTACAAGTGGGTACCACATTTAATCGATTGTTCTATGAAAACACATATACAAGTGTCAAACTTTACTTTTGGGAAGGATTATGGATACAAATTGTGCTACTTTACTGTGTTCACTTATGGTTGCTCAACTTGAGAAAGTAGAGGTGTTTTCAAAAGGTTTTGCTGTAAGAGGCTTTTATGACTACTCCATTTCATTTCAGAATCTGTCATCAGTTGACGTTTCAAGATCAGATATAAGAGGTCCATCAGACAGCTTCTGATGTGAAAGGATCATCTGTGCCACTAAATATTTAAATTACACCTCCACTGAAGGTTGAGAAACATGCTTATAACTTTCACCAGGGTGGTTCTTTTGTTGATGTTTCTTATTCTAGTACTATGTATTTAAATCCAAAGTGCTTAATTAAATACAGAGTTCTCCTAAAACCACAAAAAATCTGTTGGCAAATATACCAAAAGAACAAGCAATTACTAAAGGGTTTTCCTCATGAAGCTCAAAATTTATACCCCTGGGAGGTACAGGACAGTGTTTAAAGATCCATGTTAAGAGTTTTAGTCTGCTGAGTTTGCTATTTAATACAGCTGCTTATGGTGATTTAAACAAAATTCGAACACCTATATCTTCTCTTTTGTGAAATCTTGGACTGCTGCCCTCGTATTCGTACATTTTGCCCAAACCATTCTAGTTCAGAATGAAGATGTAAAAATAACTTTTCCAGTCCACAACATTGATGACTGTGTTCTTTTGCCTTACCCCACTGATTTCTCCTTCTCTGCTACACTACAGGGTCACTGTAATGTAATGGTCACTTCCCGTCCTCAGTGGTGTACCCTGTTTTATCCAATATTTCTTGTTCATTTTTGTGATGCTAATTCTGCTTTGGTTACTTCATTTGCCAAACATAATTGCCCAATTGTTAATTTGCAAACAAGCATTCTCCTGCTTTCTCTCTGGCTGCCTTTGATTTGGAAAAAATTCTCTGCAAACTACAACTGAACCAGAATATTGTCAGCTTTCAGAGTCAGCATAAAACTTTTCTCCTTCTATGATGCCTTTGAAAATTGAGGAACATAAGCTAACATAGATTGTCACACTACATTTAACCTGTTAGTTCTTTTTAAAGAGTTGTTTTAAAAGACTTTTAAAGGACTTAAACATTTTAAATCAATATTGAATCTTAAATTATTAAACATTGGGTTCCTAGGTATGATGACAATTCATAAAATAAATGTCAGTAACATTATTCAAGTTTTTTAATACCAAGAGTGAAATGAATGTAAGAACTGTACCTTTTACATATCTGCTATTTTCTTTATTTTGCTCTTTAAAACAGTAAAAACTATTAAATCAAGAATTTGAGCAGGTACTAAGAAAAGAAATGTTACTAGGTAAAAGAAGTATTTGCTGTGTAATTGGGAAACTGTTGTTTATATCCTCAGCTCATTGTTACTAGACATAGAAAAACAAAAGCAAAAAAGTATATTAGCTTTTGTTTATGAACTATTCTTTCATTCTGCAAGTACAGAATCACAAATATATCCACATAGATGTTTAATGTCCACAGGGTCTGAGTAACCATCAAGGAGATCACATTTGCAGAGAAGTAGAAACCTTGGCAAACATTATGTAGAGCAAGACTACCTCACACAAAACAGTAATAGAGCACATTTTAAAACACTTTGGGACCAATATTTGTGCTACTAATGATAAGCCTTTATTAGTAAATCTAATAAACAATGCACAGGCATTTCATAAAGTAGTAACATTGTTACAAGGATACTTCACAGATACATTTTTCATATTTAGAAGACATATGTTTATATGTATACACACATGCAATAGAAAGCTTATAGAGCTATAATTGCAGGTAGTATACGTGTTACCATTTCGATAAACCCACTTCCTAATTTTAAAATTATTTCATGTTTCTATGGCCTCTTCTGCTTTATGGGGCTTTCTTATAATGTAATAACAGCAATTAATGCATATTTATAACATTTCATGTAATTTCTGTTTTGAATAAGCCTTTTGGTGCACAATGTGTTTGTATCTAATACAGTGCAAAAGGATTCAACTCCCTTATAATAAAGGAAGAGTTAACAAAATACATTGCAGACATAGGCACCATTAACAAGCAGGTAGAGATTTCAGAGAGGACATGAAAATAAAAATTTTAAAAAATTTTATAAATGCCCCATATGTTTTTCTAGTGGTTGATTGTGGTTTGTTTGTTGGTTGGTTATGACTGCAAAACTGTTTTCATTAGGAAATAATAAATTACTGTGTTCAACAGTATGAGAAACAGAACATTTGAGATACTACAGACTATGCAGTGATGATTTTCCTCCTGTTTCCTCTGTAGCACACATTAACCTGTGACTCAGGCAATAACCTAGACTACTATCTAGCTGTTGCCAGTAAATGTTACCTGATTCAGTATAAGAAATTTAGAGAAAGTACATGTTAATTGTATAATGAATTAAGTAGAACAAGTACCTTACTATAAGTAATCACTTTATTATTTGACAGAAGTTCAGCTTTAATTGACCATATCATTAGCTTACTGTAACAAAGACACATATGTTATTTATGGTAGCACAATTACCACTAAAATCCAGACAGAGAGACTTTACACTGACATGAATAATTCCATGAATGATACAACTTCTCCACTGATATCAATGGAACCTCATTACTGCTGCTAGATGGAGAGCAAGGAGGACAGAATCAAATTTGCATAATATTACTGGAGTTACAGCACTTTATACTGAATTTAGATTCCTTGTAATATGAAACCTACAAAAGCTCATCTTGACCCCAAATAATCACAAAAAAGAATTAAGGTTTTGTCAAGACATACAAGAATTCACATCCCTTTCCCTGGAAACCACAGAAAGTTTTAGAAAATTTTAGGTCCCCCTCACTTTAGAGGAGGAGACTCATGACAGAGATAATCCAAACCAACCAGGTTTACAACAAGATTAAATCAAATTAACAAAAGAATAATCTTCTTGTCCCATCGTCCCCCCTCTCTCTGCCACCTCAGGCTTCCTCCTATTGCAGTCCCAAGGGCCATCAGTCCCTGCCTCAGTGATGCTGCCCCAGAAGTGCTGGTCTCCAGCTCCCCACAGCTCTGCCCTGCCCAGCCATGGGCCCTGCCAAGTGGGCCCATGTCCTAGCCCAATCTCAGTCCATCCCTAGGGAGGTGCCTGGTGCCTGAGTCTGGGAATCCCCAGCTGCCCTACATCTGGCTGAGTTCTTATGACACTGGACTCCTGGTTCCCCAACACTTAGGCAGTCACTGGCCCTTAGGGTATCATGATGGTACCTTCAGAATTCTGTGTCGTTATGGAAGAGAATATGATCTGGAAGATAAACACTCCCAAATGACTGTAGCTAGAAATACAGCAATGTTGCATATAACACAGGAAGTCATTACTTCCTTATAAATATATGAACACTAACAGCTCCATTATGTGCATTTCTTACTCTGTGTGAATTTTCCTTACTCCTGTCGAGGGGAAATAACTAGCAGTCCTCAGACAGGCTGAAGGATAGGTTCCTCTCAGGGACTGTTGCCTCTACAGAGACCAAGACTCATTTCAGGACAAGGAAGACAAAAATACCAAATATACTCAATTTAATTAACAAAGTGAACAAAGAACGATTTGTAATTTCATCGTGATTCAGCAACTTATTGTAGATCCTGTGATTCCCTTCAGCAATGAGCACCACATTGGAAGTGGAAACTTTCATCTTCATTTGTACTTAGGAACTGAAGACTGGAAGAGACTAACTGTATAGTCTTTGTTGTTACAGGTACGCACACTACTTTTTCTGCCTTAAAGCTAATTAACTTGGATTATTTTTCTTACTGAAAACAAGCCCTATATATAAAGTTGACAATTCTTTCTAAGCTGGTGAGTGTTCGGAGCCAGCAATTCTCTGTATAAATTCTCAGAAAGATTCAAGAAAAGAGTATTTCTGAAAATTCTTGTTCTCAAATAACTGTCTGATGCTTTGTGAAAAAAGCAAGGATATTTTCCAGAGCAATTAAAGATACAAACAGTCTCTGATCAATCAAATTCCAGGAATAGGTAAGGCATTACCTAAAAATTACAATTCCAATGAGCAAACATTGTTTTAATGCAATCAGGGAGATACAAATTCTGTCTGCTCTTCTGTTACTACACTGCAATTTTAGAAGTTATGATGAAACTTAGAAAGACAGTTTCAAAATGATCTTTTACATTTAGGAAATAAAGTTATTTAAGCCCTTGGGGAAAGTGTAATATTGCGATGGATGCAGTGCAACAGTGCATACTGCACAGTGGAATGAGATGGCAACAGAAAGAACTGCATCTATTGATACTCCTATAAACTGATCAGTAGTCTATTAAAAACAATGTCATTCGTCACCAAAGAAAAATCAGTATTTTCTGAGCTTCCCACTACCTGGCACATCCTTAAGAATTTTTTCATAAAGGGTGCAAATCAACAAATCAAGGGGAAAACAGAGCTTGGCAGTCAGTCAGAGAGTACCCCTTATGTTTTTCCCTTGCCAGCTCATGTACAATACTCTTCCGATCTCTAAATGATTATGAGAGAGGTAAAGGGAGATTTAATCCTTTTGACAAGAAATGGCTAGGGAGCACAAGGATTAAGAAATGCTGTCAGAAATAAAATACCAGCAAATCCCTCCAGACCAGGGTAGAAACCAAGCAATAGATAGTAGGTCATGAAAAACATCATCCTAAGGAAGAAGCACAAATGCAGCCCAGACAGCCAGACTACTCCACCTCCTCTCTTCAGATTGAAAGCGGTTTGCCATGCAATGACTGGGAAAACAAAGCCACACTGAAGCCACATTTTTACATCCCCAGAGCTGACAATGAGCACAGTTAACAAAAATCCAGCATAAAAAATGCTTCTACATCCTCAAGACTCTCAGGGATTCCAGGAATTGTTGCAACAACGCTTGACGAAAACAGCGAAGAGAAATAAATAGGAGACTCCAAGAAATGAAGGGCTAGAGAAACATATTTACTGACACATCTTTCCAGTACAAAGGAATGAAGGATGCTAAGGATCAAAAAGGACTCTTCTTGGACACTTCCCATGGATAAATGATAAATAGCTAATCTTATCCTAAATATATGAAAACAAACCACTAGAAGTATTGGAACTGAAATACTGTTTTGTACTATACTTTGGTAGAAAAATTGCACAATGCTATATTAAAAAAAAATAATCAGGGAGCGGAATAGAGGATACAGTTTCTGTTTCTTGTAGACTGACTTTTAAAAGAGTATTCTGATTCACACAGTGACAGTCTCCGATCAAATAAATTATATATATGAAGCAGTAGCAGAATGGAAAGAAGGTGGGAAAAAAAAACAAATCATGGACAATGACCTTGCTAATTAGATAATATAGGTACAAACAAGCAGTCATTTGGAAACCAAAGTTGAGGTCGTGTTTCTAAGTTCTTCCTGATTCAGCTATGGAAAGCAGCTTAAGAAATTGCAGAGGGCTGGTGAATAACAGGTAAATTTCCATGTTGTCTTCTAGGAGTGCTAGTTAAAAATGAAATGAAACAGAAGTGTCACATCACTGTCAGTAAGACTTATACTCAAGCAGTTCCCTGTACAGAAATTTTGCCTTCAGAATCATCTTTATTTCCTGTTATATACCCAGAGTTACCAAACTTTTATAAAGTCTGCAGTAAAGAAAGATTTTTTTAATATTTAGGTATTAAAAAATGAATAAATCTTGGTAAACACTATTTCTAGAATGACATAGATATGAAACAATTACTGAGAATTTTTATATGTGTGTGTATATGTATTTAATGAGGAGGTTGTTGAATAAATCTTCAAGCTCTTTTGTGAAGAGGATTTTAATTGTCCAAGCTTTTAAACAGACAGGTTATGTTGTACACAGAACACCTGGAAACTAAAATCTCAGAAATAAGAAAAGATCTAGACCTGATATGCCTCTGATGGGATAGCAGACATGAACATTCTTCTTTTACACCACTTATAGAAACACATTAGGGCTTTTATATATATATATATAAATGAATAACTAAGAGCAAAAAATTGCCATTTATGGAAACGACTTAAATGTGGGATTCTAGTATGTGCAAATAACAATACTGAATGCAAATAAGAAATGAAACATAGATTTGCAAAGTTATAGTAGTGGAAAGACACAGGATGCATGTAAGAAACCAGAAGTAATTCCACCATTAAAATAGAATACATGCTGGTCAGAATATTTTCAAATAAAGAACTTCTTTCTCATCTCTCATAAAAGACATCAATGACAAACACAATAGGGAGGTTTGGGACATAATCAAGAGCAAAATAATTTGATATCAGAAGTGATATTAAATTAAAGAAACACAGAACCATATGTATTAGTAAAACATTAAACAAGGAACAGAGTTATTGGGGTAACTATTACAGTCAAATGGCATTGCAAAGAGAATGAGAGAGAAAACAAACTAGAAGTTCTACAGAGTAACCCTTCAAGTCCAGACCAAAATTGCATAAACAAAACCAGAAACACTTTTTGTCTTCTGTTGTTTGAGCATCCTTTTCCTTCTGATAAGATATGAAATGTTACCATCTTGGAAAGGTTAATGACCACACAAGCCTTTTAATTATATTTTACAGTCCTTAAAGAAGATCATGTAATGATGTCTTAGAGAAAACATTATTTTATTTTCTAACTTCAACACTATTCTTTTCATACTGGATATAAGTAAAGATAGAAATATATAATGATAACAATGTAATAATTAATGATAATGATTACTTTCACGTGGGGTTCAGTTGTATATGGAACCAAAAACTCCATTTCTGAGTTGACAGCAAACTGGAAGAAAGGATTTTTATTTCTTTTTTTTTTTTTCATTTTAGAAGACGTACATATGTGCATGTGTGTGAGCGTATGTTATATTTGAAATAAAGACAAAACTCATTTTGCCTAAGTTCCAACACCTAGATTCCAGCTAGATGTCTATACTCCTTTTAGAGTCAATGGAGAAAAACTGGTAGTGTTAGAAGGCACTGCATTTTATTCTAAAGCAGTAATCTAAAAGAGATTATATAAATTATACCTTACAAGCACAGACTCCACTTGTGAAGGGAACAGAATAGGTGTTCACACTTTACACTAACAGATGTAATTTAACAGATAAATCCCATCCTTAATTTGGGTGGTAGTAGAGGTAAAATCAGTGACTTAAACAAAAAGGAAGAACAAATCAGGAGTTTTTTAAGAGATGTTACTGACACAATATGAAATAAGCTAATTTGCCCAGTGGTACTAAATTTCTAATGGCAAATTGAACAAGGTCTCTCTCTCATGAAGATAAAAGAGTACACAGCTCTCAGAGCAGTGAACACAATTCTTTACTGCTTGAAATTAACAAGTTAGAGAATGTAGCAATGGCTTTTCCAAATGCATATGCAAACAAGTGGTATAAAACAGGACAAGACAACATTGAAATCTCACACAGAAAGATTATAGTAGTAACAGAATGAAAAATCAATGTGTTAAAATCTGATTTGAATGTGTGGTGTTTCTCACTACAGTATTACCATTTTGCAGCCGGAATTTTCCTATTGCATTAATCATCTCTGGATCCAATATATGAGGTGATGCTTAAGATGCAAATGTATTTCTTTTACCTTCATTTCTTGTAATTATTTACATTCATTCAATTTTTGTCAATCTTGCTGAATTTCAGGACTACTTACTAGCTCTAGTCTTGCTTGGAACCCTCAACTCCTGTTTACAAAATGTTAGAAAGATCTTTGTAGTTGTCTTACATCATGTTTTTAACACTGACATCTTTATATGACACACTTTTGTTGCTGGCACAGTGCAAAAACTTGAACTGCAACAGCAACACACTTTTTTCCTTGTGATGAATTTATACTTTGATTTATTTTTTCATCTTATAGTTCAGAAACAAGGCCAATAACTAAGGAAAGGAAAAGACATAAATAACAGCCTTGCTTTTATAAACTGCACATTAATTTTCCTCACACCTTCTGTTCAGCGCAGTTCAAATGCCCCTACATTATACTATAGTCACTTTGCCAGAAGAAGTCAAAGCTGCCCTTAGAGAGAGCCAACAGTTTGTGGAAGTTTTCTGACGCCTCTCAGAAAAAAAGCACCAGTCATTGGCAGCAATCATTCCTGTTGGTAACTCGTCTAAAGGACCTTGCAAAAAAGAGCAAGAGACACAGTAAATTCTGAAAGACTCTACAGCTGTGTAACAGTTTTGCTCATTGTGAAGAATGAAGAGACATGAGTGCAGTTATGTGTGAAAGAAAGCTTTATGTGTCAAAGATATTTTCACTCCATCTGAAGGGAATATCTTCCCTAAAAATACAGAAAGATCAGAAAGTAAAATGTTCATTGATGAGAATCTCTGAAGCTTCAGCAGCAGCTAGATAAACATTAATCACTGCTGTCTCATTTTTAGAAGCTGCCTTTGTCTGCTTTAAATACTACTAGTCAATTAGGAACAAAAAAGAAATGTCTAAGACTGCCTCCTGCAGCCTTTGTATCAGATGCATCCTGTGACACTATCATGTCTTCTTCAAGGGCCATGATTTCAAACATATTGTAGACCATATACTTACCAGTACTAGTACTGATATGAAAATTGAAAATTAGTTAATAAAACTGCTCTTGTCAACAAATTTTGGGAGGTAAATCCTTTTGAGCAATTTTGTATAATGACAGAAAAAGTAATATCTGCCTGAAATAAAATTACTCCATCTCCCATCAAATGCACATGAAGATGAAAGAAGTGTGGGGGTTCCCCTTTAAGTCAAAAATGAAAAAATGAATAACAGAAAAGATCATTTGGATATACAACCTAACGCTGCCATGAAAACAAGTCCAAAATTCTATTTATATCTCCCCTGCCTCCCAGACTGGTACAAGGGAAATGAAAAATGTGGTAGCCTCCCTTTAGGACCTTGACACTATAAAAAATGACATAACAAATTAGTATTTTAAAAATACCTCTGCTCATAAAATATCAACATTTGTACTGGTCTGCGCCTTATAAAGTTCACCAGACTGAAGAAAGAAAGGGAACTGAAGAGAAGAATGTCAGTCTCTTATGCTGCTAGTTTGAAAGGAAAAGCAGCCCTGGTAATAGATCATCCCTTTGCAGTTACAACACAGATGGGGGTCAGGGCATGTACACCGAGCTCTAAAAAATACACTGCATACTGATGTATAAGTCCTTCAGTTTCTACCTTGTGGTGTTTCAGCTCTTTATCAGAATACTTTAAAAAAATCTAAAGGGAATTGTGAGCTTGATCAATCGGTGCCTGTCATCTTTCTGCTGAAATTCACAAATGAAAGGTAGAATAGAAGTTCACAGATATTGACAATGTATGCATATTGCTACTGAATAAATGATTCATTAAAAAATAATTTAGAAGTAGAATCAAAAAATCACAGAATGTTTGCAGCTGGAAGGGACCTCTTGAGGCCATACGGTTAAACCCCCATGCTCAAGCACGGCTACTTAACACCACTTGTCCAGGACAACAGCCAGATGGCTTTTGAATATCTACAAGCAGGGAGCTTCCACAACTTTTAGGGGAAACCTGTGCCAGTGCTCAGTCACCCTCACAATAAAATAGTATTTCCTGATGTTTAGAGGGACCCTCCTGTTCTTCAGCTTGTGCCCATTGCCTCTTACCCTGTCACTGGGCACCACTGAAAAGAGTCTGGCTGTGCCTTATTTACAACCTCTCTTCAAGTATTTATACACAATGATGAGATTCCCGCTGAGCCTTCTCTTTTCTAGGTTAAGTAGTCCCAGCCCTCTCAGCCTTTCCTCATAGGAAAGGTGCTCCAGTTCCTTAATCGCCTTTCACGGCCCTTTGCTGGATTCTTTCCAGTATCAATATAATAGACTTTCTGAACTCGTGGTTTAGTATTTTCTTGTATTTCTTTATTGAATTTCTGAAGATTACATCAGTGCTTTAACAATTTCATGATTCTGTGGATTATTCTGAAATATTGCTGGAAGTAACAAGGCTCCTGTGGACATCCAGCCATTCAGTTTGTAAAATGCATACTACTTTATATTATTTTATCTGTTCATTTCACTCTGCACTGCCCTTGGCTCTGAAAATATAAGTAACCCTTACTCTGTCAAGTAACAGGAATATTGTCAGCAGGCAGCTAGAGGGAGGAACATTGGGAGGACATGTACTCACACCATCATTTTAACTAAGGAATGAAGAACTATTTCAGCTATATGTTATATTGGTCAAGAAACTAGCCTTCAGTGTTTAAAATGGATCAAACAGCTTATACAGAACTACCATAAGGCTAAAATGAAGATAGTTTTTTTCTAAAATCTTTTGTCGTACATAACCAGTTGCAATCTGTTTTACATAATCTGTGGGAGGAGATGCTATTCAAACAGAATTTTAGATCCCCCCCATAGCCAGGAAAATTGCCATAGTCAAGAAAATGGCAAAAAAAAAAGACAAATAAAAGAAAAAAAAAAAAGAAAAAAGGATGACCTTGTGATAAAGAATTAGATACTTACATTTGACCCAATTCAGTAATAATAAAAAAAACATACTGAAATGGTCTGAAGTCCACAACAAATAGGAGGAAACATCGAGTGACAGTTGGCTGATTGCAGGAGATGTGATAAAATGAGGTGATAAAACCTCTGATTCATTGAGCTCTGCAGAACATCTATAAGCCTCAGAAAAGTGAATTATGGGGAAAGAAAGCATTGAAAAATCAAATCAAAAGGATGTCTTGATCTAACAAAATTGAAGAAGAACACCAGGGCAAAAGAATCACCATGAAAATTCAAACACTTCTATGGCAACACTCAAAATCTGGTCAAACCTCACTTAACCACAGCTCTGCTCGGTAGTAGATGTAGAGACAATTCGACATATACATATTCTGTACTTTTTGATAATAAAATCACATGTTCATTGTGTCATTCTTTTCGTAGTTTGAAGCATCTCAGTGTCCACGAAAGGCAGAATTGCTATTCACACTCTTTGTGGGGTGTCTCTTGTTTGCCTCCTCTAAGAACCAACTATTACAGACCACTTATTACAGAACAAGCTAAACTAGAGTTCCATAATTGCTTTTGAGCAGAAATACAAAGCACATTTTATATACAACTGTTTTTATTGTTGTGATCACTATGCCCTACATCTTCATTTCATCTGTGAAGTAATCATGTAGAACACGTGATGCATCCAGTGTTAGGGGAAGGAAAAAAGTGGAGCACCACAGGCAACAAATGTGATTACATTAAGGGTTATTTTAAGGAGTGGAAGCTGTTTATTCCTCTCTCTATTTAACTTATCCAGCTGGTGTCTCCAATTACATTCAAAAAGCACAAAAACACAAAAGCACAAAAATTTGTTAACAATTGTTAACAAGCAGATCTTCTGAATACACAATTTTTGTTTTCCCATGATTCTTGTTAGTTTAATCAGCTGTTATTTTTTCAGGCAGTCCTGGTTGCTGTCATACTTATTGCATGGAATTACATAGACAAGTTTGTGCAAGAATAAGGAAATCAGAAATAAGATCATTGGTGACAACCAATATGGCTTCAGTAAGGGCAAATTATGCCTGAAAAATTTGCTGGCCTTCTATGACAAGATTACAGTGTTGGTGAATAAGGGAAGAGCAACTAGTATCATCTCTTGTAGCTGTTCAGAGCATTTGACACTCTCCAGCAAGACATTGTTGTCTCTAAATTAGAGAGGTAGGGACCTGATGGATGGACCACTCGGTGGATAAGGAATTGGCTGGATAGTCGTACTCAATGAGTTGTGACCAATGGCTTGATGTCCAAGTGGCATTTGATGTCAGCGACGTGACAAGTGACATTCCTCAGGGGCCAGTATTCGGACTGGTGCTCTTTAACATTTTTTTCAGCAACATGAACAGTGGGATCGGGTGCACCCTCAGCAAGTTTGTCAATGACACCAAGCTGTGTGGTGTGGTCAACACACTGGAGGGAAGGGATGCCATCCAGAGGGACCTTGACAAGCCTATACAAACTTCATGAAAGTCATCAAGGCCAAGTACAAGGTCCTGCACCCAGGTTGGGGAAATCCCAAGCACAAATGGATTGAAAACAGCCCCAAGGAGAGGGACCTGGGGTTGTTGGTTGATGAAAAGCTCAAAGTGAGATGACAGTATGCTCTTGCAGCCCAGAAAGCCAATTGTATTCAGGGCTGCATCAAATTAAACATGACCAGCGGGGCGAGGGAGGTGATTCTCCTCCTCTACTCTGCTGTGGTGAGACCCCAGCTGGAGTACTGTGTCCAGTCCTGGAGTCCCCAACATAAGAAGGACATAGAGCTGTGGGACCAAATCGAGAGGAGGGTCACAAAGATGATGAGAGGGCTGGAGCACCTCTCCTGTGAAGACAGGCTGATAAAGTTGGGGTTGTTCAGCCTGAAAAAGGGAAGGCACCAGGGAAACCTTAGAGCAGCCTTCCACTGCCTGAAGGAGGCCTACAAAATACCTGGAGAGGGATTTTTTTATAAGGGCAGGTAGTGATAAGAAAAGGGATAATGATTTCAGACTGAAAGAGGGTAGATTTAGATTGGATATTAGGAAGAAATTATTTACTGTGAGAGTGGTGAGACACTGGCACAGGTTGCCCAGGGAAGCTGTGTCTGCTCCCTCCCTGGCAGTGTTCAAGGCCAGGTTGGATGGGGCTTGGAGCAACCTGGTTTAGTGGGAGGTGTCCCTGACCATGGCAGGGGTGTTGAAATTAGATGATTTTTAAGGTCCATTCCAGCCCAAACCATTCTGTGATTCTGTGATTCTTTGAAGAAGGTTTCATAAAAAGTGTCAAAAGATTAAATCTATTTAATGATTAAATTTTAAGTTTTCCAAAGGTCAAGACTGACAAGGACAGAAATACTTAAAAATGGTAACTAACAAAACAGTGTACAAATCAGGAAAATCTATATCCTTTGATAGATCAGAGTACAGTATTCAATTATAGACCAGGAACAAAATTCATAAAACCTACAGCAGTTCTGTCTTCCCAAGTATTCTACTTATTTTGTAACTAAGCATCCAAAGTATAAAAAAATTAATACAGCTGGTTCTATCGTTAAGCATAATCAAGGAAGGAACACAAGGATTTGCAGTCAGTTACTACCTCGACATCCTCCTGCATAGCTAAGATGCATGCGCATATGCTGTATTTAATAGCAGTTTCTCTAGCTTGAGCTTGTACTACTGCTGATGTATGTTCTTTAGAAAACCTGACAATGTCCTATGAAAAACTCTATTTTAAACTGTGCTTGCAATTAAGCCAAATTAGTGTGAATGTACGTATTTGACCCACAGTGATTCTAGAGATATTTTTACATTTTCTTCAGTTTTCAGAATGCACACAAGGTGCAATGGCCATTGCGTTTTCTTTTCCAAGATCTAATTGGTCAAAGTAGAGCATGATCTATGACAATAAGGGTGATTTAGGATTTCCTAGCATAGCTGTGTACCCCAAAATTTCTGTGAACAATACAGATTTCTCATGAAGAATTAAATCTATGTGACTGTAGTGATTATGTTTCAACAGTAGTTATAGCCCCTATTCCATCTATACAATCTACTTTAGATTTCTCATTTCCTGAATTTCTCATTTTCCTCACCAGTTTTCCAGAAGGCAAAAAAATCCAACAAAACTTCACCTATTCCTACCACAAATGATCCACAGTCAGAAGAGGCTTAGCTAACAAAATCATGGCCCAGTTAGTATCAAAAGACAGAAGACAGTTACTTGAAGACCTAGGAGAATCCCATGTCATAGCTTCTAAAATATTGTCATTTCTAAGAGTCATAAAGGATGGACAAATTATCCAACCATAAGCATAATACTGTTTCTAGAAAGACATAACCTGCTTTGAAAATCAGAAATCAGAGATAGTCCTTAAAATCCAGATCTCATATTCTTACAGCACAGAAACTGTGGTGTGGGTGAAGGTTGTAATACATATATGGTAATGAAACATGAGCACATGAAGGTGATTTGGTCTGGCTAACATCTAACAATCTATATTGACATAACCCAGAAACAAGTATACACAACAGTACAGACAGAGACACAAACAGAGAGTTAGTCTTATCTGATCTGAATATTTCAATTCATTATTACTCCTATCTGTTACAGTAAAGATCCTTACATAAAGAAATTGTAAGCATTCTTTACCTCAACAGTTTACTTGCACAGGCCCAAATTTGGCTTTATTGAAATATATTTCAAACATGATAACATTTATGTAACAATACATATTTGTAAACTGTTGTGTTAAAATATAATGGTCTCTTTAAACAAACATGAAGGACTGAGTGTATGCATCATAAGTGATGTAGTATTATTCCAAGCTACATATTTCACGGCATTCTCCAAATCAATCTAATCCAAAACAAACCAGACCATTTTTTCGTGATACAGATTATAAATTAAAATGTTTTCAATTCAATTATTTTGAGCCTTGCTGTTTAAACAGGTACAAAAAAATGATCACTGAACAATCACTGAATCATTTGACAGTCTGTTACTATGTCACTTTGGGACACATAACATTTGTAAACAGCTCACTAGGCTGTGCTTAAAACAAGTAGCTATTATAAGATATATATTAAAAAAATATTTCCAATTGCTTCAGATGTCCACCTATTCTGACTCATCCATAAGGCCATCACTTCTTTCAAGTGACAAGTATGCTTTTCTTCCAAGGCCCTTTCCAGAAAGTGCTATATAAGCAAAATTCTCCCATTTTTGTGAATGTCCTATAATATGGGGCAAAATTCCTGACTTTCCAGCTGCCATTTTTTCTCCCTCTCTGCAGCCTTTCCCCCCCCCACCCCCCGAGTTAAGTTACTGGGGAACAACAGACTTCACAGGACCTGTTGAATATTGTGTGGGAAACACTGGACAAAGTTTTGTCCAGTATAGGACACAAAACACAAAGCTCTAGTGTGAAGCTAGCACTGAGTCCAGTGTTTAGCCCATAGTGTTATCAGTGAGAAAAAAGACAGCTTTTACATTGTTTCATGCTTTTACTTTGAGCTTATGACCTCATGCAAAATTCTGAGAGAAAGTAACCATCAGAAAATAATTTCATCATCAGATATTCTACATGGTGTCTACTGAAATATACATAACTCAGTCTGAATATTTCATATAGAAAACAATCACTTAGTAAGTCATTACTTCACCCTGACAATGAGCTGCCTGAACTCTTCACTTTATCTCACTGAAAAATAATAGCACAAGTCTTGCAGTTTGGTGAAAAAGACCACAGAACTGGGCCATAAAACACAAGCCAGATTGCAAACAAATTATAAGAGAAAGTAAGTCATATAAGTATTTCACAAAATCATGGAACATGATTTTCAATTAGATTTTATTCCTGAATATGTTTTCAACAGACGTACAGATATTTTATTAGCTCCAGGTCTTTAGAGTATTCTAAATAGTTAGCATATATTGAGAAATAAAAAATAAGACACAGCCTTCTATTAGTAAATTGTTTTCTTTCCTCAGGCTCTTCTCTTGCAAAATAGAATCTATTTAATACCGCTTTACATTAAAAAGTAATTTTGTAGCTGTGAGCTAGCATATCTCATCACAATGCTGCTCCAATAACAAAAGGTTCAATGTTTTTAATGTTTTAAACACCTTGTAATTGTCCTTAACCTCCACATCAAAGTATTCTCTCAGATTAATGTAGTATATCCATTTAGTTCTCTGATTATAAACTGGAAGATAATGAATGTTAATACACCTGTCAGCAAATCAAAGTATCTTACAAGTATACTGATGTAGAGCACTATTAACAGAAATCCAAACATCTTAATCTGTTTCTGCCTAAATTTATTGAAATTTTGAAAGTGTATGCTGAGACTATGGAGTTTCATTTTTCCACTACTTTTGTTATACTAGTTTTCCAGTTTTCCAGCTGCTTATTACAAGTTGTGATCAACACTCCCTATTTTCCTTCTTTTTAAATTTCTTTTTTTTCCCCTCTTTGATCTGATTCAGTTCTAATTACATTTTTTGTTACAGCAGAAAAAACTCCCACAGAAAACCAACTATAGTTTCTATAGTATAACCTAACAGTGATACACTTGACACTAATGGAAAAAGCCCTAAACTGAGAGTCAGAAGCCCAGCTTCTGGTGCTAAAAATAAGACAAAGGTTATTCTTTTTGGTGCACACAACTAGAAAAGAAATTTGTGGTAATTTTCTCGCAGCTTTGTCATATGCAACTTGTCCACAAATTTATCAGTTTTTATCTTAAAATTATTTCAGATGCTTGCCCTGTGCTCTTCCCTTTGGAAGATTATCTTGTAACTTTACTGAATTAGTGTACTTTAATTTCTTCTTATTTCTAATTTAAACTTATTCATGTCCATCTCATGAGATGTTGTCCATAACTTCAGCTCCTCCTTTTACTGAGCTAACTGATCTTTTCCACAAGTTTATCCCCACGGGTAACAATCCAAAACTCCTCACACTTGATTTGTGCTACATTAAATAAGCTGCTAGTTTTCTGGGTGATCCTGCTCACTTGCCTCACTTTCTGTGACTGACTCAGGATTCTGATTCAGGAAAATATATGGTAAATATGAGGTAATGCATGGAAAATACAAGGTAAATTACATTAGAAGTTATTGCCAGTATAATCTAACCATCACTGGTTCTTCTGTAGCCAGATCTCTGCATA
This sequence comes from Aegotheles bennettii, assembly GCA_013398125.1. Lineage (NCBI taxonomy): Eukaryota > Metazoa > Chordata > Aves > Caprimulgiformes > Aegothelidae > Aegotheles > Aegotheles bennettii. The sequence goes on from VZRW01008562.1 coordinate 50,027, forward strand.
GCACACTGAGAAAACTGTCATGACCCTTGTAGTTGAATCATTGGTTCTTAATTCCAGTCAAGTTGACCTATTGTTCAGGTTATTCTTCAGTGATGACTTGCACTATTAAAAGCTTGTCCAGGATTTAAGTATTTTGTCCCTTGGTGTATTACAGGCTCTCTTTTCAAAAGATACATATAAGCAACTTGTCTGTTTGTGTATATCCTATGTGTTTCTGCATGTGACTCCTCCACAAATAGTCTGAGGCTGTGACAGTTCATAAGGGCAGCATGAAGATCTCCAGAATCTATTCTGCAGCTGGCTTCATACCAGTATTTCAAGAGCTAATGTTAATGACAAAGGATAGGCTAAAAATTCCTTTAGTGCTGTTGTATCAGTGCATGAACACAAAATGAAAACCTGCTTTTTTCATTCAACAACAGACCTGTGTTTTACCTCTGGCAATTCCTACTTTGTTCACCTGTATGTTAGCCAAAACAGCAGCCATCATAAAACCAGTAAATTATTCTCTCAGTGTTTACACTACTGGGAGACAAATGAACTCAAAGGTGTGTGTCATGGTGTTCCTCCTGATCATTCCTCAATAAAGAACATAACTTTTATTTTTGCATTTAACTTTTCAGTGGTTGACAGTACTCTGAGAAGAACCAATAAAAACACAGAAAATAATAGTAATAATTAAAGACCTGTTCCATGGCCTAACTGAAGTAACACAGTTGTCACAACAGTTTCTCTGGTCAGCAGCACACAAGAACAACTTGGTCAACATTATATCTCTCCGCCTCTGACACCAGACACTCCCTACCTCAAAGATTCAAGTACCCACTTGCTGGGTGGGGTTTTTTTGTGATAGAACTTTAGAAGTAGATCCAAAACAAAGTTTAGACACTTTCATTCTATCAGTCATGACTAACCAGTAGAATTCAAATGAAATCTCTTTCATGGTCTATATGAATATCCAAACAAACTCTCCAGAAATTACAGGAAAGCCTTATTATTCATGGGAAGCTGAGCAAATGGTCCAGTAACAGGTAGGGTTAATTCAGAATAAGGTTACAGATAAACTACTGACAAGACGAGGAACTTAGCTGGAAGGGGAAGAGAGAAGCTAATACTTACTCAAGAGTAATTATGAAAAAATGGGCCAAACCCATGCAACATTCCAGAAACAGGTTCTAATTCTTTTCAGGGACAGAAGAGTTTGGATCAGGAGGAAGGACTCTACATGGCAGTAAAAGCCTGTGTTCCTTATCTCCTGGTCTGTGGCCCTATTTCAGGAATAGCTTAACAGCATACTCAAGGCAGGCATAAGGGGCTAGTTTTGTGCCTCATAATAAATCTTACAACATTTACTCTTTCTCATTCTTCTTCCATTATTGAATCCTCATATACCTTATTAAAGTAATACCCATAAATATAGCAAAGTAATTAAATGTTTTCTTTGCAATCTGGTAAAACACATACACGTCTCACCTATCTGAAAAACCTGTTGTTAAACTATCCTACTCCCCTTTTAGTATAAGATAGAAATTCTTACCAGAAAATGGTCTGTGTTAAGTGAAATATAATAAAAACACTGAAGTGATTCAATTCTATTCTACTTGGACACTTGGTGTCAATATTAGAAAATAAAGTTAATGTCTCACTTCTTTGGATGTGTGGAATTAATTTTCACATTTATTTTCTCAACAAACTGAGATGATGCCTAAAGACTCTCCTTTTAAAATCTAATCTTTAAAATCTAATTTTAACCCATAAAATGTCAAATTATATACATGTATCTAAAAATAGAAAAATATTTAAATATATTAGGTTGATTTTGGCTTTTTTGATAGAGTTACTTTTCATCACAGTATCTGGTGTGGGACTATGTTTTGAATTTGTGCTGAAAACAGTGTTGATAATACAGAGGTGTTTTATTCATTGCTGAGCAGGGCTTACATAGTGTCAGGGCCTTTTCTGCTTCTCACACTGCCCCACCATTGAGTAGGCAGGGGGTGCACAAGAAGATGGGACAGCTAGGACAGCTGACCCAAACTGACCAAAGGAATATACCATACCATATGACATCATGCTCAGCAATAAATCCTAGGGGAAGATGGCAAAAGGGGGGTATGTTCAAAGCAATAATGTTTGTCTTCCCAAATAACCATTACCGGAAAGTGGTATTTTATCATCTTTTTTCTGAAATGCAATCTGGTTCTAAATATTTGGATGAACATACTGTTCTCAGGATTAAATATTTCAATTCATTTTTCTTGTATTTTAAATAACTGATGGGTTTGTAAATTTGGTGTATTAAAGGGATACCAAAGCCAAGCCTATTACTAATTGGAATTGAATAGACAAGAGTTCTTGAGTGTACAGCTACTGTATTTATGGATTTATTTATTTATAGACCGGGAATTAAGTGAGTGTAGATTGTGATTTGTCATCAATTATTTTTTTGTCTCTCTTCTCACCCCTTCTCCATTCAGAACCTCATGCACAAAACAGTTTTATTTAAAAAAACCCACATTTCCTCTCAAAAAAGAAAAAGTATTTGTTTTTACATGTTTAGCAGTGTATGAATAAATTTTGTGTTGGTCTTGGTTTACATTTTATGTCCAAATACTAAATTCTAGTATACTCAGACACTGATGTTACTGGTACATGAGTAGTGAACTATTTTATTCATGGACTTGGAATTGAATGACCTTATGACTCTACAGAAGTATAAGAAGCCATGTGAGTTCAGAATGTTTATAATAATGGAAAAACATGTTAAGTATCTGGCAGTGGTTTAGAAAAACCTTTTTACTAAGTTCGGAGATACAGACCTACTTGTAGGACTGCAAAAATGAATACCTTTTTTATAGGCTATTTGAGTTATTTTAAAAATGAAAGACTAAAATATAAGTGGAAGGGATGTAAACCACTTTAAACAGAAATTCAACTTGTATTAAAATCTAATACTCATTTATTGCTATCTCAGAAAATGAAGGAAATAAAAGGAAGTGTTAAAAAAACTATATCCTCAAAATTGACCAGAGAAAGGAAAAGGTAACATAACCATGAAGCTGAAGATTTGCAGTTCTATTGAATATATGAACATATGCTTTACAAATAGAATGCAGTTGACACCACTCCATAAAAGGGTAGTATCGATGAAATAATGACCAAGCAGCCAGCCATTTACAAACTATAGAAACTAAAAGAGACCACTCCACATCTCTGGACTGTGATTAGAAAAGAAAGAATTACATTTAGCCTAATAACTCTGATAACTACTTAATAAACCTTCCCCGAGGCCCGAAAACTCATGTAATAAGGAAGAAATGGGCCAAGGCAACATTTCAGGACAAGAGCATTTTTTCTGACACAATATTTTGATTCCTGCTCAAAATTTTGTGCTGTCATAGGTTGGGTTTTTTTCTCCTCTTGTCTTCCTTCAGAAATCATCAAGGGTATTCATTAAGCTCTTTTTAATCTCTCTTAAAAACAGAAGCCAGGGATATGCCTCTGAAGAGACAGGTAGAGAAGAAGAAAATCTGCATTTGCCAAGGGTACAATACCAGCAGCTAGATGAAGGTGTAAAACAGACTATGGTATTAGGAAAACTTGGCTGGAATTGGCAAGAGCTTCCACAGGAATTAAATTCCTGGGGTAGAAGGACTGTTGCAGAAGGAATGGAGCTGAGGAGCCTTGAGGTGGGTGCTTAACTGGGAGAGCAAGAGCTACATGGCTAGAGCTGGAGAAAGAGGAGCTGACCTGAAAATATGAAGGGACAAAGATGCCTTGTAGGAATAAGCAAATTCTCCATTAGGTTTGTTAGAAAAATAACATCTTGGAAGGTCTTTTCAGGGTAATATTCAGGGGATGAAAAACTCCAGGTTAGTAAACACTGGAAGAAGATAGAGCAGAAGAAAGAGACTTCAGGGCTCTGAGTCATTAGAGTTCACTTACTTCAAAACACTCTGTACCTGAATATTTCTACTAGGTTTGGCTGGGAGCTTGAGTAAACCCATAGAAGCTGCCATATTTTCTGTGTCCATTTCATATCTTCACGCATTTAGTTTTCATTACTAGTCCATTACTATCTTCAATCATTGTAGCTATGTTATACACTTCTTAAATTACTCCTTTTAACTACAAGTCAAACTTGAATGTCACTCTACTAGCAGTGAAAGTGTATTAGAATGATGAATAAATAAAATGTTCTGAAAGAATGTACGGTGACTGGTGAATCGATGTGTCAAAATAAGGATTCACAGGATGATCTTTCTCTGAATATTCGATTCATGCTCAAGAAAGTTTACAAACTCTTCATTTGTACTTTCTTGTCTCTTTGCTTCATTCTAAAAATTATACCACTGGGCACCTCTACTCACCAGATAATTTCATATAGTATGTAAATACCAGCTTCCCTGAATCTCTTTAGGCAGTGTGGTTGGTTTTGTTTGATTGATTGATTGCTTATTTTCTAATACAAACCGAAGTCATTTATATCCCACTGGCAAAAGCAAACCTTTTTATGAAAGGAACATGTGTAACTTCATGAATTAATCATTCTACCTCAAGAAAACTACAAAAGTATTAGATGTGAAAGACCTCAGAAGCTGAGTTAAATTTATAGCTGAGTAAATGAAAGCTTGGTGAAACCTGAAGACAACTGTAACTGATTGCATTAGTCATGACAGGTAAGCACAAAGCAGTTACACAGAACATGGAATTAAAGAGAATAGAATATTGGGTTTCAATTTCAAGTACAGTTAGATGTTAGAGCTTCATTATCTGGGTGAGTCTTGGGGAGTTATTTGTACAGAGACTACTTACACATGTTGAGATTTCTCACTTACTACAAACACTAGGTTTGTTTCAGGGTGTCTTAATAACAAGACCTTTCTAGTCTTTTTGGCTTCCCAAAGGAAAAAGACAGAATTGGAACTATTTTTAAACAATTTGGATTGGTAGCTTGACTCCCATACCACATTCAAACAAACCAAAACACAGTAAGCTTCTGCAAATTATATCAGGAGTTTCTCTTCAGAAGATCATTTCTGATGCAATGCAGACACATCTACAGGTCTGCCATAAAAGTTCTATTCTAGCCTTCCTTCAGACAAAAAAAACGAGATATTGACCAAATTTAAACTGTGGGCTAGGTATTTGCTTCTACTGTGCCAGAGAAATCTCACAGCAAACATATTATGTCCCTAAAAATGCCCTTTCATCTTCAGAGAATGATCATTCTAGGAGCTTCGTGAGCCATAGGCTGCATCCATTTAACTGGCATTTTTCATGAATTTGCAGGATTAATTTTCTGTTGTGCATATAGGCAAATGAATACACCAAAGCACCTGAGAAAATATATATCTTTTTAGAATGTATTAATAATTTATATAAGGTTTCATCAATTCCAAAGCCATGAAAAATCTAGGTCTAGCTACATATACTAGTAAATATTACAGAATGAAAATTAAAATATTACAGAATGGAAATTAGCATCTACTGAAACAAATATCACAACACAGCTCTCCATACTCACGGGAGTGTGGTCTTTTCCTGCTCCTTGGTGCCCTAAAGCTAGTTGTTTCCATTTACAAGTCTCAACGTGAAAAATCAGGGCCTTTCAAATTGAGTTGCTATACAGTGCTGTAATCATTCATCTTCCTCAGAAAAAAAAAAAAAAGATATTCTAGATGCATCCTAGATTAAGTAAACTGCCACTTGTGTGTCCAGTTTCCTACATAATTTTATTTGTGTTGCTTCAGTGTTCTCTGATTCACGTAATATTTTATTCACAAATATTGCCTTGTTTCACATTTGGAATGGTAAGTTTAATTTGGATCTTTCAAAGGAGATTCTGGCATACAGTTAAATCCCATAAATAGGGATAATTTTTAAGGAAAATGTAATGTTACCCTGATTAGCAATGTTTTTATAAACCGGGACCCCACTGTTATCAATACTTCAGGAAAGGGACGGTTATATGGCTTGATGATACAAGTCACCAGGATGCTACAGATCAGCAGGATAATATAGAGCCTTTGGAAGTAGGTCATTCATTATGATGGGAAAATCAGGATTCTCAATTATTTCTTTGATGACAACAAGGTGCTAACATGCTTAACATACCCATAATTTCCTTACCGTTCACTTGGTTTCAACACTAAGATGGAAACATACATATGAACAAAGTGATTTAAATAGTGGTAACAGAAGCTTTATGTAATCACAACATAATAACCTTGCAAACAACAGTTATTAGCATTTAGGTACATAATTCTTGATGTACAAAATATTCCACTAGCTAAACACAGATCATGCTATTACACAAATATATACAACATAAAGGGACTCCAAAGTTGTGCTGTTCTCTGTACTTTGAATAGTCCATCACTCCAAATATCACATTTACATTTCCTGCAGGTATGATATAATACTTACTATTTTATTCTTCTTATACATAATTAGCTGCTTTGTATGCAATCACACATATGTGTTCAAAGCGAGATTTCTATTGAGGTAATATCATGTATGTTTTGCTGCTTGGATTATCTGTAACAAGTCTGCTAGGATTAAAATTATGCTGCTGCTTCATTTTTAAACTGGAAGTAGTTAATACATGTTATCCAAAACTTCTTTAGAGTTGTTAATATTTTTTTTCACTGAAGGTTTTAAGAGGTAATGAATCTCCTCCTCTCACATATTCCCTGTGCATGGCGCTTTGTTGCAACCACAGTTCTGGCAGTTATTCAAGTCTGGTCATATTTATCCCTGGTAACATAGTGATACGTATCTGTCACTGTTACTTTCTTCTTTTCCCCTGTGATCACCTATTCTGACTAACAATTCCCTAGTTCTCTATTTACTTTGAAATGTACCTGCTGTCAAAATGACTTAAGATTTTATGAACAAATGCTGTTTGTTTTTGAAATGTATGAAAGGCAGTATCGTACAGAAGAGAGGCTGCGCTGTCATTCCTGAAGTCTCAATTTTTTTCTGATTCCCAAACAAAAAGCTTTTTAAAGAAATATAATTATAATGAACTGCAAAATATTAATTGATAATTTGTATACTGAGTAATACAAAAAGTTGAACTTAATTAAGCTTTTCTTAATCATAGTATGTTATACATTGAAAGGTTTGTGGTTAGGTGAATTAGAATTCAAGAAGTGTTGTCAAATCCTGGATAATATTTTCTAAACTTCAATTTATTCTATTCCTTCTCTTGCATGAAACAGCTGCTCAGGGAAGTAAGCATGTTTTCATAAATGTTTTGTACTCTGGTGCATCGATATGTAGTAATATATTAATATTAAACCATTGTTTAAAAACAGAATTGTACCATCTACATTTTTCAGCTGAATTCTTCTCTCTCATGATTTTATCTTCTCTAGTACCCATGGCCAGCATACAGAAATGGTAAACTAGTTTCTGTCTCTGCTACTTACCCTGATCCAGAAAGTAAGATGCTGGCAAAAGTCATGTGGCTCAAATTAAAAAAGACTAATTTCATCTGCTTGCCTTTGGAAGACCACTCTTCAGTGAAAAACCTCATGCCATATAGTGTGTGCTAAACTTTACAAGTCAATTGTTCTGAAAGAGTATATTTACTACTCATGTCAAAGATCTTGACCATCAAAACTACTGGCTAGAAATGTCAGGTGAGCCTGATTTTGGAAATCACCCGAGAACTGAACTGACAAGAGGATTGAGCTCTTAATAGGCACTGAACTAGTTTCTTCATGGCTACCTCAAATTAAATCTATGCTCTCATTAAATTTACAAACTTAATGCAGGGTAATTATTTTCTAGAGTGAGGTTGTAAGATTCATTTTGAATACCAGATGAAGATAGATATTTCTTTGGAGAGCCTTGCATATTTATTCCCTCCTGCCTTTAGTGTATGTATTCCCCTTTGTGCAGAAGAGAGCTGCTTTGGTGGTGTTTTCATCTGTACTTTTCACTCTGCCAAAGAGGGAGAATTACAGCATGTTTATTCCTGTAATTTTAAATGGAATCTGTCTAACTAAACACTTACATGAATCAAAAAGACTGTACAATATACCAACACTGGCAGAGCATATTAGCTCCACATAGAAGCTTATAATATTTAAGTAATATTTTATACATATCTTTGCATTTGTTTTATTATGGGAATGAAGGCAGGAGTAGGAAAAAAAAGAAACCGTAATTCAATTCACAAAAGCAGTCCCCCTTTTCCATCAGTTTCCTAGCATACCTAATGATCAATTACCTGAGGAAAAATAAAATCATTTATTAAACCCCTTAGAAGTAGTTCTACATTGTAAGTATGCTTTCTATGACTAGCTTTCAGAGGAAATAACTTACCAAAAGGAAATGCTGTCCTTTGCATTTTGGCATAGATTTTACTGGGAAGCTTTTGAATGAGAAGCTTCTCATTTTGAATGAGAAGCTATTGAAGTTCCATGTTATCATTTCTCCTTTTATATATTAGCTTCTTTATAGTAGGATCTCAAGACACTCTTTTGTGGTTAAGCTTATCTTATTATAAGATGAGTAAATGATTAATCTATGGTAATACTGATTCTGGTCCAAGTATAACAGAATAAAGTGAAATTCTCGCTGACAAAATTGTCTGGCACTTTTTTCATACTTGAGAGCTACTCTGTGTTGCTTCCTCTTAACAGGAACAATTTGAACTCACACAATTTGTACTTCCAAATAGAGTTTTCATAGTGAATGGCAAGTGTAAATCTGAATATCTGCACTTCAAATTACCTGTCTTTTCCTCCAAAAGGCAGACTCTGGCCAAACATTCCTTTCCGAGGCTGTGCTGATTTCTTCTAAAGGAGAAAATGCACAAGAGATTAGTCTGACAACAGTAACATTTAACTGGATGATACAAAGAGAAAATATTGTTTCCAAAAATCACAGTCTAATGAAATTTGTTACACAAGTTGACTTGCATAATCAGAAGAGTACTTTTTATTAAAAATAAACAGTAAAAGGAGGTAATTTTGTCTTAAGTTGGACAGTCAGCAAAACATCTGTAGCAAAATCATTTTCTTTCCTCATAAGCAGTAATTACTTTGACAATTCATGAAGAAATGACAGTCAAGAGTTGCACTTATTTTTCTAAAGCAATAGCAGTTTTCACATGAAAAATGAAGTGTTGCTTTTGTGCAGATCTGCCAGATTGATGGTATAATCAGTGGAGAAGTTTCTAAAATATATTTGGAATATTTGTGTTGAATTAAGGCACTTTCTTGCTGCCTGCAAAAGAGTAAGTCCCTGCCTCTACCCTCACTTGCTATCTGTATCAGAAGTAGAGTGCAAAGGGACATTTTCTGCAGGTCTATCATTCATCCTGGGCAGACATGAGAGCAGGCAGGTAGAAACCAGGATTGAGGTGACTTCTAGCTGTAAGATCCAATGTGAAAAATCCCCAAATGGTAAGAATAGGTTGACAATATTTCCTGTGGAGCAAAAGGAAAGAAGAGAGAAGAGAATAAAAGGCAATGGAAGAAACTTGAATTCTAACCTAATTCTATGTTTCTTCTTTGCGATGCATTGACTCTTAATGCAGGACACATTAACTTTAGAATTAGCATGCTTTCAAAAGGTAGGTATGTACTTGACATATACCTCTAACAATTAAGTTCTGAAAAAATATAAATGGTATTAGTCAAAATTTAAGAGATAAGGAATTTGGCTCATCTAAGGAGTTTTTAAGATAACCTTTTTTTTACTTGGGAATCTCATCTTCTTCCACCTACACATTCCATACCTGGTGACAGTGTGCATGACCAAAGAAGCCCTTTGATGAACGTATTATAATGCTATCTTCATGCTCTTAACCTATAAAGTGATTATAGGAAATATCTCTGTGATTTATTCAGTTGATGTTTCAGCACCAATAGAGAGTCAGACGAAACGATGGATAAGCCCAGGAGGTTTCTCAGAGACTAAAGTGTACTTTAAAAGTAATGCAAGCTTCATAGAAAAGCAGAATTTGTATTGGTGGAAATTTCTTTTTGATATCCAAAACTGTATCTACTGGTTTAAAATTGCATTTCAGGAATCAGTTTCTTTTTATCTACAAATGTAAAGTATCTTGAGTATCTTTTTGTCTTAAACATAACTGATGACAATATTCATAGATCACTAATAACCTTCTGTGTATGCAGACACTGTAGTCTGGTCAATCTGAACACTTGGGACTGATCAGCATAGCAATCTCTATCACTTTGAAGTGAATGAGTGAATGTTTTATAACACTTTGTCACATTTTCAAAAAAAGGAAATTCTGAAGTGAGAAAAACCAGGTAGCACTCAATACTTCTGCCTAATAGCATCACCATTTATATACTGTGCCTAAAAACTTATGTATAAGTATTTCCTGAAGTACTTGAGGGTGGTAATAATGCATGCAGAAATCAAACTCCTAATTAATTTAGTTCTTATTGAAGTTATTTAAAAGTGAGAACAGCGGAATTCTTTAAAGAATTTGGCCTTAAAACAGGAGAGAAATTCCCTAATGGTAGTTTTTTTTATTTTAACAAAACGTGTTCTACTCAGTTGATTTCATTACCTTTTCTATAATGGGTTGCTGGAATGTATTCCAAAATAATAAGATTATATAGACCATTAGTCATCAAATGCAGTTTCTATCTGTCATCTGTGTGCAGTATAAGTATCTGCCTGTATAAGAATCAGAATTTTAATCATCTGTCTCTAAAATTGAGTATTGCAAAAGAAAACGAACAGCAGAATGACAAGTAGAAAGGGTAAATGAAAGAAAGAAATGCCACATGAGGATAAAAGAGAAGGAACATGTGAAAGAAGTGTTTTAGTCACACACTGTATGACAAAAAACTGCCTTCAACTGCTATAACAAATTTGGTAAACAGACAACTATCAGTGTTTTCAACAGCAAATGCTGGACAATTAATCTTTGCACAATTATACAATTTTCAGGTATTTGACTCAATTTTCAGGTATGACTGTCTCCAAGACACATGAGAAGATTTTTTCCTAGCAAAATCCTGCAGATTGGTTTTCTTACTAGATCCAAATTGTTTTTCTAAAGGAAAGCATAGGCATAAATATAGAGATTTGTCAAAGTCTACTACAGGTTTAAATTCCTTTAAATGAATCTGACGTTTTTCCTGGTTCCTATGACCTCATCATCCTCTTAGATTCCATGTAACTAAAGCCTGTATTTTATTTCTCAGCTTGCTTGATCAAAGAATGCAAAGCAATGCACACTTACTAGAAGCTCTACCTTTCATGTGTTCAGCCATCACTGTGGGGTTTTGGAGGCATTTTTCTCCATTGCAGGCCTTTGGTGCCATTTTTGTCAGTGATGTCAAAATGGAGTAAGTTATCAGATATTTTGTATCTGAGACCAATGTTCACACAAAATCTAGAAAGACACTCCTAATTCTTTGCTTTATTTTCATATTCACAGGTCATCTTTCAGAGTCTAATAGACAGCATCAAGATTCCGCTCATACCTGATTTTTTCTCAAAAAAACAAACCACACCTTTAGAAACACATTATAATACATTTTAAATTCACAAACACATTAACTTCAGTCTGATGCTCTGAAAATGTCCTGTGGACATTCTTTTGAAGACTCACATTTCTACATGTTCAGGCTACAACAAATTAATACAAATGAGATGGTGTACTGCTTTTTGATAGAATTTATTAATATGTTTAATCTTATAACTTAAAATGCCTACTAGGATTTGATTTTTTGTACACAAACATCAGCAAAACTTTCTCCATATTAGGACATAATTCTAAGTCCTTCTCTTAGTAAAAAAAAAAAAAAAAGTAATAAAATATTCTTAATTGGGAAAAAATCTAACTTTATTACACTTATTCGAATGGTATCCCAATGGTTGTTACTAACAACATCTAAGTAAAACAGTCTAAACAGCGAGATGAACTTGCTTCTTGGTTTAGACGTTTATTCCAGTACTTAATTCAGCTGTTATTTCCTGGTTTTGTATTTGTTTGTAATTCATTAGTATTAAACCATAATTCCTTTAATTTTGCCCGGCACATTATGCAAGCACAACTATATTACATAAGCAAAAAATTCTTGATTCAAAATTTGAGCTGATGTAGATTTGCCTAAACACAGTTGACATATGATGTTGTTTCCAATTCTGTCTTATTGCAGGGGAATCGAGGATGGACTTTGCACATTCAATATGAACCACGCAAAAGATGTTTTATTTACTTAACTATCCCTTATATACATTCATACCACATGCCTATTGCACGCTCTCTGATTGGTTAATGACCCTCTTACGTGGGGCAGTTGTGTGCGTTAGCAACGCTCCCATTGGTCCATTTACTTCCTGGTAATGCACCTTCCACATCATTCAGAAGCTGTGCCACCTTACTTCCTGGTGTCTCTTCCTGTGTCCTTTACTGTGTCTGACTTGGAAACAATCGATGTTCTTCCTGTTTCCTGCTCCTCAAGATGATCTTTAGTATGTGGCTTCGTGCTTAATCAAAAGGCTATCAAATGGCTGGTTCACTACATGCCATCATCCTCCAAATATACCCCAACATCTTATCTCAACAGAAATCCTTCTGTAGAATTGCTGATACTCACCTTCAGCCACTGATACCAGCTGGTTTGGCTTCTAAAGCCCACCCTGTGTTAAGAAAGATAAGCTTCTCCAGAAAAAGGGAATGAGATCAGGGACTAATTTTTCACCTCTGAATCTCTCTATGACTGAATTTGTTTTCTCTCCCTCTCTCTTAATTGATCATGGTTTCCTAACTAGGCCATTTAAGTTAAGTGCCAAGGGCTGTGTAGCATGCACACTTCAGAATAACTTTCTCATTAAAACATCAGAGGACAAAAGCTCAAGGAGAATTTGCAATCAATACTCTGTGTTGTCTTTTACCACTCCTTTCTTCAGCAGCCATTCCTGACACTGTATTCCTTTGCAGATCATTTTACACAAAAGTAACAGAGACATGTAGACCTACATAAAACTCAATTCCACCAAAGAATGGTGTTTGTTTCTAAAACAGTAATGATGTTACACAGCAGAAGCTGAAAGTGAAAGTAATAATAGTTTATTAGAGAAAACTGTGAAACTTTAATGTTCTTTTTAGTCATTCCATACTCTGGTAATGTTTCAGGGAGGATTTCCTTTTGGTAAATGTTCCATAATTTAAAATAGGATGTGTATCATTAATTGTTAATTCTACTCACCTAACTTTGTTAGTTTCCTGCAGAGTAGCTAGTTAACAATGATCTATGGACAGATTTTTTTTTAAATACCTATAAACAAAAGAAAGCTAAGGTACTTTATGAGGTAGTTCCCATGCCATCTGCTACACTGCTTTGAATGAAATGACAGTAAGGAAGAATTCAATAGAAATGATGTAGCAGATGGTCTTGAAATAAAATTATGACATTTATGACATATTTTTGTTTTCTTTTTACTTACTACTGAAGAGAACACAAGAAGATAAGCCCCAAACTCTATTAGAATATGGTAAAATTATTAGGAACTAGAAAATATATCAGAAGGAAAGTCTTAAAAATGCAGCTTGTAAATCTATTATCATGTAAGGAGGGGAAAACAGATTAGTAGAAATTATTAATAACACCATGTTATTGAGTATCTTCCTTTATCCTTCTTAACCTTATCTAAGGTTGGATTTTAGCTGTCCTTCCAAATAAGTATACCTTTTCTGGTGCCAGATGTTCTTTTTCTTAATCTTCCTGAAATTGTTAGTGAGCTTCATCTTACTCAGACATCTCACCTAACTTTTGACCTAATGTTTGGGAACCTAATGCGTAATAGCTAAAAATATATCTATTTTGTTAGTTCTTTCGTCTGGGACATGAGAAGTATCTCAGTGATCTGTTCCAAAATTCTGTGTAATCTGTATGGTTTTAGTGTGATGCTCCCTCTATTGGTAAATCAGTTGATTCTCAGCAACTGGATTAGCAACCTTCAAATAGTCTTTTCATAAAATTAGGCCTCACAAGTCATTATGACTCACAGAAGAAATCTGAAAAATTACTTGTAAGGGAAGAATAAACAAATGAAGAAGTAAATAAGTTATTCTGCTACTGTAGAGGGGCTTGAATTAGATTGATTATAATGAAAATATTAGTTGATTTTTTAACATTAGAACAGAAACTTTCCTTTACTATTGCCCTTTGCAACACCATCAGCAGTAAATTTGTTTCAGTTGTTAGAGAGTTAGTTGCATTCTAGGTCTTTCTGAACATTTCCTCCCTTTACAAATCTATTTTGTAGACAGAATGCCAATGTATTTTGCATCTGATTCTGCATTGAACAGCATAATTCATGGTGGAGTAAGAGCACTCTGATTATGAAATTCAAGTTGCAGAATCAGTTAGAGCCTTAGTTAAACACAAAGTGGGAGTCCAAGATAAAGAATGACACTTGCTCATGAACTGTTGTTTTTATATATGGTCAGAAAATTAACTACAACACACCACAAAAAGTCCACGCTCTAAACTGAAAATTGAGAAAATCTGGCATAGCTAGCCAGGATGAAGCTAAGAAGAATGGTATCCCAATTTTTTCACAATTTCACAATTTCACAATTTTTTTAAGGTCAGGAGAATAATGATAATCGCTTGTGTTTGACTTTTCTGCATGACTCAGAGGAAAAACATCATCCTGATAATTCCAGCATCCAACATCATAACAACAAAACAACTCTTTTGCATCTCTTTTATATGTATGATACATCTTGATCTTGACATTAAAGATCTGAGTAATGGAAATTTTGTCACATTTCTGGAGTTACTTATGTGTTTTTACAATCCTATTTTTCTACACTTTTACTAAAACTCATTAAATGTTCAGTCTGGAAATGGTAATCACATGGTCATTTCTTGGCAAGGTTGGAGAAGAAATAGTAAGATACAGAAACCCCAACAATAGTCAGAAATAAATAATCAGAAATTAAGAAACTTCACTTTAAAAAATCAATTAAACATTTGGCTAGATAAAAAACCCTGAAAAATAATGAAACATAGGTCATAAACCTCTTAGGGATTAATGCAGTCTTCCTTCATGGAAGGAATAGTTGAGAGACTAAAACACTGGCACAAGTGGCCTAATCTGATGGCAGATGGTTTGGAAAAAAGACAAAGTGAAAAGATGCATTTACAGAGTATCAATCAGAAAAGAAAAAAAAGAATAAAATATTGCAAACAAACAAGCCGACAAAACCTGGAAATAGTAAACTACAAACACCAACTTTTACAGAAATACACCAATGTAGTCTTTTTCCTTGTTATACCACAGAACTACTAGAAATGTCAAGCTGCATATTTTAAACTTCAAAATGCCTTCCTGAAAAAGAAAAACATACTCCTTTCATTCATCTGGCTTACTCAAATACTTGACTGCTGCCAAGGAGTCAGACATAAGTCAAAAGTACTCTGCAGTACTTTTGAAAGTATTTCTGCAGTGCTTTTAAATGTATTTCATCGGAAAGTTAATAGGCCAGAATAGAAGGCTTAACAAGAGAATAAGGGAGATGCCATTGTTATTTCAGCATGAAGAGTTCAATAATATTCATTAAATTGAAGTCTTTTTTCATTGAAATGTTCTTGTAGTCTTCTTTAAATGTTGATAAAACTCTTTCTTGAGAGCCTGGTGAATCTAAGACAGATGAAATAATCATCTGGAACAGTCTGATGTGGGACAGAGAAGTGAAGCAATAATAAGAATGGCACAGATCCTCAGATCCTGTTTTCTATAGGGGAAGTAGCACTACAGGGGAGGAAGAATAAAGGAATGACAAAGAGTGAAACTAGGGACAGAAGAGAAGTATGATTTTATAACTCTCTCCTGGTAACAGCTTAACAGAAGTCAAATGTTGCTTGAATCTTTATCTTTGCAATTATAACATACAACAGATCTGACAAAGAGAACTCATAATTATCTGGAAGTAGCGTATGAAAACAGAAAACTTGATTTTTTTATCATAACTATTAAAATGGTATATGTTTCACTGAATAGTACCCTTTTTTAAAACTTTAAGAGTGATAAACTGGTCTAGAATGAAATTATGTGACTTAGGTTGATGTGTGGACCCATTTTAGTGATGCAAACTTCTTAATAGATATCCCCATGCACAGAAGAATCTGCTGCCTTTGAAATATCTTGTGCGGTAATTACTCTCTTCTTCTTTTAAAATCCTGACAGGATTCCTAAAAATTAATTACCCTTTGTCTTAGAAGTGGAGACCTCCATGACACAGTGCTAGGCAAGGCTTCATATTTCCTGTAATTCAGGTGTTCAGAATTTTGGCATTCATTGTACAATTTACTAGCAGAAAATAGAAAAGCTAATATTATGAGAAGAAACACGAGAGGGAAAAATTCTTCAATCTGTGCTACCCGAGGGTACATTACATGTCTCCTGCAACATAATTTGTCAGTATACCTAATTGCAGAGACATCATATGTCTTCTACTAGGTAGATATGTTGGATATGGGCTCCTTCAGAGGTATCAATATCATACACCGTAAGTGTAGGCAGCAGAATTTGAAGTGCCATTTTGCCCATGAACCATTAACTTCTGCACAGTAATCATGGGTCAGGGAGTATGACGGGATCTACTCTACTCCCATCTGTAGGCTGGCATCATACAGTGCAAAATCAACCGTTCTGGATAGAAATGGAATGTTGAACTAATAGCTGGAGTTTGATAAAATGAACGTAGAAAAAAATGAGGGAAAAAATGGAAGATGAAGACTAATTAAATAAGAAATCTTTGGAACATATGAAAGAAATAAAGAAAAAAATCTAGACAGTCATTTTAAGTTGATATAACTTTATATTCTTTGTTAAGAACAAAGAAATTAAATCTCTGATACATGGGGAACTGTGAATCAAGCAGTCTTTGTCCAAGCACTTTTAGATGAAAGCTAAACTGCCTTTTGATTAGCCATTTAAGATCCAGCAACTGAGAGTTTGTTGGGTTTTTTCAGCTAAAAAGTAGAAGACAGAGGTTGTATGATCTAAAGGTGGTGAACCTCAAGGTGTGACTGGTGAAAGAGAGGAAATTCTCTGAAGGAGAACTTGAACAGAGTCCTTGATTTTACAAAAAAAAAAGTACAGAACACACTCTACAGCTCACTTGACGTTTTGAAGATTTCCGCTTTTTTAATATATTGTCACACAAAAGAAATCTATAATTTAGTCATTTCTAATTAAGGAAGAACAGATGACAACATTTATTTCATGCAGAGCTGAACCTCCTCCCAAAATGCTGAGGTGATGCTTGTTGCTAGGTGTGACTCAAAGAAAATAAGTGTAAAATGAATGTGAGTGAACAGGAGTTTTGTAATTTTAAAGGCAAATGTACATCTTGCACATATTGATTGGTACAAGGATTAAAGCATCCTTATTAAATTATATGTAACTTCTTATTTCCTATAATATGAAACAAAATACTTAATCAAAATTACACCTAAGAATTTGCTCTTCTCATCAGTTGTCACTCAAAAACATAACCTTCAAAATTTTCAATTCTATTATCAATTAATTCTGTCAAATATTGTTTATTTTTTAAAGAAACAAAATTTTGTTTAGATTCAAAGATATTTAAAATACACTACCTTGCTGCGGATGACTTCACACTAACAGGTTCCAGAGAAGATTAATGTGTTTCTTCCCATTGCTTTTCCCTACAGAACTTAATAAATTTTCTTTCTAAGAATTGCTAATGATCCTTTCACACACTTATACATGTTATCTACTTATACATAGACACTTATGATACATATACTTATTCAGCTATACCATTTTATTTTACTGCTTGCTCTTGTTTTATCTTTAGTGCAAGATTATACATTTTAGAATATCTAGATACCTATTAAAATATTATGATTCTAGTCTTCCTGTATTTTAATAGCATTTAGGTTTTGTAGCCACATTAAAATACAAACAAAGAATGTTCCCTAAAGGGCTCACAATCTATTCTGCCCTTGGTATTTTTCTGAATTCATTTTCATAAATACATAAAAATAACAAAACATAATTCCTGTTGAAAAAAATCTGCCATATTTTCTGCTATTTATCAAGAATTGCAATCTGATATAACAGAGGAAGCAGGCTTGTCCTGTATACTTGAATACAGGAGGGACTTGCATGTTTAATTGCCATTGCTTACTGTATATTATTTCCAAGGCACAATGACCTGAGGGGCAGCAATATAAGCCTTATGATTCTATATGGGTTTTCTACATAAGGTGAAGAAATGAGTGGATCTGGATAGAGACAACCTGAGCTAGTTAAACTACAGTATAATGGTTTGTCTAACTTCTACTGATTTCTCTTAGTGTTAAGGGTCATACAAAGTGGACTTTAGAGTCCAATGACACTCTCAAACAATCTTCCTAATAGACAGTCAAATACATTTAAAGCTGGAAGATCTAAGGTCATTTATTACATATTTTGTTGAAATGTGTTAAGTTAGTTTTAAAACAATGCCACTCAAACAAATAACTAGAAAATATCAAATGTCATGCGGTATTCTACACTACTGTGGCTGGCAAGCTACAGAAAGATGCAATGCATTCATTATCTTGCCATGACAGTGAACCAATATATTTATTTTGTACTGTTACTATTTTATGCAGGAAAGTCTGATTTAATAATACAGAAAGTCAGTCAAAGTTAATATAAGTGTAGTTAGGGCAACTGTAACTATAAACCAGTGCTTGTCTTTCTTGGGGTGTCAAAAATGCTTCCTTACTCCATAAACAAGGATAAACTTTGACAATAGGATATTACAGTAATTACTGAGTAGTCACTGCTCTTAAAGATCTTTAAATACAAACATAAGCTATCAGGGAATTTCAGGAGTGAAGAGTATTAGAAGTAATTAATGGAATTTGAAAGTACAGGGTGTTTCAAAAAGATGGACCCATTTGAAATGGACCTTCAATTGAAATTGGTCCCATATTTTTAAAACATTCTATGTTAATCTCCATATGCTTAAAAATTAGATAACTGCTCCTTCAGGTCTCCAAAGTAATACTCAGCCCATACAGTTCTGGTTTATAGTTTCTCCTTCCTTTGTTATTCATTTGTCTTCGAGCAATATTAACACCTAGTTTTGTTAGCTACTTAGAAAAATAGGTTGCTGTTGTCAGAGTTCCAAGTGTGAAGTTTTCTATGAGAACTTCATAGTACATACCCAGGTATGGAATGTTGTAATAAATGACCAGTATTTTCTGGTTTCGTGTTCAGGAAAATATAGCACCAAGGGAAGAACCTGCATAGAAATATTGAAGTAATAATGTTACACATAGTTTTCAGATTTTGTTTCAAATCTTGCCTGATTGTTCTTGGGATCTTCCTTGCCAATTTCTTAATTCACATTTACTACAGCAAACCTCAGGACTTTGCCTTTGGAATTTCCTTTTCCTAGCATTTTACAAAAGCACTTTCCTGTCATTTCATAAATTTATTGAAGTTGCTAGGATTCTGCAAAATGACACCAAGGCACTCCTATGGAGACTACTAGGTAAGAGTCTATGGTGATACAATGTGCTAAACAAGCTGCCAGGTGGCAGACTTCACTTGGTAACCTTCAAACATCCAATAACAAAAACCAACCTATCGCTGTTTGTTTGGAATGCTACTGTGTTTTACTGTAACACCAGTGTTGACTACACATTTGGAAACAGCTCTCATCTTCATAATTGCTATGTATGTTTTTGTATACTTGCTTCTTCCCTTTATTTAACATCATATATACATTTGTTCTTATTACAGTTGTAATACAGACAGCCAAAAAAACCCCAAAAAACAAACCCCAAAGTTAACTAAAGCCAACAGACAAAAGACTGAAGATTTAAATGGAAGTTAGATGTTTGGACACATGTATAAAACATGATGACCATATTATTATAGCCATATTGTTTTTACAAAAAATGAAACAAATATTAATACATGGAAAAATAATTTATGTTTTTGGGTAGTCTACTAGTCTAATAAACCTCATAATAAAATCCCATAGTGTAACCTTGCAATCAACTGCAAGTCTTTTTTTCCTCCTCACATGTATGCCTCCTCTTTATATTAATAGGACTATCTTACATAAACCTATAAACAAATAAGAAATGTTTGTGGAGAAATGTTAAACAATATATTCTTTCTCCAGAAAAAGATTATTAATTTTCATGTTCAATTATTTTCCAGCATTTGTAAGCAAGAATTTCCAATAGATTTAACAGAGTGCATTAGAGGCACTGCATTTTGTGATAACAAATTGCTGCTTCATCCAAAAACAAGACAGTTTGTCATGAACAATGGCTTGGCCGATAGACATAAATTTTAATGATAGACAGATAAAAGCAGGCAGAGTACAATTTTATTCCTAATACAGTAATACAGGGATTCGCTTGCATAACAGCTCTCATTATGTAATTTCCAGTGGCAATGTAATTTTTCTACTATAATTTGCAGACACATTTAAAACTAAATACAATTAATATTTATGCAGCTTTTTTTTTTTTTTCAAAAACAGATTTTATTTTATCTGATCATGTTCCTCAAATGAATTTTCTGCCTTTCATCTTTCTGGTTAATAAATCAAGGAGAATATATACATGATCATTAATGCTAATAACTGTCTTGCAATAATAATACTTCAGTATGTGTCTTCCTAAAATTAAATCTAAACCCTTTTACACTTCTTTAATAGGAGAGTGGTAGTAAAGATCACAATATATATGCCAAGGAGAATAGCAGAGAAACACAAAATATGTTTCAGCTTCTTCTTTATTCTCTTAATTTATAAAATAGGTCACACTTTAATTTTCTTAAAGCTTTTTAACTCAATATTCAATTTGCATGCAAATTGAGATGTTTCAAAATGCCATACATTTAGATGTGTATCTGAATTTCTGTAATTTCCCTCTTCTTTCTGTCCATACTTATACAAATTCCTCCTAATGAGCTAATTTTAACAACTTGAAGCAGTTTATCGTAATTTTACTCTTTTGTAAATAATTATGTAGGTTTTTTAAAACAGATAGCCATCCTTTCACTGTAAAGAATCCACGAGCTCTCAGCAGACAAAATTAAAATGTCATGGTTTTATTAAGTGATATGCTTGGAAGGATTTGGATCTATCTTTTTAAAAGAATAAACATTAGAAAAAAATTCTGAGAAAAACTAATTAGTGCTTTCCTTTGTGCACTAATAAACAGATGACCAGCCTCTTCTCAATTGATAATTTTATTTTTTGCTCATTAAAAACATTCAGAAACATAAAAAATCTCAGCATTTTAAAAAGTGAAACCAAAATGCATTTGAAACATAGTTCGTTTAATAATTAGACTAGGTTTCAAGCACTTTCTATCCAGTCAGACCACAAGAATTCAATTTCCAGGTCCAGGGTATGATGATTCCTTATGTGGAAAGAGACCACTATAAAGCTGTCCTTTTTTTCTCCATTTTTCCTGTAGTTCAAAGAAAGATCTCTCTAGTGCATTTCATTAATTTTAAATATCCTTTACTCTTTTTCTACAGGAACAAGGATTTATTGAGAAAACATTCAGGTCAGGAAGTAACAAAATGTTGTTTATTGCCCAGTCAGCTATATGAGCCCTAGAGAACCTGTAATTTACTAAGCAAAGCACCCCAAGAAGATGGAGTGTTTAGGATAACAGGACAAGCACTGGAAATTGAAATGATCAAATATGAAACTAATTAAGGCAAGAATTGCTGAATTTCCCACTGCCCAGGCATAAAGAGCTCTCACACTAGTGCTCAAAACTATCAATACAGAATAGGTTTGATACCAAGACCTGGTGGAGAGTGGAAAACAAAAACAACAAAAAAAAAAAAAGAGAAAGAAAAAGGAAAGAAAAACATATCTACTTTAACATTTTTGTAAATCAACACGTGCTTTAAAGTATTACTGAAGAAGAACAGTCATATTTTCTTTTCCAACACCGAGAAGAAAATCAAGTTTGATTAAGACAAGTAGTTGAGACTTTAGATTTGCAATAACTAACTGTAATGGTTGACACCAGGTGGAAAATTGTGGATCACTGGAAACTGGAATAGTTGTGTTTGTGACAGTGAGAAATAGGAAAAAAAGAAGAAAAAGAACAGCCCCTGAGATGGTGGATAAAGTAGAAGTGCAGTCCACCTTCTTTTACCTTTCAAAATCCACTGTCCTAATGCACAATTTTTGTATTTTGGTGTAACTTTTCTAACTTGTCTTACTTCAGATGACATACATCCCTCCCAGGCAACTGCTCTAATAACAAATCTATAGTGCCAAGTTTGCTTTCTTTCTCTCAGGTCTTAAATGAATATATGATTATGCTTGGAGAGTCCAGCGAAGAACTGAAAACAGCCCTTCTTAGAATATCATAAGAACATATAGCAGATGAGTTATATATTCCATCAGGAGGAAAAAATGCTGATTTTTTGTTTCTTATATTCTGAGGAATGAATGATCCAAACACTGTGCCACTGACAAAAAAGGAGGGATCAGACTTCAATTGCAGCTGATCTAGTAGGTTTCTTCCAAGAACATTTAGGAGAGCCAAACAGTTTACATCTGAACTAGTGCTTGCTTAGTACCTCTGTGTGACCTAGTTGCCTGCTGCTAGAAACCAGCATACTTAGGAGGTAGGGTCTAAGCACTAAAGCTGACAAACCTCCAGGATTAAGTGCAGCTGAGCAGATTTGGGAGAAGTGTGTTTTGGCAGCACTCATAGGTTTAAATCCTATTTCAGATTTAGTACAAGATTCTAAAGTTCACCTCTGAAACTAGCCTGGAGTGTTTCATTCTTCAAATAATGTGCTTACACAAATTGTAACACCAATATCTGAACTGCATTGAGCAGGGACAATTTAAAATTTCCATTTAAAAAATAGCGATTGTTTAAAAATGTATGACACCACCCACAGGAAGAATATTCTAAAGCCACATACTGCTTTTTAAGATGTTTATCAGGCAAACAAGGAGAAAGAGAGACTCAGGAAAAAAAGTGGCAGGAAAATTAATACGAGTCTTGTTGGAAAACATCTATAATAACAGCTGCAGTAGCAAGACAATGACCAAGATGTTTTAAACATACAACATAGTTTGCTTATATGAGCAAAGCATGATTTTATCAGCATGTCTAGGCTGAGAGTATTTCTTCCTAAAATTTTCACTTACTCATCTTAAGAACAAAGGTTGTTACAGTGTTCCCAGTGTGGGACGTAAGGAGGTTGAATATATTTCCAGGAGTTTTACTAAGGAAATCCATGATTTAGAGTGTTTCCCAGCAAGGAGTAGCATCAGTCTTTTTTTGCACTAGGAAAGAATGATAATAGCAATTTTCAGAGTGAGTGGGAAAAGTCAAGGGACACTCAGTTCGTTAATGAGGTACATGACAAAACAAGGGTGGATGTGGGAAGCAGGGAAGGACCCCTAGACTAGAAAATAACTGAATGAGGTAGGTGGGTTCTTTCATGCAGGATAAGAGGCAGAAGGCAGCTGAGGGATGAAAGAAATGGAAAGAGGTGCTGGTAGTAGCAGATGAAAGAAAAGAAGAAATGACTCATCTCCTCTCAAAGTAAAGTGAAATTTTCGGAGAGGAATATAGAACATAATATGCCATACTTTGAACACTCCCAGAGAAAAAAGGGTAAGTAGATTAGGGAAGTGAGAGTCATGATAAGGGTCATTTTTTGCTGATCCTTAAGGTCAACTTTGAAAAATATTTTAGCCACAAAGATTCATGGAAATGAGCCAGCTGAGTTTTTAACATTCAGTTGTTACTTTGGTATTCCAGAAACTCAGCTACTGCTCTTCCAGCTCAGCCTGGTCTTGCTTTTGGTTGAACACTCCCTTCAGCTTCTCTCTGGATGGACAGTGGAATCATACTAGTCTCAGAATGAAAACTGACATGGCTGCACTGTGCAAGTGACAACTGCCCTTTCCTCTGCTCACTACACTTGGAGAGTCACAGAATATTTGAGGTTAGAAAGCACCTCTGGAGATTGTCTAGTGCAACACACTGCTCAAAGAAGCGTCAGCCAGAGCAGGCTGCCCACAACCACCCAGTCATAGTTTGAATATCTTCAAGGGCAAAGGTTTCACCACCTCTGTTTGACCACCACATCCACTGTTTGATCACTCTTAAAGCATTTTCTTGTCTTTAAACGGATTTTCTTGTAGTGCAGTTTGTGTCTGTTGCTTCTTGTCCATTCACTAAATGCTACTGAGAAGAGACTGGTTCCATCTTCTTCTGAGCAAATGCTCAACCCCCCAACCACCTTGCCAACCCTCCACTGAACCTGTTCCAGTTTATTAACACCTTTCTTACTTTAGGGGGTACGGAACTGGATACAGTGTTCCAGATGCCTATAAATTCATTACATAAACCAATAGCAATATTAAAAACACCTAACACCTACACTCTTACAAACTCATACACAGGTCAGATAATGGCTATATTAAGGTTTTACACATCTCCTGTTAACACCATTAAACATTGCACACAAGACATGTCACTTAACAGAACTGCCTTCTCCATTACAACTTCAGATGTCTGCTGTGATCTGCAGCAGGAAAGGACTGTTTTAAAAGCACTTACCACAAACATATTTTTTCCATACTTCATGCCAGCATTGACATAAATAAATGCATAAACAAAAAAGGAAAATTATCTTCCCACCAGTAAACATATATTCATGAAGACCATTCAGGAACAAACACTAAAACATATATTCATGACATTTAACAGCAAACAATAATAAAACATATATGGAAGAACAATATAATAGAGAATTTAAATGTGCTTTAAATTATATACATTAGTACACGATTCTTAGAACATGCATTTAGAAAGAATAAATAATGCTATTCTGCTCCTAATGCTCTTGTATTATGGGGTGCAAATATCCAGAATTCTGGTTAGTGTATTTCTCCAAGCCGATACAGTACAAATATGAATTTTAGTTCTTGACAAAGGAAGAAATCCACAAACTTCTTCTCAAATACATTTTTTCTTTGAAGTCTTAGAGTGAAATCATATGAAAATTTAATCTGCCTAGATATACAGGAAAAGCTCCTCATACTATAACTTAATGACCAAAAAAGAAGATAAAAAATAAATTACACAGAAAGAACATTAAGTTACTTTTTCTACTATAGTTACAATAACAATTCAAAGGAAACCTCAAAAGAGATTTTTCAGACATTTATTTCAGTGAGTCTTTATTATCTAGGTAGTCAGACATGACTTGGTCCCTGCACTCAGATCAGTTTTCGAGTATTGACTTAAAATTCACATTAATTAATTTTATTACAAATGTCCATACTAGGGTTAAGTACGAATTTCTATGTTCCATTTTGTCACTATGGCCCACTGAACACTGTTGAACATGTAATACAGTTGCACAGTGCCTTTGCCTTACTAAGCAAACATACAGCAATTGTCTTACTGACCAAACATATGATAGCAATGAGGCTCAACAACAGTGCACAAATGCTAGATTACTATTTGACTTGAGATTCGATTACATACAGTTGTGGAGCAAGGAAAGGGAAGCTCTACATCATGTTATTTTATGTATGCAAGACTCAGTACCCTCTTCTAAAAATCAAGGATTTCATTCCAGGAATAAGTGAAACAATGCAAGAAAACAATAGGACTACAAACATTTTTTAAAAAGCAAACTCTGTCATAAGAAAAGATACAACTGAGATAAAAAGATATGTACAATGTTCTTAAAAACCTTGTTTAGATTCAAATGTGGGGTCAAAGAAGAAAAATCAAACATTCCAGAGACAATTAAATACAATCAAAGTCCAGAGACTTTGAAATAACCTGAATACTAAATATTTAAATGCTGTTGAGGATCCAGGCGAGGCTAGGTGATGTAACCTCAATCTAGCGGCAAGCTGCCCCCGAGCACTGGGTGCACAGACCCAGCCTCCCTTCCAGCACTTGATGTTCTTGCTGGTATTGTAGGTTTAGCAGTTTTCAACATCCACCACACAGAGTACGTCCTGCTCTCTTCTCTGGTGCTCAGGCACTGAGGAACCCTAGTGCCCCCACGCCCTGCCTTTTAAGGTCCTTAGTCTTGTTAAATAGTTAACCTTTATTATTACAAAACAATTAACACCTGAGTGTAATGGTCAGTGGGGCTGCTCTATCAATCAACAATCAGTTAGCACTCCGATCAACCTGTACAAATGCCAAAGGAAATCTGCAATAGTTAAACATTTTTTTTCTCTCACATCAAGAATAAACAAAAGAGGCTAAAAATGTGTAGAATTTAAATGAGGTCTTGTCTCATGTATCACTACAATTAAATGAATGCTGTGCACTGCCACAGTTCAGCCACAAAGGAACAAGTGTGCTTTTAGGTGGATACCACCTTGCAAGAAAATCTACAACTAAAAGCAGATGAAGGCATCATTTACTGTAATGAAGCAAGACAGCAGTCAAGATGACAAAACCCCACACCTTGTATATGCCTGTGTATATATATACATGTAAATGTATATGTGTGTATATATATATATGCATATATGTATATGTGCACACACAGGGAGCCTAAGAGATTGAAACTTTTCATTGTGAGTATACAAAATTGTAATACTGAAAATATCATTATTATTATTTTGAACAATGTTTTAATTTTCTTCTGAAAAAACATTTCAGATTTAAAACTGCTGGCCCAGTCTATTAAAACACATAATCCACATCAAAATAATACCATGAAAAAACAAGATATGCAGTCAGGACACAAATATCTGATAATTATTTGAAATCTAAATAAAGTGTTTATCAACCCCAGCCTACCCAAGAAATGGATATACCTCTACAGAAATGCCCATCTGGGTGAGGTCTGTATCAGCAAGAGTATTCTACTGACTGGTATTCCTAATAATTATCCAATTAAAATTACATATAACAGCAAAAGCATGAATGTTGAATTACATAAACTGAAGGCTTTTTTATTGTATAACAAATAAGTTTTCTGTGAGTAGCAGAATTAATGACAATAGTTTCCTAAGAATGCATTACTTTCATTCTCTAAACTAAGGCTCTGTGCCATATCTTTTTCTTCCCTGATGCCCACTACACTATTGGTAGGGGAACAGCATGTGTTATGGCTGGTCTACAGTTACAGAAAATCTAATTTTGACATCTGGTTACTGCTCAAAAAAATATATCTGTAAGGGCTGATTTGTTCTTATGTTTGCATTAACAAGGAGCACTAACTGAGACTCCTCTATAAAGTCAACAATATTCACAAAATTTGCAGAATCCTAAGATATTTTGTCTTTCTGTCAAAATGGATTGAAATTGACTGAATTAATAGTTTTAGGGGTCATAGAGAACACAATTGCACAAGTTGTGTCACAATTTCAGTATTCAGGAGTATACTCAGAATTTTAGCAAAAGTATTGATGTCATATGTGCTTTCAGATTTAAATGGTAATATTCTTCTGTCTTT
This sequence comes from Aegotheles bennettii, assembly GCA_013398125.1. Taxonomy (NCBI): domain Eukaryota; kingdom Metazoa; phylum Chordata; class Aves; order Caprimulgiformes; family Aegothelidae; genus Aegotheles; species Aegotheles bennettii. Next base: position 77,522 of record VZRW01008562.1, read on the forward strand.
AAACATCAAAAGTAGAAAATAACAACCTTAAAGTCTGTCTGCTAGACTACCTTTACAGTAAATGGCAAGAATTAGTGTTTCAAGGTGAGCTGTGGCTTGCCTCAAAGTAAAGCAGGCACCTAAACTGATTATCTGAGTCGTGCTCTTGAAATTTTCTTGAAGTGCCTATGTGGATAACTAAATATAGGTGAGAGACAAACCGCTTTGCAGATTCTTTTAAGTAGAGACTGTATTAATTTACACATGCAATAGGAATAGATTAGTAACAGAATTAATAAATTAGCAGCAGTAGAATAATAGTTTCTATATTTCAGTGCAAGGAATTACAACTCTAAAAATACAAAGTAATAATCTGATTTTTAAAGTTAACAAATGTTTTAAAAGGTAACCAAGAAAAAACAGGCAAAAAACATGAGAATTAAGCTGTGATTGAATTAATGGATCTTCATTTTCACAAACATTAGAAAACACATTTTGCAGTATTTCATAACTAGTAACACAATTGATCCAATCTACAAAACTGAAGTTTTAATTCCCAAATCTTTGAAATTCTGAACTTCTATCAATTTGCAAAAAAAAGTGTCAAAAAATCTTAAGTTATCATGGGATCTAAAAAAAATTAAAATCTTGCTCTATTTAAAATATAATTTAAGCATTTTATTCCAGAAGTTGAATGTGAATTTCATTTAGCAAGTGAACACTTTTATTTAAGAAGAATCTCAGTTTAGAAGTTAACTTAGAAGTTCAGTTATTCTGAATGACTGCACGTAATTTAACAACAAAAACCACCCCAACCAGTAGACTTTAAGTTGCCTTGATTTATATTTTAAAATTAAGGAGTAGAATTGTATCATATTAGGTATCTAAGCAGAAAAATTTTTCAAAATATCATCTCTCATATGAGAAAATATGATTGTTTTCTTATTTTCCTTTAACAAAGGTATGATACCTAATCACAGAAAGTTCAGCTGTGTTTACAGTGACTTACAGCATCATCATGAAATTGAATTGTAGAGTTCTGTTCCTGAACTGTAAGAGGCCTAACATTTTTTCTCAACCCTCACTAAATCTCTTTGTGTGGCAAACACTAAACATTTAAATTAGCTTCAGAATGTCAGCAAGGTTACGATTCAGACTTCAGACCTTGTTTTGACTTCATTTCATAAGAGCTGTCAACCATCCCCTCAGAATAAAGTGGTATGGCTACGGGGGCCTTGTTTTCTCCAGCAAATCACAACTACAAAATGCAAAGAGGGTAAGTTCAGATATTAAAATATTCATAAACTTATAAAATTGACAGCCGAATACTCTACAAAATGACATTGAAGAGCTAAGAAACAAAGTTTCTGCAGGCAGAAAAATGTGTGAGTTTCAGCCAGGTACAATTTTCTCATTTACTGATTCAGCAATGGTTTCCTGTGCAATTTTTCAGTTACAAGCTCTGGAATGCAAATGTGGACCGACATAAAATATGTAGTGTATTTTTAATTTGATATGTAAGATATGCAAATTTAAAATTTTAAACGGTGACAAACCATAATCTCAGTTTTGTGGCCAACACTACCACCTGCTACACTGTGCTCTCAATTTCTTCATTTATGTTAATTTCATAGAATCATAGAATCTCTTTGGTTGGAAAAGACCTTCAAGATCATTAAGTCCAACTATCAATCCAGGACTGCCAAGTCCACCACTAAGCTATGTCCCCAGGGGTCGCATCCAAACGTTTTCTTGCACACCTTCAGGGATGGTGACTACCACTTCCCTGGACAGCCTGTTCCAATGCCTGACCACCCTTCCATAAAAAAAAAATTTCCTGGTGCAACTTCCCTTAGTGCAACTTGAAGGCCATTCCTTCTTGTCCTACTACTTATCACTTGGGTGAAGAGACTGGTCACCCCTCACTCCAACCCTCCTTTCAGGTAGTAGTAG